>OZ023275.1:41457840-41825494 GCA_964007475.1 Hybos culiciformis | reverse complement strand
ACCACTTTCAAAATAAACGGCTCAGTTGATGAATAAACTAGCTTAAAATATAAGTCTTTTATACATTTATATTTGCTTGACTTAATTAAGCCAGAAATGTATAATGCAACTGTGAAGCCATATACTTATGCGACTAACAAAGTCAGACCTTTAATTTGAAAATTTTCTTCTTCTAATTATTTTTGAATGTAAAATGTTTAGTTCAAGAATAATTTTTAAATTTAAATCATTGCATCTTTTTCAAAATTCCAAATTTATAAATAAAACATTGTTATTATTCTTCTTTTTTTTTGTAATGGAACATTAAAGGTAGTTAAGTTCCTAAATAAGTACTATAATAGTAGGTATAGTAATTTTGTCATTAAATAACTACTTTTATATTGTCTAAAAATTAATTCTGTCAGATAACTGTTATGTTTTTAGTTTACAGAATAAATAAAGAATAGAATAAAAAAAAAAAAAAACCATTTTGAATAAGATAAATAAATAGTTCAACTTTCTCACTTAATAAACAAAAAACAAAATTTTCCCAAAGAAAGAAAATTGCAAATTTAAATTCATGCAAATAAATCTTAAATTCAATTCAATTAAACGAAAAAAAAAATGCATGCACGTATAGCGATTTATTTTTTTTTTTGAATAAATTATAAGATTATAACAGAGAATATTAAGTTAGTTTTTTGAGGACAATTAATTAAAGCACACTGTAAACATTTTTCCTTTTCAAATAGACAGTTTAGTTATTGAAATGTTAAATTTAAGAAAACTTTGCCGTATTTGACACATGCATAGTCAAAGTTTCCATCTCTCTGCCTCCAAAAAGTTTTAATTATTTTAGTGGACAGAAGATATTTTAGTTGACGGTGTAATGATAGAACTCTTTTTTTGAGTAAGTTTGGGGTGTAGAAGAGTACACAAACTGCTTATTAATAAACGTTTTTGTCACAATAACGCTACTGTTAGCAGCATGGATGTTATTAAATGCTTATGTAAAATTAAAAGAATTAAAAAAATCTTATCTAAATAGAACTAACTTTAACATTGCATTATTCGTTTATGAAATGTTTTTATTATTATATTTTCTTTTTTACTTATTTCAAAACCACTAGAAGAACTATTTGCTTAATCATTTAGAAAAATATAAATTAATAATTGGAAAAATTTAAATGAACAATAATTTCTCACAACTTCTGATTTTAGAAATTATAAAACAAAGTGATAATAATTAAAATACATACGTAAATATATGTATGTACAAACAAATCCACAACAATTTCAATTGTAATTTTTATTTTATTCTAATTCTATCAATAATGATTTAAAAAAGATGGTTCATGAACAAACGAACCGCTCTATAATGTCGGAAATAATTTATCTTTCTGAATTATACATTCCTACGCGTTTTCGCAATTGAATAATAATATTTTAGATTGTCTTAAAAGAATTAAAATTTCTCATTTTGCAATTTAACTAGATTTCTATTAATTATACCTGCTGATTATTCCTCTTGATCACTATCAAATTTAACCATTTTCCAATGTTATAGCGAATCGAGATTTCATCGATTTTACTGAACAAACCACAAACTTCAAATGATATAATTCAATTCAATTGAATGTTGATAATATATTTGCTCCGTTTGACTTTATAAGATAAATTGCTCACCATAACTGTTAGATTTGCAGTAAAATATTTATGAAAATGTTAAGATGAATAAAACAAAAACAAAAAAAAAAAGAGTAATATTAATAACTAATTAAACTGTTTTATTGAGAACTATTATTTTTCATAATGCTGGATGATGAAAAAAACCTGATTTTTTTTGTACAATAATATAAGATTAATTCATTGATAAATAATTGACTGAATGGTTAATTCTTTACATCGATAATAATCATAACATTATTAAATAATTCTTCAAATAGTATTCTAACTAGATAAAAACGTTGAAAATAGGGAAAATTATATTTTTTTGAAATTTTTTTTTTTTTTTATTTCAGGTTTTGTTGTATAAAAGCTTCAAACGTATTTTTTTTATTATCTATCATTTCCATAAACAGAATCAAGAATTACGCTGGGAAACATAAAAATTAATCCCTTTTAACATAAAATTCTTATAATTATAATCTTTCGATTTGACAAAACATCAACAAACATCTTCATTAAAAACATAATGTAAATTTTATAAAAACACAACTAAAATATGTTTTCTGTCTTTTATTTAATTTAAAATTATATTTCCTGTATTATTCCTATTCCGGGAAATTTTACTACAAAAATGATTTCAGTTGTTAAGCCTTCCTTGGTAACATTTGGCAACTAATTGAGTGACGAGTAATTTAGACTAGCAAAGTTTTAAGGTTGCACTTGAAAATTATATGAATCGCAATGATCTTTTTTTTTTATAAAAATAATAAATAATAAATACAACTTTCGATGAATTAGAAAACTTACAATATACAGAAGTGATTGTTTTTTTTATACACATATATTGTCGAAATTAATATTCATGTTAATATCTTTTCCATCATCGTGACACATTTTCATGTTTGTCTCAATCTATATAAAAGAATCATGCGTCAAAATATAACTGATCTATTGTCAGTGAGGATAAAAAAAAATAATACAAAAAGTAGCAGATCATAAATAAAGATAAACAAAAAAAGTACTTTTAGTAAAAATTATAACTTTGACTTTATCATGAAAATGCCAACATTATTAAATATTTTTCTTTTAATTTTAATTTTTTTTTTGTTCTTGTTTTGTTTTTCAACATAATGCAATATTGGTGGAAAAATGAAAGAAAAATTAACTATTTAAATGTGAACACATACATTATTAAAGCATAATCTCTTATAAAACTATACATTGAAAATTCTCTTAGAAAAATTTTCCAAAGTTCTCTCAAATTATAAGTTCAGTTTTTGTTTTATCAAAATTTTGTTATGAATTCGAATTACTCCATGACTCAATTTTTGTCATAGTTGTGTAGATATTCTCTTATTTATTAATACTTGAATCATCTTGTTATGAAAAAGTTCAAGATCATGGTCGTTTAGATTTGTGTATAAAGAAAATGTACATATATTAATATAAAAAACAATGTGCAGATAAAAAGTAACCCAAACCAAAGAGAATTGAAAGATTAGGTAACTGTTTTTATGCATTTGTGTATACAACTCTATGCTCATAAAGCTTAATGATCAATTTTATTTACAAAAAGGAAATAGTTGACTTTTTTTTTTCCAATACTTTGAATTTTATTAAAATTATTGTGTTAATTATTATAAGAAATAATTTTTGTTTAACAATTTTTTAAGGAAATTAACTTCGATGATAAGATTGAATATAAAAAAATAAGATAAAGTAATACTTGACATAAAAAAATTGACGTTATATAAAGATTAAAAAGAACCTTGAAAAGAAGATGATAATTTTAGGTGGAGAATAGTTTATCAATAAAATGGCTTACCATGCCTAGGTATTCTAATTTTCAAATGAGACTTATGTATATTTCTCTCACAGATCTTCTTAAATCATAAATTGAAAAATGCAGGTATGTTTTGTTTTTTCTTATTCCAATGAGAATACAATGCATACATAATCTCACGTTAAGAAAATAGTATAAATACAAAAAAAAAAAATTTTTCTATTTATGAATATCATTCGGATTCATTCAAAACACTGCATAATGATTTCATGTAATTGATATTAATATGTGGCAGAACAACTCTCAAGTAAGCAAAAGCTATTAAGTTCTGAAATAAACCGACCTAAACTAAAACCATATCTATATGAATTCAGTTCCTAATAATAATACTAATAAGTTACTTTTGAAGGATCTGGGGATAATTATTTCTTAAGCGAAGCTAAAGAAAATGATAATAATTAAGTTCGAATTAATGATATTATGATCAGATTTTTTTTAATTTAATCGATTAAATTCCAAATTTTATAGAGATATGTCATAAATGCTAATGTCAAAAATTCCAAAATTTCGCTATCATTGATGGCCGAATTTTAATTTCCTTGTTACATTTTAAACATAATGAAGAGGTTTTGACTTTGTCAAATTAAAAATAATCAACTCATAGTTTTGTTATTAAATTTTTTCTTTAAAAAAAAGTGTTTTTCTCTAACAATGTTGCAAAGATGAAAAAAGATTTTCCAACCATAAAAATTCAAAAAAAAAATTAAATAAAAAATTCTAAACCTAAATCTAAACCTAAGTTCTCATCATTTTCTCTTATTTTTTAATGGTTATTTCTTATTATGTTATTTTATTTTTATTAGGTAGAGGTATATCTCTAATATTTTTCAACAAAATAATTCTTAATATATTTAAGGTATAATCTCTCACCACAAAAATTGGTGATCATATGTGTTGTATAAAAAAGAAATCATAAAGAAGAACAGAAAACTTTTTTTTTTATTTTTTGTAATTCCTATATAGTATTATAATTATGTAGGTATACATAAATTTTGTGTATAATATTGTTAAAAAGAACATTGGTATTTTTCAAAAGAAGTTTTTTAAACAGAAGAAAAAATTCAAACGAAAATAAAATAAAATCTAAAAAAAAAAAAAAAAAACAAAAAAGAAAAAGAAATAACTAATAAAAATAACCATATAGAGAAAGCATAAAAAGAAGTACAATTTTCCATTCAAAGTCATTGCCCATAATGCAATTGATGAGTTAACATTAATTAAGGAATATTATTTATAAATAAAGGTTCGGTTAAATATTTGGTTTCTTTTTTTTTTGTTTGGTTTTTTAAAGTAACTATTTTTTTTGTCAATTAGAAAGTTGTCGTTTTTTTTTTTTGTTCTTAATTACCAAAAAAGGTAGAAATATTTCGAGATTTTTTTTCCAGTGTCCTTTACGTCACTTCCGTTAAAGTGATATACTTTATTTACATCTTTATTTTGAAAATAAATAACATTATCGGCTGCTGGTGAAAAAAAAAAAACGGAAACATAAATTAAATAAATAATTTATTTTATTTAAAAAAAAAAAAAATTAACATTAAAAATAAAATATTAATAACGGTATTAATTGTAAAATATAAAAATAAAAATAAAATAAAAAATACTGAAAAAAAGGATTAACATCAAACTATTTCAAGGATTACATTAAATTAAAAAAAAAAAAAAAAAAAAATTATATATTCTTCAAAAAGAAAATTAAAAACATTATATTACTAAAAAAATCACCAGTGTTGCCAATGTGAAAAAAAATTAATAAAGTGACAAAATATTTTATTATTGTTGAGAACAAGAAAGAAAATTATTTTATTGGGTTTTTTTTTCTTTTTTTTTAATTAAAAATTGTGAACTTGATACTGGTAGTCTTATTTTTTTTTTTTTAATTCAAATATAATAATATTACCGTTATAACAAAAAAATACATACATACCTACATATATTTTCATTATCTTGACTTTTTTCTCTGCTTTACATAGAAGAAGAATTAATTACAAAAACATCACCTTTCACTCTAAAAAATAAATAAAAAAAAAAAAAAAAAAGGAAAACACAAATAAAAAAAAAAAAAGATAAGAAAAGGAAATTGAAAATTATAAAGAAGTTTTATTTATTAAAAAAAATAAAATCATACGAAATAACATTAAGGTGAGTGAAGTGCAAATTTCATTTAGAAAAAAAAAATTAAAAAAATTTAAGTTTAATTCGAATTTACGTAACGAATGGAAAAAAATATACACGTATATTAAAGAATGCATAATTTTATTAAGGAGAAAAAAGATAAATTTTTTCACATCATTAAAATTATTCTTTTTTATTTATAATTATCATTCTCATGGTTGGATTTCTTTCAAAAAATAAAATAAAATAATTCTTGAACAGTTTAATTGATAATTAAAAAAAATTATTTTTTATTTTGTGTTATCATGCAAAATTTATTATATAATTAAAATAAAATAATAAATATGTTGCAATTATAGTGTTGCCAATAGTTTGTTTTTTTGTAGTATGTTTTCTTTAAATCACTCAAAGTCTTTCTCAAAACATTGAAAATTTCTGAAACTTGCTCACATTCAATTATTTTATTGTAAGACTGTCTGATGAGTCCAACTCTTGACTTTAGGGCAAAAAATTTCAATATTCTTTTAATATAATTTGAAGAAGAATAAAAGCTATAAAATTTCATAAGTTTCCTGATTGAATTTTGAATTTTATAATTAGTTTTTGGAGGTTTCATAACTATATTAATAAAATCTAAAATATAAAAAAGATGAAAAGTTGACTAATTTCCTGCCTGCAAACTGGCTACTGCTGTCTGTTAAACTTGCTTTTCTGTCTGCGAACTGGCCTTTAAACCAAAAGTTTTATTTCATTTTGTGTATTAAAAAGCCAATTTATAGATTAGTTCCCAGGTTAGTAGTAAACACAGGTTAGCTTTAATTAATTGTATTGTAATTTGGAACTTATAACTGATATACATATAATAGTAATATCGATCGATACCATTAATAAAATAAAACTATTCCATATGTATAAATTCAATTAAATTGTATTAAAAATATTATATTCTCACAAAAAGAACGCAATAATTTTCAAGAATTTAAATGTTGAGAATAAATAAAACCATAAATTACATATATTTTATATATAATGTTCCAATTTTATATCAATATTTAATTATTAAGTTCATAATGATTTCAATTTAATGGCTAAATAAAACAAAACACCAACTTCATCTTATTAACTCATAATATAATGTTATAAATTTTTATCCCCATTAGCTAATTGATTTTCATTTTTTTTTTTCTCCATATTTTTTATGTAATTTTACATAACTTTTCTATAAAAACATATAATATAATGTTTAAATATAATTATAAATATGATATTTGTTTTTCATATCAAAACATCTTAATATACATTAAAAAAAAAAAATTCAAAAAAAATATTTTCTTCTTCTTAAACTAATTCACCTCGCCCATAATTTCTTAAAAAAAAAATAAATCTACCCACAGAAACAAATCGATAATCATTTAGTTTTAGACTTTTTGAAAGAGCCAAAATGAATACAATATATATGTACATGTTATAAAATAATAGCCCTAAATATCTTCAACCTTATCTACCTATATAATTTTGATGTCTATAATTTTTATAGCACTATTTTGTCAAAATGAGAAAAAAAAAACATATAAGATCAAATTAAAAATATAGGTATATATATATAGACTAGAGAAGAAGAAGAAAATACAAAAAAAAATAGTTAATCATATTTTTAATGTGAATCAATTTATTTCTTAAGGCCTTAAGGTGCATTTATTCAATATATATAAAAAAAATATATTGCACATAACCATAAAAATAAATTTTTCTTTTATGATTTTTGTTATTTTTCAAATGAAAAATTTTCTTATAACTTACACCCTGAAAAATAATTTATTTTAATATACATAGAATGTGTAGAATTATAGATTGTGTAAGGCAAATATAGTTAATGTATCTGTCAAATAAAAATAAAGTTCAAAATAAGTTAAACCGTTTTAATTGTTTGTTTAAAAGAACTTTTCATATGATCTTGGAAAATTATTTATTTAAAATTTTTTTTTTACAAAATATTCGAAAATAAATCTTCAGAAATTAATTGACAAACAAATAAAACTCCACGAAAATGTTAACAATTATTTCAATAAATATCAACAAAATGGTTAAAAGTTAATTTTGATCCGATATTATTCTAAATTTTTATTTAATACATACATACAACAAATTGTCAATAATATCAAAATTTAAAAGCATAATTTTTTTTTTTTTCTATAAATATACTATAAATTTAAATTATTCAAAAGCTTGAACATTTTGCAGACCTCATTACGTTGATGAAAATTTAAATTTTCTGAAATATGTTTTGCCATTCGAAATTCAAATTATCGTATATACAATTTTGAACTACAACAGCAATCAATGTATTCAACATTCAACAGAGAAACATAAGAAAATTTTCGTAATTAACGTTAAAAATTATTATACTATATAGAATACACATAATTATATTATTATTTAAAGAAATATTCTGAATATGCAAAAAAAAAAAATTGGTCATTAGAATCATAAGTTCAAACTTACTTTAATAGGTGAAACATAATATAAACATTTTTAATATAATATAATAAAATTACTTACATAATATATGTAAATTACATATTCAACTTTAATTAAGCTATTATATAGAATAATTACTAATTGATTTTTTTTTATTAGTCTGTCCGATATTGTTAAGATTAAGGGCTAGCAGCATAATGTGTTTTTTTTTTTTTTTTTTCAAAATAGTGTAAAATACCAATTATTTATCTACACTGATCTATAGAAATAAAATTGCTTTTATTAGCTCTATTTAAATATATAAATCATGTAATTTTCTTACTTGAATGAATATTTAAAATGCAATGAAAATTACCATAAATGTTCAAATATAAGGAAATGAAGAAAATTATTATTTTACTTTTTAAATTACTTACTAACCATTTGATTTTATGACTTGTCTGATCTTATACTTTAAGTGTTGTAATTAATAAACAAAAAAAAAAAAAAAAACAAAACTAATTCCCAAATATATTTTTATTATTTATTTTATTGCAATTTATGTAAATAGGTACATAACTTTTCTTTTTTTGTTAAATTAACGTATGCATTTATGCTCTACATTCGTCTAGTATTTTACTCATTCATTTTATTCTTGTAATCTACTTACAAATAAAAGAGATATTAAAAATAAAATAATGAAATGCGTTGCAGAACTAGTAGAAATTATCTTAAGAACGGGTACTGTCTAAATACTTGACGTTATTTTAAACCTTGGTAGATATAATAACAAACAAAAAGATATCTTAAAGTTTTCTCCTGAAAACGAAACTAATGATGTTAGCAAATTAAACTAAATTTTCATTCAACTTATTATGACATCGAAATCTTAAAAGTAACCATTAAAAAAAACAAATGCATTTAAAAATCGATATAAAAGTTTTGATTTTATTTTCCAATTAAAATGCTGTCTACAAAAATCATTTAAATTTAGTAATAAATATTACGGAATTAAAAAAAAAAAAAAACAAAATTATATACTTAGAACTTTTCTCAGAATAATAAAAGTTTGATTTTTTTTTTTTTTATAATCCCTATTTCTAAGAATGAATTGCATTTCAGCAATATTTTGATAAACATTTTTTTTTTTAATTTTTTTTTTTTTTTTTATGTCCAAAAAGAAATTAGGAAATGTAAAAACTTTAATGGGTACTTTGGAAAAAAATTTTAATAGCTTTATAAGTACAAAAATATGTTATAAATATTCTTTCTCAATTTTCTACAGAAAAATATATATTAATTGGCCAAAAAAAAAAATTGTATAACAAAATAAAAATTCTTTAACACATTTAAGAAAATAAAAATATTAAAAAGTTTGTGACTTAAGTCTTTCGTTTTGGAATCAATTTATTAATTTCTATTTTTTTGGGTTCCAAAGGAACATGTAGAGAGAAAATTTTAATAATATTTTTTGTGAAATAATTTTCGAAAAAAATAGCAATTTTAATCCACAATGTTGAAAATTTCTTTTTTTCTTTAATTAGAAAAATTATTTATTTAAGTTTTATCAAAAATAATTTTCTTCTCAGCAAATTTTTAATTTAAGAAGTTTCTCTGTTAAGTTTTCGTTTTTTTTTTTGTAATAAAATTACACTTTGATTTCATTTGCCTTTTTTTTCGCCGTAGGTGTTAAATTTAACCTAGAAACATTAAATTGGTCTTGAGTATAAAAAAAAAAATTAATTTCTATATAAGTGCAATAAAAATATAATTTCATTGATAAAGTTAAAACAGCGGGACTATCTCACTTAGGATTTACGATTATTATATATATTACAAACATTATTTATTATAATATTAATTAAATATTAACATAGTAATTATAATTTTTTTTTTTTGATAAGTTGAAGATTTGTGTTATTAAAATTTAAATATTTTAAGGACCAATTTTTAAATGTTTGTTTCATTAATTTTTTTTGATAAAAGAGCTCCAATAACCTAAAAAAAAAATTTCATTTTTCATTTCCTCAAAGAAAATTAACATATGCAAACAGAAATTCAATAGCATAAAATAATAAAATATGTCCACTTAAATAACAAAAAAAAAATTATTATTTTTCTTTTGTTTCAATATAATTTTATTTTTTTTTTTCTTCTTCAAATATCCATGTCCAATATTTATTCACCGGTCAGTTAACATTAAAAAAAAAATATGAAATATGTGTTATATGGTGTTTAAAGACATATTTGACCTAAATAATAATAATAATAATAATAATGTAGTTAAATTATAAAATATTATTTTCCATTTCCTATACCTTCATTAAAATAAGAATTTTATTTATATAAAATATCCATTTATGAGAGTTTAAAAAAAAATATACGTAAAGGAAATCCCATTTTATATAGAATTATTATATTTGTAACAGTTAAAAGATTTAGTAATTTTTGTTTTATAAATAATATTATTATTAAGAAAAAAAATTTTTAATTTAAATAAATTAGTAATAAAATAGTATTAATCACCGAAACATAAATTATATGTTTTATTTTTTCGAATACACTAGATAACAATGGCAATAAAAATGATGTCATATTAGATTAACATCTATTATATATTAATTGCCAATGTAAAGAAAGTCATCTCAAAAAAATTTCACTAGAATGCCCAAATAAATATAATGCAGATCAGCTAATTAGGCAAGACGAGTTTTATAGTTATTATAATTATTTAATATTTAAAATAGCCCGAAACATAAACAGGTTTTGTAACCACCAAATTACTGTCTCAGTTAAAGCCATCGAAATAAGATTTTATCCCGTACAAAGATAGTTTTTTGATTCTTCTTATCATATGGTCAATTTAATACACTTATTTGAAATTTTGCACACTATCTCATCTCCTCCGTACATGTCTTTTTTTTTTAAATTCAAATCAAATATTAGCATTTAATTTTATTGTTTTTTTTTTTTCTAATATCTATGAAATTTATTCATATATAAAACAAAAAAAAAATTGTCATAAAATTCTCTCTTTATAAAAGAAAGCTTTCCTATCCAGACAATAAAATTCGAATATAATTAAGTTGTAATTTTTTGTCTTTAAACTTTGAACTTCTTGTGTTTTTTTTTTGATTATTTGTTAAAAGATTATCATGTTAATTTACATAAAGCATAAGTATCTTTATGTTTTATATCGAACTAGAAATTCAATAGATTCCAAAATTTTATTTTCTTTTAAATTATTTACAAAGTAAAAATATTAGTTTTATTTTTTTTTTTATTTTTTTCAACATACCTATAAATTTTATATGCAGCATATTGAGGTTATGACACAATTTCAATAATTCTGCATTATATGATATAGTGGTTAAGAGTATCATAAGAAGATACAACAAAAAATTATTATTACAAAAAAGAAAAAAGAAGAAAACAATAAAAAAAAAAATTCACTTAAAACTTAACTAATAAATAAATTGCATTTTTCAATTTTATATGAGAATTAAAGGGGAGAAAATTTATGCTGTACATAATTTAGAAATAGATTTGTAATTCGTGAACTGAAATTTAATGTTAATTTTTTTTTTCATATTCTTGTTGTCGTTTTTTTTTTGATTTCGTGAAAAATACTAAATGTACGTATATAAGTTTTCCACAAGCATAATACGTTTCCATTCAAAATTTACATAAAAATCAAATTTCATGTTAAAAACAAATTTAAAAAAAAATTATTTTTAGGTCGTAATTTCTTCTTCCAGACCACAAATTCAAGTTTATATTAGAATAATGACAAATATTCCGCGTAGAAATAATTCAGAAAATCTGTTAAAATTAATGATGTCTATAATGAAGAATTTTATAAAAGCAGCACTAATTGAAAAATTCTATTTATATCCAAAATTAATAGTTAAATATTTAAAAAAAAGTGTATGCAAATATTAAATCGAAACAAAAAATTTTTATTACCTTAAGAAAACTATTTTAACGAAGCTGTTACAATTTTAATTAATGTATTTTGTTTATATTCTATAATTTTTTAACTTAACATTTTTCTATTCGCCTAAACCGACAATTGGCAGACATAATCTACATATACAAAATATATGTGTACACATAAGTACACATAAATTTTTTTTTTTTTTTACTAATTAAGTAGCGCTTAAAAAAATTTTCGTCTGCATTTATGTAAAATAATGAAAAAGTCAAGCCTTAAAGCTATATTTTAATTATGTTTTTAATGTAAAATCATGATCTTTTAATTATAACAATAAAAATTTAACTATATATATTTAATTAACAACTAAAATTATTTCAGATATGCAGATGGAATTTTCAATTATAGAAATGTTTCTAAAATAAAATACATAATAATTTTTTGAGTAATATCATAGATTAAGAATATACATAGATTGTTAGCTTCATACAACATTATTTTTGGTATTTTTATGTGAATGTGTTAGTAAAACAAAATAAAATACGTGATAACTATCAATATATAAAAAGAATTTTATTTAGTTTTCCTAACACCTTCACATAAAAATACCAAAAAAGACTGAAAAAATGTTGTATGAAGCTGTATTCTGTATTCTTAATCTATGGTAATATATATTTCGAACTCAATATTATTACAATACTTCTGATGTGAAAATCAAAATTTTTTTTGTGAAAAATTTAAAATCTGTTTTTAATATTATATTTTTTTTTTTTTAATCTTATTTTCAGATTCAATTACGTATAATTGGTGACTTAATAAAGGTAAGTTATATTTCAATATGGATATATTGTATATTTTGACAAAAAGTAATTAATATTATGGAATTTTTAATTTTTAAAGTTTAAACACGATTAAAGCTTAGTATAAAAAGTTAATAATTTTATTTATTAATCTTTAATTTAACTAGGCATCTAAAAAAAATATTTGCTAATTTATGTTTTTAAAACATCAATATCTCATCACGTTCTCTATCTGTACTATAAAAAATTTCAGAACAGAAATGTACAAAAAAATAAAAATAGCTATAACGAAATGTAGGATGAAACTATTGTCAAGAAGTGACAAACATTTTTATGAAAATAAAATAATCAATCATTATTTCATACACGATTTTAATGTTCGTTACATATTTATACACTTTTATAACATATAAATGTACTTACATTTTTTATTTTTTAAAAACATTTAACAAATGTTTTGTTTTTTTTTAATTATTTGTTCTAAAGCTATTTCTTTTTTCTGTTTTTAAATTAAGGGAAACACGTACATTAAAATTTTTATTGATCCAATTGTCTGCATTCTGTTTTGCATATCCGTTTGCAAATTATGATTATTATGATGCAAAACAATAACTACTTATTAAAAAAAAAAAACATTATTTTTACCTTACAGATATAATATTAATAGTAAAATATATTTATTTTATGTAACATCTAATACAAGAATTTTTTTTCGTTAACATATTTTCTTGAAAAATCGATTGGTTTTTATTATTTTCCTTCTTATTCATGTAAAAAATAATTATATATGGCTTAACGCTTAACTCTGGCTATGAATAATAAGAATAAAATTTTTCTTTAATTTTTCATTCAAATTTTCTAATAATAAGTATTTGTCACTTCATATAAATAACATAAAAAATGTCATATAAATAAAACATAAAAATGTTTTAACATCATTTATCATTTAACTGTCTGCTTAGTTTTTTATTTCTCTTCTTCTGTGCAACAGAATTTTAATTTTTTTTAATGCAATTTAAGAAGTAAACGAACTTGCTATATGGTTCATAGTTTACAGTTTATTTGAAATTCATATGTAACAAAAATATGAAAACAAAATGTCAAAAATTTACAAAAAAAAAAAAAATATTTAAAACGCAATGCTGAAAATGCATAAAGTTGCATAAACCTGCATTGTTAAATTTGAGGTTTACATTTTTCTTCCTAAGCAAGCCTATTTTGTATAATAATTGTGTATGATCGAAAGCAATGGAAAATAAATTTTATTACTTTTTCAAAGTAAAGATACTATTGAAAATAAAAAAAATAAAAAATAAAATAAAAAATTATTATTAAGATCTTTTTCTTTTTTTTTTTTTTAATTTATGTTTAAATTTATATTATTATATGAAGAACTAGAATGTAATAAAAAACAATTTATGCAAGTAATTAAAATTATATAAAACAAAATTAAAAAAAAAAAAAAAAAACAATTTTTTTCGTTAAGAAAAATTAATAAGATTTATGCAACTTGTGATGTTGTTTTGATTTTTTATTTTTTTTTTTACTTATATTTCTGGAAATAAAGAAAAACGAATGTGAAAGGCTGTGTAGAAAATTGAATATTTTTTTCGGTTAAATAGTTAAACGGTTAGAAATGGAACTTACTTAAATTTTACTAGGCGTATTAAATATAATTATATGGTTTTTTTTTTTTTGGTTTTTTTATTTAATTATATATATTTACTAGAATACCGACAGTGTGCATAAATTAATTTTTAATACATTAAAATTAAATACATATAAAATTTATAATAAATAATATAAAAAAAAAACATTTTGTTGAATATTTTACTATAGAATTTTGAAAAAAAAAAAAAAAAAAAAATTATAAATAGTTATTGAGTTCAAAATAACTCATCCTTCTCAAATCTTAAGAGAGAGAGAAAATAAAAATAATAATAATTTTAAATTCTCAATCAATCCTATTTATCACTTTCTTCACTTTACCGCCCATTGTTTTTGTTTACTTTTTTTTTTTTAACTTTATTCCACTAACATATAAGATGCTGCTAACAAAATGAATTTTATGTGCATAAAAACATTATTTTTATCCTTGACCTTAGCTAATTTTACCAAATTTTTGGTGAATAAAAGAAATAAAATCTTCAATATAATATTCTTTTTTTCGTTGTTCGTTATTAAATTAATATTATACTTGATTACATTCAGCGCCGACATAAATTTAAAGCCCTCTACAGAGTATAAATATAAATGCATTCAAAGCATCTGGTAGGCTTGAAAATCATAATAAATGTATGAAATATATGTAAAATCCTGTAGAAAAACTAAGGATTAGGATTAAAACAAAAACAAATTATAATTTAATTATTAAATTCAATTTATTATATAATTAATATTCATTTTTACGAAGAAAAATCGGCTACATTGAATAAAAATTTGCTTCAATACCTTTTTACAAATCAATTTTTCAATTTTTCAGTATACAAAATTTACGTGTACAAAAGACGACTTGAAACATATGTCGGTAGTTCTATACATTAAAAAATCTAAAATGAAAATATGCAAATAAAAACATAACCGCATAAATAAATAATTATTTTTTTTGATTTTTTGTGTGTGAAAATATGCAACTTCAATAAATAAAAAAAATAATAATAATCGAGGTCAAAAAATAAAATCTTTGTGGTAATAATAATTTTCATGAAAGTCAATTCTTTTATAGGATTAAATCAATTTTATTTAATCAATTTTATATTAAAAATTATTTATATGTGCGTATCTTATATAACTTTCTAAATGTAAATTATTTATAGGATTCAGATGCCTAAATAAAATAAAGTAAAAATTTTAATGTTAAGAAAAATATGTTCATAATAACATAATTCTTACAATTTTAATGACATTATTTCTTAAATTTAATTTCCACTATTTTAATAAATTATGATTATAAAGTTAGTATCTAATTTTACCATAATATTCTTTGGAGACATTTATATGGCGTTTATATCAAGGGTATAAATGTGGATTGGAACAAATCATATGACCGTTGGTGTCAATTTCACAAAAAAAATAAATTAATTTGTTGTTCAAACATAAAAAAAAATCAAAACAAAAACAAACATCTTTGTCACATATCCAACTTCACGTTTCACATTCTTCGTGTGAACGCAAGGTTTGAATCATAGGATTGAGTAAGATCACCTATATCTCCTCATATAGTGTCATTAAATATATTGACACCATTAATGGTAAATCAAGAATTTCTTTGCTATACTATCCTATCATCATAGTGTCTATCTTAGTTTTTCTATTATTAAAAAAAAAACAAACAAAAAAAATTTTCCTTAACCTAATTGATTTTTATTATTATTTTCTTTTCAATATAATATAAAAAAGAAGTCTAAAAATATATTATTTTTTATTCACCTAAAACAATTTTTAAATTATAAATTTTGTGTTTTGTGGTTTTTATAATGAATTATTATTAAATTAATTAATTAAAAAAAGAATATTATATAGCTACGAATATATTTATTTTTTAAATTGAATTAAAACTAAACAAAATATCGATAGAATTTGTTTGACCACATTTTGATGTATTGAATTTTTCTTTTCCTGAATTGCATTTTTATTTTTTTATATACTATACATATATTTTTTTCATATAATTATTGAGGTAACATCAAATTGCGGTGTTTCATTACAGCACATTATAAAAAAAATATCTATCGGGAAAATAAACATCAATTTTATATGAGAAATAAAATATCTAAATATTATTATGTTTTCTATTATAGATACACCTACTTAGAATTTGTGCAGCAAAAAATTTAAATTTTATTTTTATGTATTTTAAAAGAAAGTTTCCACATTATATATATACAATTATACATATATATCTATATGGTAAATATTTAGAATAATTTTTTTTTTCCTTGTCGCCATCAGACACAAAAGTTAAAAAATATTTTTATTTTTTTTCTGCAAGAAAAATTATGCTATTTATTTATATTTACCCACATTATTGTCATATTAAGCAATCTGCTAAAAGAAATCATTTTTAAGGAAATTCGTTATCATATTTTAGTTAGTTTGTTCTGAATAAATATTTAAATTTAGAATTTTAACACCAAAGATTATTTTAATTGTAATTGAATGGGACTAACTATATATATAACTTTCAACTGGCCTACTGTCAAAACTTATTAAAAGTACACATAAATCATATTGACAGAATATTAAACGATAAGTAAAATAAGTACTCTGTATAGTACGCTATATATAATATAACAGTTAACCACAAATATGATGATCAATTTACCATCAAAGGTATCATTGGTTTTTCTAAACATAAATTGTACCATCATAATTTTTTTATTTATTAATTTTTTTTATATACATATACATATATACATCTTTGGAAATATCAAGATCATTGGAAGTGTAATTAACACCTAACGGTACATAAACCCATATAAAAAAAATACAAATAATAATAAGAAAATATGCGTCAAAAAAAAAAAATTCATGCTGTGCGTCTATCTAAATTATATGTATATAAATATATGTATTTTATATATTTTCATTATGAATTAAGAAAATTATCACATAATATGTTACGTTTTTATTATAAAAAAAAAATATAAAAAATTGTTTCGATATAAGTAATAGTTTTTTATATAATAAATATATAAATTTTATTATTATTTTTATTATTTT
The DNA here is from genome assembly GCA_964007475.1 of Hybos culiciformis. Classification (NCBI taxonomy): domain Eukaryota; kingdom Metazoa; phylum Arthropoda; class Insecta; order Diptera; family Hybotidae; genus Hybos; species Hybos culiciformis. The sequence continues at coordinate 41,807,976 of OZ023275.1, read as the reverse complement.
TTTTTTTTTTTTTTGTTGAACTTTTTGGCTCTTTGTCACATTAACATTATAATATGTGGGAAAAACAAATGTTTTTTGTGATTGGTGACTGTTTGCTGCATTTATACAAAAAAAAAGAAACAATTTAATAAACCTTATGAGAAAGTCATTATTAAATTTACAAATAAAAATATTATGTGCATGACCACAACATATTCTTAATTTATGCTAAATTAATGTTAATAACATAATAAATACAATACCACCTTCTTTCTATTGAAAATAAAAACATAATGTTGAGATAAAAAAAACAATATTGAGTCAGACAGAAATAAATTTCAAAATTTTTTAACAATTGTTAATTGATTATTTTTCAAGAAATTGTAACTTTCGTCAAAAACAACATAAAATGATTTAAAATCTTTCTTGCTCTCACTATTTTCTTAATTTTAGCCGGTTTATTTTTTAGAACGTTTACTTTAAATATTATTTATTGGCCATATTTTTTAGCCCCATGAATAGAAAAGTATGAAAATTTGTTTTCAATTATTCCATTATGTAGCTACTAAATAGAGATAACTAAATATATATATGTATAGATTTTAGCACTACTGTGTAATAATATTTTTAAGTGTTTCACAGAAATAAAAAAAATATAATTCTTTTTGCAAAAAACAAGAAATTGTACACATTTTCAAAGCAAAAAAAAAATAAAATAAAAAGATACACAATAATTATAAAAAAAAATTTAAAAATCAAACTCCAGCAACAATCAATTTGTAATCATTAAAGGGAAATTAATTTCATTTTATTTTTTTTTAATCGGATAGACTTTAAATTTAAAAAAATTAAAAATAAATTTAATACCCATAATATATTTTCGCATAATTTAGATAAATTGCAATAAACCTTAATCAGAAATATTACAGAAAATTTTAATACAATAATTAATAAACATGAAATTATTTTAAAAGAAATATTAGAAGTATTTTTGTCAGATTAGTTTTAAAAATTATATTGATATGTTGTGAAAATTAATGATAATAATGATAGTTTGATAATAACCATATTTTGTTTGAAAATATTTTGAATATATAATATTATGATTTTCTGTATGTTTAAGTATGTGGATAGTTTGACTATATACTCTTTATATATTTTATTTGCTTATAAGAATTCATGCAGGGTAGTTGTAAGCTCTTAGATTAAATTTTATAAATAAACGAAATAAAAAAAAATTATTTATATAAAATAAAGTTAAAATTATTCATGTTTATTCTTAGTTAATGAATCTTTGGACTCTATGATTAATTTAGAAAGAAATCTAAATATACTAATCTAATATTTGGTATTTAACTTTAATTAATACGAAAATTCTATTACTAGAAAAATAAAAGAAAAATTCAAAATTAATTTGAATAAGAAAAATCTAACAAAAAAATTATACAATCCGAAATAAAAAAAAATAAAAAATTACAATTACAATAAAAAAGAAATATAAATGTTCAATTACATATTATCCTTTTTTGATATTTTGACAGAGATCGAACTGACAGAGAAGCAGAATAAATTTCATTTATTTTTTATTTAATAGACCTCACAATAAGTTAATTTGAATAAAAATTCACAAAAAAAAAGAAAAGAAATTCAGAAAAATGTTTATGTAATGGTAAAAAATATGAGATTGTTTATGGTAATAAAAACATTATCATAGTTCTGCCGGTTTAAACAGTATATGAAATAAAAAAGTATAAAAAATCCAAAATTTAAAGTTCTAAGTTTTCGAAGTTGTATATTCTGAAATTGAATATTAATTAACTATTGCCTTCCAATCAATGTTATTAGCGAAATATTATGATTTTGTTCAATTGACTCATGTGAGCTATTTTATATTTTGTCACCTTCAATATTATATAAAATTGACGTATACGGTAGGTTTTACATATCATTCATTTTCCAATCGTTACGGAATGAAAATATTAAATTTTCTACAATTTTTCTGTATATAAATGTACACCATCATTATTTAAATAAGTACGGTATAAAGTGATTAAAAATCCCCTATTTATTTTCAAATTATGTATATAAGATACCTATGTAATTTATTTTAAGAAGATTAATTAAAATTTTAATTTATTTTCTCACAATTTTCTTTTAATTTTCGCATTCATTTTAATCCAATTAATATATTATATACTTATTATATGAAAAACAATTTTTTTTTATTTTTCTATAAAATTTTATAGATAGCTACAAAGAAAATTTTAATAATAATGAAAAATCGTGAATATCATTTTATTATTCTTTGAGGAAAAATTATATACCACTTTCACATGATGTGAATATAAAATCATAATAATAATCTATGCTATTAATTTTATTATATTTAAAAAAAATAGTAAAAAAAAATTGCTAATAAAATATTCTGAGAATTGTTTGCATATTTTATTAGACTATGATGTAAATAAAAAAAAAGATCTGGACTGCCCATTATTATAAAAAAAATAAATAAAAAATTTAAATTCACGAATTTTCAAGTTTTACATACAATTTACTTACAAGAATTTACATTTTTGTCCCATAGTGCGTAGTTATACATTGTGCCATTATTTTATTTTAAATTTATTGCATAAAATAAGAGTTTTAAATCACAAATATATATTGTATATTGTACCTATTCCTTAAATTGACAATTTTAATTTTAATCAACATAAAATCTGAAAAAAAAAATATTTAAGTCTTTCAGCTTGCACAGTTAACCCCTTGTAGTTTTAATTGTTTAAATAATTGTAAAATTTATAATGATTACTTATTTAACAAAATAAATGATGAAAAATTGAACCTGATAAAAAAAAATTTCATAAATTTCGAACTGAAATAAAATTGAATTATTTCATTTATATTGTTATCACAAAGTAAATTTATATTAAACGAGTCAGACTCATGATTAATCCAAAAGTCAAAATAAGTTTATACGACAGTACTCGTGGTAGTTTCACAAAATAAAATAAGTTTACACGACAGTACTCGTGATTGATTTACAAAATAAAATAAGTTTATACGAGTCAGACTCGTGATTAATCCACAAAGTCAAAATAAGTTTATACGAGTCAGACTCGTGATTAATCCACAAGGGGAATATCAAATATAAATACATATATATATTTTTAATAAAATTAATGAATATTTGAGAAATTTCATATTTCTTGAAATCAAATTAGAATCATTAATAATTTGATGTCTTCACGTTGCAATGTTAGCCTAAAAAATATTTTAAATATTTGGAAATGTTATTAATTAGAATATTTTTCTCTATTCTTAATTTTCCAATTTATGGTAGTTTTAACAAAAAAGAAGTAATATCATATGACGGAAAAAAAAAATAAAGTAAGAGAAATTAGTTTTAGAATAATTTATTATTTAATAAAATGATCGTGATCTGCTCAGCCCGTCCGTCTGTCAATATTAATGATCGTGCACAAAAATTTCTTCTGTTTTTGTCCATTAAAAGGTTTTTTTTGGTTTTTTTTTTTTTTTTATTTAAAAAATGCTAATATTCTTAGCTTTTATATGGAAATGCATAATAAATATTCGTAAAATTTTTTTTTTTTTTTTTGTAATAAATATTTTAGTTTCTACCAGTCTTATGATTAGAAGAAATTATTATTTTAATTGAATATTCTTCGATGAAATCAATTTAAGATATTTAGAAATTTAGTTGGTAGCTGTGAAAAAGTGCTATTACAATGTGAAATTCTTTTAAAATAAATTAAATAAAATTTTGACATGAATTCTTAATAAACTAATCAAAAAATTATAAAAAATATCTGTTTTACCGTATTAATGGAACTTACAATTTCAATAAACGAAAAAGTAAAATACTAGGCCAAAAAATGTTACAAATAAATTGAATATTTAAGTTGATGTTAGGCTACAGTTTATTTGAGGTATTTGGAAAACAAAAAATTGTGAAGTAAAGACAATTTACACATGAATTTATTTATTCACATTATAAAATTGTTGGTTTTATAAATTTTTTTTTTTCTATATATTGTTTAACAAATATATTTAAAGCAAAGATCTAAAGCAAAAAGAATATTATTGAACGAAGATTTAGTGTCTAACGAAAAGAAAATGGTTTATATTATATTCATTGTAAAATATTATATATTCAAAGAAATTACAATTATTATTATTTTGATTTTGATTTTATAGCAAGAATAATAATTATTTTCATCGGAAATTCATAATATACAAATTTAAATTATAATTTAAATTTTTTCTTGTTTTTTTTTTTCCTTGAATATTGAAATATTCTTTGACCTCACAGAATTACAATTATTATTTTTTATTGAATTTTTTTAAACCCTTATATATATAAAAAAATATGTGCAAGGATTAAAATAAAAAATTATATTGGCATTATAAACCATAGTATAACAACATTGATTTAACTTATTTTTAGTTTTATGTAAAATCATATATTGCTAATATAAAACATTAAATATAATAATTGCAATTTTTGAAGTTTCAATAAATAAAAAATCGAATGACGTATTAAATAATCAGTATAGCAAAGTTCTAAGCTTGTTTTCCAAAATCTTATTTTATGTTTTGGCAGGACTGAAAATGAGATTTTTTCCAAATATCTGTCAGTTCATAGTATTATAAAAGCATTTTAATTTCTTTTTTCCAGAACCAGAATAAAAATTTTAATTTAAACAATAATTGTACAAGAAAAATATTTTACTTAAAAAAAATAAAAACAAACAAAAAAACCATTTAGAAAAAAAAAATAATATAATTTCTGACCAAACTAGATTTTCTTAAAATTATTTCCTCATTCTACATACTATATATATTTTAATATGAATATCTTAATAAAAAATTTCAATAATTTTCACATCGCGCCATAAATTAAAAAAAAATAAAATACAAAAATAAAATTCAAGATTAGGTTAAGGTAATTTATTAAATTGATTTATTAATTTTTTTTTTTATTCAGAAAAATAAAAAAAAAAAATTAGGTATGTTAAAATTACAATATTATCAAACAATAAATTATCAAATTACACTATTTCACTAAAAAAAAAAAAAAAAATGATTCTCCAAAAAATTTCTAAATATTGAATTTTTGGAGAAGAAAAATTTTACAGAAGAAAAAAAAAAACAATTAAAAAAAACTATTCAGCTTTATACAATCAATTCTAGTTATATAAAATCGAAATCATTGAAAATAATTATTATTTTTCTATTGGAGGTTAATGTTCGAATATTCTTTCAAAGGTAATATAAACTATGAAGAAAATTCTATACAAGAATGGAGAAAAAAAAAAACTGTTTATTTAATTCAAATCTGTTGAAAGAACAAATAAAATTTTCTTTTAATGAAAAACAAATTTCATTCAGAATAATCTCTCTTCCGATTCATACGAAAATAATTGCCCCATTTGTTTCTCATATATTCATAATTCTGAGCTTGAGACATTTCATGTATTAAAGAAAAATTGTATATACCTACTTTGAACCATATTCTCCAAAATTTCAAACCTATATATTTGTTTTTTGTATAACCAAAATCTTCAGTCTAGGCTCAATAAATGATTTTTGATGATTATTTTTAAACAACCCGATGTTGCAATTAACTACTCCTTTAATACCATGACGACAGCTGCAAAATTATCTATTTGTGTCTGCAGAAAATTGCACAATTATTAACTTTTCGATTCCAACTAATTTATAGTTAAATTTTTGAGAATTCCATTGATAATTCAATTTTAGCACTTTTCTCTTTTAAATTGTTTTCTTATTTCTTATTTTTTTTTTTTTTTTTGCTCAGAAGAAAAACAACATTAAAGAAAAAGTCGGTTTTTAGTACAACTGATTGGAAATGTGAAAAATTGTTATTATAAATTATTATTATTTTTTTTTTCAATCAGAAATTTTTTATTAGAATTATTTTCTTCGTTTTTTTTTTTCTATTCAAGTTCTGAAGAAAAATTTTTGATCAACGTATATTTCGTGACTAATAAGCTGTAACCATTAATTTTATGTGTATAGTATATAAGACTTCTTCAAGCAGTTTTAAGGTTTAAGGCAGCAAAATTAATTTCTTCATTGATAACGAAGTTTTTTTTTTTTTTTAATTTAATATTCTTTTTTTTTTTCTTATTTATTTTTCGTATTTCAATTTCGAGACCATTTTATAATAAAATAAAAAATAATAATAATAGTAATAATAAAATAAAATCCTAGACGTTTTGATGAATATTTCTGTGACTTATATATTTATTGAATAATATTTTTCCTAACTACTAAATTTTCTGTACTGGCATGATATGCAAAAAATTTTCGCGATTAAAATATTATAGTTCTGATTAGGGCATCCAATATCGGACAGGTTTTTCAATTCCGATATTTTGATATTGAATTTTTTTTTTATTAATATCGATATTGAATATCTACAATTAAAAAATTTTAAAATCAATTTTTTAACGAAAAAATCCTCAAATATGAAAAAAGAAAAATAAAAAAGAAAAATTTAAGTAAGGAACATTTATTTCATCAAAATAAAAATTGGCAAAATTTAAAATCAAGAATAAATTTATTTAGTTTTTTAAATATTTTTCTTTTGATTCTCTTTCTGGAAGTGGGCCGGCACAAAACATAGGGTATTTTAAGTTTTATCTTCTAAAGATGAACACAGTTTTGTTACAAAGTTACCACTAGCGGAAAATTACCCTTTCAGTATGAGCAATGAATGAGGATTGCCATATGATTATAACTCTTAATTTAAAAGCAAAAGTTATAAAAGAGAATTTGCTTAAATATTTTCAATATCGAAATATCGATATTGAGCCAAACCAATTCCGATAATTCGATACCATGAAAATGACCGATATTTCCGAGATCTCGGAATCGATACTATCGATATTGGATGCCCTAGTTCTGATAGCTAAGTGTATAATGTCGAATATAACATTTTTTTCAATCAAGCTGATCAGCGACAAGAATAATAATATAAAGAATATTTATAAAAAATTAAAAATTTAAAGTAAAATATACTTACGTACATACTTACTTTTACATTGAATTTTTTTTTACTTTAACGTAATGTGTTTTTCGTGTTTATTCATTTTCTTTCCAATTCTAAACTGCCTTTCAAAAACCAAAAAAAGTTTTGGTACAACACTCAAATTTATACATATTATTACTTATTTGTAATGAGTTGCCTGAACAGGAACCGATAAAAAAATTGTTTACAAGAGAAAAATGTAGAATTTGTGTAAAGAATGAATATTTCCTGTACTGTTAAAATTCGAACGAACATCTCGCCGTGTTGCAGGGTTTCCGCATTTTAATTATTGAATAGAATATTTTTTTTAACAGTAAGATTACAGTCAGTATTATAATGAAATGAGAATATCTACATAATTCAATCATCGAAACTTTAAACAAATTCTGATTTTAGATTTTAATTCTGCTATACGCTTATATCGGATAATAAATTTTTCTATGCTATGATTTTCTGACACTTTGTACACATTTTATTTTTGCATAAGACTTAATAAAACCTTTTATAATTAATTTTAATATGTTAATTCTTTTTTAATACTGGCACAGCATACACGTCTCGAAGAAAAAAAAAACTCTACGTATTTACTTTTAAAATAATAATCTGAAAATATAAATAATAATCAATCAAATAATAGTTAAAACCGATTTAATTTCCTGAAACTGAACGGTCTTAAGTTATTTATTTTTTATTTTATTCGTTGGAAGCAATGCATTTAACATAAAATTGACATATTCTAATGTGATTATCATATTTTTAATGAAAGAAAAAATTTCATGCAAATGTCAAGGATTCGTTGTCATGTAAATAAGTTACAGCTAAAAAAGAAAAAAGAAAAAATAAACTAAACAAATGTTATAAGAGGACATATGAATAGCCATCAAACAGGCCATCATGTTATTCACCCTCACGAATTGCACACATAAATATAGAAGATTTGTTTTTTTATTTGAAAATAGTTTTTTTCTTTTTTTTATACATACCTATAGATTTTGCATCATGTGATTCATATGATTTCAAATTCGACCTTTCATGTCACAAGAGTGCATGAAAAAAGATTTTTCAATATAAAAAGACGGCGCTTTAAACTTTTTTCTATCTGTAATTTTCTTATTTTTTTTTTTGTCCACACTTAAAAACATCATTTTTAATGTTTTCCGTGAATCGTGTCCAATTCAATTCATTTTCTATTTCAAGAAGAAAATATAATACACAAATATTTTAGGATGGCTTCTTAAAATCAGTATTATTTTCTTCTTTTTTTTTCGTTTTTTTTTTTTTTTAAATAGACATAGTTCAGATTGAATTCATGTTTAACATTAAAATTATCTCTGTTTTTCTTGAGATAAGGTAAAATATTTTCAAATAAATATCTGTCGATTTAAGAAAATAAGTGTATATATGTATATTTCAGTCATCTTAAAGTTAAAGTATAGATATTGTTTAGATAAAAACATTGCCATTAAAAAGTTTATATATAAACATAATGTACATAATCTAAAAATCGATAATATTCAAATCGTCTTTTTGTATACTATTTTGTTATACGTCTCTTAGAAGTTATAATTTAAATTCTAATTTAAATTCGTCCCAATTACAGTGAAGATAATATTCACCAAATCGTCTGCATCATAACTTACTTTATTAAATCTATTTGTTCTAAAATTGAAAATCATTTAAAACCAAGTATTCAATTAATACTAGTGTGTACAAAATATATTATAAACCCATAGCTTTAATTAAATTAAATTAATTATAAATAAGAGTTATTATTAGTAGTACAGTCATTTGGTAGTTTTACCTGGAAAGTTTTCCGGGAGTTTTGAAAATTGGTAATTTCATAGATTTTGATGTGCTCTTTCCGAGTTTCGACTTTGCGACCTCGTATTTTATCCGCTCGCGCCGCCATATTGGAAAAATGGTGCCCAAAAGCATTTTTTTGGCGATATTTCCTTTCCCACTGATTTTACTATAAAAACAGTTATATGTATATAACGAAACTATAGACCTACAATTTATGTATCAATGCGCCGCAAAGTTTACTCGCGTTTTGGCCATTACTAATTATTCATTATTATTGCATATTATTATTATTATCATTATTTGTGATACAAGTATATATAGATATTAGATATATAACATCTACATATAATATAGATATTATAATATATGTTTTATTTGTGCATGTTGGAGTACACTTTGCGGGGCTCGTACACCTTAACTATTGACTTTATGAAAAAAAAGGTCAATACATAAATTGTAGGTAATTGTCTCTATTTTCATTGTACATAATTGTTTTTATCGTAAAATCAGTCGGAAAGGAGATATTGCCAAAAAACTAATTTTAGGCTCCATTTTTGCAATATGGCGGCGCGAGCGGATAAAATACGAGGTCGCAAAGTCGAAATTCGGAAAGAGCACATCAAAATCTATAAAATTACGAATTTTCAAAACTCCCGGAAAATTTTCCAGGTAACCATTATTTTTCGAACCAAATGACTGTACTATAGATAAAACTTGAATAATTAAATTTAAGTAATTTTTTTGAAGAAGTCGTTACACACTGTTTTATATGTAGTATGTACCGACTAATAAAGTTAAAAGGTTTACTTTAATGAACTTTAATAAGCCAACGAAATTTACAGTGAATATTATATCAGCTTCAAAAAAAAATGTCAATAGGAACTTATGAATTTATAATCGGAATTTTTCATTTACGTATTTTCATTTGAGGAATGCTTGAAGTTACAAAAATAAAAAAAGAAAAAAGAAATTCAAATTATTCTTGAAGGATTTATGTTTTTACTTTAAAATTATTATGCACATCAGTTGAAGAAGATGTGTTAACATATAAAATTACATTTCTTTCCTTTTTTTGTAATTTTTTTTTTTCATAAAATAATATATTTTATACTTTTTAAACATTGCTTGAATAATAACTTTAAGCACGCAAAATTTTTTAAATGCGCATCATCGTATCTAACTTTTTTTCATTTCATAAATTCTTTCTTCAGAGATAAATTTTTTTTTTTTTTCAAAAATTACTATTATTACATGAAAATAAAATAGAAAAATGAAAAAAAAAAAAAAAATACTTTACGGAAAATAAATTCAAAAACAATATACTCAAAGAAAATTCAGTATATTTTCGAATAAATATTCTTATACAAGAAATTAGAACTGTGGAACTTTAAGCGCTCTCTATAAACTATCTAATTTTGTATTCGAATAGTTGGATATATAGTTACTAATTTCATATTTTCTTCTTAGAAATATAATTCTCAAACTTATTTGTTAAATATAAAAAATTTAAATTTATAAGTCTATCCAATTAATTTAGATAATCAAAATGTTAGAATTTCCGCTTTCATTAAGTTTATCTTATACATTTGTAAATAATATAAAAATAATTTTAAATTATCATCATTAGATTTTACAAAAGTAAATATACCTACGCTATAAAAGAAAAAGTTAAATATTTTTTTAATTTAAAGTCATATACCTACTTATAAAATAAAATATATTGCTGAAATCGCCTTAAAATTCTTTTCTTGTAATGACTTAAACTCAATTTTGTTCAGCAAAAATGTAATCAGGAAAATTATTTCTAATGTAAAATAATATTTCATTAAATCTCCTTAAGGTGGTTCTACCATGTTACAACATAAACTAAATACAAAAGAAAGTAAAAAAATTGATTTCCTTAAATCTTCGTAGATGTCAAAATAATCTGTAATTTATTCCTAAACCAAGGCAAACTTTTTATGCATAAAATGTTCCTTAGAGCGTCCTCAAAGCTTCAAATTCATTAAACTTACAAAATATTAAAGAATAATTTTTTTGTAAATGATTTTATTGATGGCCTGGAGTGGTTTAAATAAAAATAATAATTTTTTTTGAAGCACACCAATTATATTTAATAAAATAAAAATTGCAAATAGATTTATTTATATATTATGAACATAGAAGAAATTCAATGATGCAAAACAGAAAATATTTATTAAATTATACTTATTTACTTTCATACAAAGAATGAAATCACGGTAATGTTCATAAGCATAAGCAAGTAAAAAAAAAATTATAATCTTCAGTTTAAAGAAAATACATAAAATAAAATATTATCAAATTGTAAACACTAAAAAATAACATTGTCTATTGCGGTCACAAGATTTTCGCCGCTTTTATTTTTTTCCATTTTATTTTTTTGTAAGCATAATAATGCGTAAATTTATTCTTTATAAATCTTTTTATTTATTATTTCTGAACTGAAAAAAATACTAAGAAATTGTATAAAAACATAAATTAGTTCTTAATGTACAGTATAATTCAATCAACATTTCTTACTTTCTTTGACTTCAGTTGTAGATATCGATACCTAAGATTTAGAAATTAGGACGGTATTCCTGTATCAACTTTTGCCATTAGGGCAACCAAATCAACACCGAAACTTGTAGTCACTCGAAGCCCTCTTATTTTTACATAAAATCTCTCAAGAATAATTCAATTTAGTATATCGATCTAATCCAATGAAGAGAACCATTAAGACAAAGAGTTCTAATATTAAATTATAGTTCTACAAAAATTGAGTATATATTATACAACCAAACATCAATCATCTACAACCTACATCATCTTCATTTTTAATCAAGATTTTTTGTTAAATTAAAAGCATATAAAATTTGAAAAAAAAAAAAAAAAAAAATCTTTTTTCATTTGATGACTTCACAGAAGATACTTATTAAGGTCACGTAAATGTGTTAAACAACACATTATATCTTTTGTTTCAATTATTTTGTGTGCATTTCAAAGCAATCACCAAATTATAATTAGATGTATACAACATACAAAAAATTCACCGCACTTTTTTTTAATGATTTTATTTGTTATTTATATGTTTGTTTAGGTTTTTCTGTCATCTAATTATTTCTTTTCATAAAATATAATACGCATACCCAATTATACTTACATACTATATAGAATTTTGTGTAACATATATAATAAAGAATTCCAAAACATTCATTTTACAATAATCTTATCCTAACTAATTTAAAATAAAATCTAAATAATGATAAAATATGTGTAGACTTATAATAATGTTTATGTACAAGAATTAATATAAATTATTATTTTAGTCTTTCTAAAATAAATCTGGAACTTATGAAGAAACGTTCCAAATTGGATCAGAACATATATATATAGCTTGAAGATATTTTCATATATACATGCCTTTATTTTTAAGAATGAGATTTAAAGACCATCTAAAAATATTACTATGATGACTATATGATAAACACTTCACTAATAAGATTCTTGTGCGTTTGTTTTTTTTTTAAATGATAGAATGAGTTATTATTTTAAACATCAGGCATATAATATTGCGGCTACATAAAGGGAGTTGTTAAAATATTTTCTGTATTTCTGATGACAATAAATACATTATATCATTGAGAGACACAGAAACAATCAGAGGCTAGTATGGCAATTATCTTAGAACAAGCAATGACCGTTCACCACATACGACTAGGATTAATTTTTCATATACGAAAACTTAATAAAAATATTTTGTAATAAAAAATTAAAAATATATTTAGTATAATAATAAATAAAAAAAATAAAGATTATTTTAGCCAAATAACGATGCTATGTCAAAAACACAGAGTACGCAGAGAACACAGGAACTTTAGAGTATTTTTAGTCACTACCTAACTAATCCAAGGAACTAAATTATGAAAAAGTTTCTAGTTCAGAAGCTAATCCGAGAAAAATTTTCTATAAATCCAAGAACTGTTCCAGAAAACTCGTTATCCGCAAACAATCCTCTAATCTGTACAAAATATACAATTTTTATTTAAGTTTACTTTTGCTTATAAAACAAAGACAAAAAAGATAAAAAACTTAAACGATGACATTCCTCAAAAAAAGAAAAAAAACCATCAAATAAATAATATTTACTAAGCCATGAAATGAACCCTAAAAATTTTAAATTTCCTTTTATTTTATTTATTTTGCGCTAGGTTTATTTTTAATTTTTTATTTTGCGGTTTAATTTCTTTTGTTTTTTTTTAAGAAGCAAAGCCCTATGTTTTTATTTTTTTTTTCAAAAAAATAGTTTTAAGAACAAGAAAAAAATAACTTTGTTTTTTTCGTGTAATCATAAATCCCATTTGCATTTTTCCCATGTTTTTTTTTTTTTTTTGTTGTTTTAACTTTGATAACGTTAAACCACGAAGTTTCAATGTTTAAAAAAGAAAAAAAAAATTGATTAAATATAAAATAATGTAACCAATTTTTTTTTTGAGTTAAAAATAGAGAAAAAGAAAACTAAATTACAACACTAATGAAACAATTTTTATAGTCCTCTTATGGGCTAAGTGCTTAGAGCTGTTATTTAAATAATTGATAAAATTCATCTTTCTTTTGTTTTTTTCAATGTTACCGACAATAGAAAAAAAAAATACCAAAAGAAAACAGAACTATTAGTGAGTAAACAACATACTTTGTTTTAATTTTTTGTTTTTGCATAATCATCAAATTTAATTTATAAATAAATTTTCATATATGATTATGAATTTAAAATGAAAATTTGCAGATATGTACACTAATAGTATACGAATCCGGAATCAATTTTTGAATTGGAATGTTTAATAGTTTTTATGTTATTCTAAAAGAAATAATTAGCAATCTGATTCCGATTAATAGATTTCTTTAATTTGACCTTTTGTTTAGAACAGAGCGAAGAAAATATAAAACCGTCAGAAGTTATAAGTTTGAAAAATTTTTAAACTTCATCAAGTTTCTATATTAGTTTATTGTGTATAGTATTCCAAAAACAATCAACTAACCAATAAATGTAAAATTTTTAGCACATATTACCTTACTGCTATATTTTACATCTAATTTTACACAGAGTTTTTTTTTTTTTTAGTGCACAATTTCATAAAGCGCATATACCTTTAATATTCAAATAACCATGGCTGTTGAATTGTACATGCACGTTTGATTTCAGTAAAATGCATTAGGGCATATAATATTCTTACTTGCTTGCTGTATATAAATTTCACATCATTTTATTCTATCTTTTTTTTTATCTATAAATTCTTTAACCAGAAGATAAGAAATATGAAAAATTAATATTTGGTCTCTACAAGCATTAAACTAACTATTTTTGTTTTTTTTTTTTTTTTTTTTATAATAACAACGAAAGTGTAAAAAATTTACATACAATTTCATAATATATTAGTACATTTAAATTCAATAATGAAAAAAAAAAACTAAAATTTTAAAGACTGTGTAATGATAAATTGTAAGACAAACATCTTAATCTAAAAAATATACACTTTTAATAATAAACAAAAATATTTGTTTAACATTAAAAAAAAGAAAAATACAAATTTTTAGCATCATTGAATTCACACTATTTTTTTTTGTGTTTTAAAATCTCAAAAAATTCATTAATTGCGTGCCTGCCGTTTTTAATTAATCTTTCAAAAACGATGTGCTCGCCAAGTAATCTTCACACTTTTACACACTTTTTTTTCAAATATATTATCTTTACGGCCCGGCCAGGTAACATAATTTATTGTTCGATTTGAATTATATACCTATCAAAATATATATATATATTCAGTGTAAATCGAGATGCAAATAAGTTATGTCTATAAAGAGTTTTATTCAGTTTAAAGCTGCAACTAAGAAAAATGTATTAAGTTTCTGGTACTCGCTGAATGAAGTATCAATTTTTCGATGTAGTTCAATTGTTTAACAAATAAAAAAAATTCATTATTTATTCTTCATGGAAAATAATTGTATGAGCGTTATTAAAAATAATTCAAAAGAATATTTATTTAACAACATTAGAATTTTTTTTTTTTTCAATCTATTGAAAATTTAAAAAGCATTTATATTTTAACAAAAATAAAAATTCCAATTAATATTTTAACATACATATGTAGGATTCGAAGAAATACAAATGTTTTACAGAAGCATACTTTATTATTAGCAATACACTTAAATTTTTGTTAACATGTTATATGAAAAGAAATGAAGAGAAATAAAAATAACTAATGCAAACTTCCAGGCCAAAGAAAAATGGTTTCTACAAATGTGTATTTAATTAAGTATAGAAAAGTATAGGTTTCGTTTATCTTTTAAACTTCATCATGAAAAAAAATATTTGAGCATTTTAGTCTCAATGGAGTTCAAAAGGTGAACCAAAAGTTGACCAAACATTAAGTAGAGTGTTGTAATACTACTATGTACCTACTACTTGATAGTTGCATTAATATTATACTACCGTGCTCTCAATTAAATTTTACATATTCAAATTGAAAATATGAATCTGAACATAGCACCAAAATTTTATGCTATATGTATATATTTTAAAATTGAGTAACAAATCCATAACAATTTTTAGTTCTTAGATATTTTGTTAAATCGATTTATTGAATTTCTATTTCTGCTATTGGTACACGACTATGCTCAGAGAACACAAGTTGGAATGACGATAAATTTATATCTTTCTGTTAGCATTAAAAAAAACATCAACCTAACATTTAGTTTAAATAGGTAACCCAAAAAATGGAATATATCAACAGAAATGGAAATCGAACCCACAACCGCACATGTTGTAAGATATAATAATAATATTATTTCATCATGCCATAAGATAATAAAAACTCGATACAAGATGAAACTGAATAATTGATTTTTTTTTTGTTTATGCATCGATACATAAAAATTGAAAAATGGTTATAATATTTTCCATTTAAGCACAATATGCTCATTACAAGTATAAAACAAGTCACAATCAAAATTCTTTACTTGTTATTTTCAAAATATTTTAGACTTACAAAAAAAAAAAAATTTCTATACGAAACGTATGGATAGATTTAAGTGAAATTTCTATTTTGGGTACAAAATTAAGCTAAAACTTATATATAAAAAATAATAAAAATAAAATTGAAAACCAATTTTCTATCATGATTTTCACTGGAAGAAATATTTTTTATTATGAGTTTTGTGGGTTAAGAAAGAGTATTATATTATATCATTTTTTTTATTTCTATACTAAACTATACACCATACTATTTTTCCTCTTTATACGGTTAATCGATAAAAAGTAGAAAAAAAAATGAATTCTAAAACATTATTTCTAGTTTTTCTTAAAGTGTTATAAAACTTTCAAGATTAAAACATCTTTAAGTCATAAATTTTTTAATAAATTGCAATTACTAAATAGATTTCAATGTGAGTAGCATACAGAATGGACTTACATAGAAAAAAGCCTGTTGTATATTTTCTTAACAGATATAAAAATTTAATATAAAAAAAAAAAAGTTAAAAACACAGTGCATAGTACATGTTGAAAGAAATAACATAATGTTCTATACTTTTTACATAATTGTATTATTTACATGTACATCTGTATGCTTTTTGCGTAATTTTTTTTTGCTGGAATTAAATGTTATTTTCATATAAATTCCGTTTTTAAGATTTTTATGACTAAACTGACTGATTGACCTAATAAGTATTTTTAATATTGTTAAAAATTTCTCATTTTAAATGTTAACACCAACATTATTAACATCTTAGAAAACAGCCAGAGAAAATTTTATTTTGTAGTTATAATTTTAATTATAAGTATGTATTTTAAATAAATTCAAAAGAAACTAATATAATGATAATTTAGTTTTTGATAGAATTCAGAATCTTGCAACACTAAAAATTTAAGTAAGCATAATATGCTTCTATGGTAATTTTATATGAATTATATCTTCATCTTGTTAATATTATTCAGTCTTTTTTATAATAAAATACCACAAAAAAGATATTCTAAATTCAAGGTGCAGAAGTACTTCTAAATTTTTATGTCCCAGAATGCAGAATAAAATCAAAAACTTTAAAACTTAAGAACTTCTTGAAATTCATTTCTTATAACTTGAAATTTTATCTTATGATAGTTAAAAGAATTAAATACTCATGTTAATTATATTATAGTACAGTTACTTGATTAAAAATAAACAAGTTCATTGAAAATAGAAAACAACATTAAAAAAAAAGAAAAGAAAAAGAGTATTAAAATGAAAATGCAGCGGTTCATATGATGGACATGCATTTAATTAATCGATTGAATATTATGGTAGATATCGATGATCAAAACATTTTACCTTTAAAATTGTTTATTTTTAAAATTATTCTAAGTATTTTTATCTCCTTTAAGTTATCGCATCTATATAGTTTTTTTTTAGAAAATTACTTTAACCTTATTATACTTATCTGTCTAAACATCATCTGCTTCGCAATTATCTCGCCCTGGACATTGTAGAAAATTCCTAAATTGGACTGCAAGCAGTCATTTTATATTCTGATAATAATTATATTTTTCTACAATTTTTAAAACATCACGAATATATAAAGAGAATTATTTTGCCTAATAGGTACATAATAGTATTATCAGAAAAGTTTTTATACTAAGAGGGATTACAAAAAATGTATATTTTTGGTATGAAAAGTTGGATAAACTTACATTTTGTGGGCTTAGATTTGAGTTTATCTATTTGTCATTAAATATTAACAAAACTGGACAAAAATGTGATTATTTATTGCAGGGTTGGACTGGCCCACCGGGACACCGGGACATTTCCCGGTGGGCTGGTAATATTTGGGCCGATAAATTAAAACTTTTTATTACTAATTATTTTAAAGATACAATGGAATCTGATTTAAATATATTTTGCTTAGAAATGATTTTGGGAAAGAAGAGTATAATAGCTTCGAAAGTACGGTACTTAGTGCTAAACAATTAAACTTTGAAAATGCTGTAAACAAGAAAGTTATATTCAGAAAAATATATTAATTAAAAAAGAAAACAAGGTAAAAAAAAAATATTTGTTAATTGATTCGATGAGATTGCAACTCTCTAGTCCTCTTTTGTGCTAAAATATATGAAATGTATAAGATTTCCGTGGCCTGCAACTCATTTGACTTAGATTTAAATAATCTTCATGTTTGAAAACAAAATCGAACATAGATTATTTATTCAAAAAGTGTTATTAAAATTTAAAGCTCAAAAACCATATTGGAAATCAATTAAAAAAGATTTCATAAAAGTTTATATTTGAATAGTGTTAGTTGTGTTCCCAGAAACTTTAAAATTAAAAGCAACATTTATGATATCAGAAAATTTAGAAATTTGTTAAGGAGTTATTGTCACTTGATTGGATCGTTAAAGATATATTCTCCTTTCCATTAGATTGAAAATAGACGGATGGGTTCATGATTTGCAAATACTTAATTTAATTTATTCCCAATATTCCAATTTAATTAACAATAATTCTTAAAAGTTTTCGTTCAGTTCCTATACTTTTTTTTATATAGTATTCAATTAAAAAAATTAGGGAACCTATAGTGTTTATAGAAATGCGTATTTATTTGGGCCTATAATCTATATTCTAAATAAGCATTGCTTTTTTGTTATATAGAGAACTGCATAAGCAATGTATTTTTATATATAGAGAAATGGGCCGGTAGTCTAAAATTTCCCGGTTTAAGTTTTATAGCCAGTCCAACCCTGATTTATTGTATAACCAAGAATAACTAACAAATACTTTGTAGATATAATAGGGCTCATGACTGTTTTGCTAAGTATTCTCAAACTATTAAAATACAGCTACATACTTCTTGCTTAGCAAGATAGAATTATAGTCATTAATGCCATAAGATTTGAACTAATTAATCTTTCATTAAATAAAGAAATAAAAAACAAAGCACATATTACCGACGAAATAATAATGTTAACAATTCTAATTCGCAAGTAATGTTTTTAAATTCAAGCGCAAAATCTAATGAACATTTTAACCCATATAAAATAATATAAATAATTTAAAAAAATATATATATATATATTTTCATATTAAAAAAAAAAATAATAATAATAATAATAATAATTAAAAACTATCCACTTAACTATATAATTTTCTTTTAAATAATCTTAATTTTCCGCAAACATTATAATATTTATGAAACTACATTGTACACGTACATTATATGTATGTATAAAAAAAATTCTCGAAATAATTTAATTTATTCTAGTTTCATTTTAAATACGGGTTTTGCATAAATTTATTTTAAAACCATTGAATTTAATGAATAATAGAATAATTTTTATTTCAATCCATTTATATCAAAAAGATCTGACTTTCACTTCAAAATTCTTATAATATTTATATTATGATTTTATTATTATTATTATTTTTATTTTTTTTTGTACATTAAAATAGTAGTAAGCAATAAAGAGAGAAAAATTTTAATTTTTCTTTAAAATAATATTTTGATTACCTTTTTTTTTTTTATTATTATTAGCTGTTTAATTTGTACCAAACTTATTATTATGTTGTTAATTATTCTTTTGCTGCTAATTTAACTTGATGATCTTCGTTATGCATTAATTTAAAAAAAAAATAGGTATATATTTAATTTAAAGCGGTAAATAATGATTTAAAAAGTCAAAGTTAATTCTTGATTATGTTTTTCGAAATCTAAACAGAATTTTTATATATATATATTTATATATTTTTGAATGAGGATAGAACTTTGAAATAAGAAGAATCTTCGATGAATTATAAATGGAAATAACATTAATAACTGGACCTAATTAATGTACGACTTTTATTTTTCGAGCTCTCCGTTGTATATTTATGTTATAAAATGTTATAAAATGTTACAAATGTTATAAAACGTAAGCCAACGTTTATTCTTCCGACTCACTGTAAGCCTGTATAAATAAACACAAGTAAAAAAAAAATAAATATTAGTATAATAACCATTAAAATGTTGGAAATTATATTTTTAATGACGACGGTCTAATATAAATTGTATTTGTCTTTATTATAATTCTTGAATGTTCAACTACATTAATAGATAACATTAAAATACAGCGCACAGTAAAAATAAATATAATTTTTTTCTTTTTTTTTCTCTTAATTTCTTAATAATAATTTCTTGGCTATCATAAGAGTCCATTTGGTTTAATCATTGAAGCAGATATTTCTTGTAAATTTATTCATATACAAATTTTTATTCAAATGATCATGACCTAAAAAAAAATAAAAATTTTATTTCCTGACTCATATAGATTTATTCATTTATATATGTATGTATTACAAACTAAATGTGAATAATAATAATAACTTTCTCGAAATAATAATTCGCGATTAATTTAAATAAACATATAAATCTGAATTTAAAACTATTTACTACAGTTTGTTAAAAATAAAAATAATAATAATAACAATAATATAAGAAATATTTTATAATATATACGTATTTTATTCATATATTTATATATATATATTAATCTTTTGTGCAGAAACATTAAAATTTGTCAAACGAATTAATTTCTTTTTACGATTATTGGTTAAACAAAAAATATTTCGATCTTTTTGAATAATTTAATATTAATACCATATTCATTGTTATTCATTGGAATAATATCAAACAATGTCTTTTAAAAATGTAATATATATTATATAGAAGGCAATCAATTTATGTTAAATTTTTAGGATTACTTGAAAAGAATATCTGATTTATGAAAATAAAGAAAATTTATAATACACTCAGAAAGAAAATTTTAATTTTAGTAATATATTATTTTATTATTATAGTACTAAATCGAATTAGAATTTTTTATCAATGTTTTATAATAATTCAAATACAAAGATTGCTTAAGAAAATGTAACAAAAATTTAATATTAATTAAGTTAATTTTAATTCATTTATTCATTACTAGTATACATTCATCATGCATGATTTACATAATTTAATATTCTTGCTTGAAAGCTGAAAATTGAAGGAACTTTAAATCAGTTCACTTAGAAATCAGACTATTATTTTTGCTAATTTTAATTTTGTTTTTATACAGGTTAATACATTATAAATTAATGATAATGTTCGTAATTGTAGTGAAAATTAATCTTATTAATAAAAAAAACAAAAACTTTTAGTTCCCCATTAAATTTTTCAAAAATAAAAATAAAAATAAAATTGTGAAAGGAAAGTTTATAAATTTTTATTTATTTTATTTTATTTTTTTTATTTTAACTTCTAACTATATTAATGCTAGTTACTGTGTAAAATCTTGTTATAATAAATAGGAACTGCAGTAAATGCAAATTTTTCTTTTAAAACTCAACTATAAATGGATAACAATAATGATTATAATCATCATTATTAGTACGATATTATTTTTTTTAACTAACTTTTGAGTTGCTAGTTGAAAAATATATAAAAAAAATTTTTTTTAAGAAAATAAACCTAGAAAATTGTAGTTAAAAAAAATCTATTTTTTTTTTTCATTTTCTATTAAAACAATGCACATCAATTGTTGTTAAAATGTGGAGCATTTTAACAATAATGCTGTTCTATGGTATACTACAAATAGATTTAAAAAAATATATATATATAGTATACATACAGAAAGATAGTAATAATAAAGTGAATGGAATAGTGTTGAACTTGCCATCAATAAAATTATAAACATTTTAACTAATAAGGGTCATGTTTAACTAAATTAGAAGAGAGAGAAAAAAAAAAAAGAAAGATTTTCTTTAACAATGAAAAAAATATATAATAAATATAATTTTCTTGGGTATCCACATTTAACTGAATAGAAAGTGCAAATTTTTTTTTTTTTTATTATAATAAAAACTTTACAATTTTTATGAATTTTATTTGAAATTTTATGAACCAACATCTACAAAAAAAAAACTTAATTCCCATTAAATTTATATACTCATGTGATCATTATTATCAAACCGAATCAATTTTTGCTCGCTATAATTTTATTTTGTTCTACGTTTCAACATCATATAATTTATCTTAATTAAAAGTCATTATAATTCCTTTCTGATAAATTTTTTTTTTTTTAATGAAATCTATATGTAAATTTGTTGAGTGTTGATGTCTTAAAAAAATCCAGCATCAAATAGGTTTTAATTTTTTGATTTATGACCTCTACATAAATGTGGTAAAAGAAAAACTCAAATCAAATCAATTTGGACCAACCCAATTAAACACCAATAAAAGATAGTAATATAATCGCTATATAATATCCTCTTGAAAATTCAATAAATAAGAAAAAATTGCCGGGCACTTAATTATTTTATAACAGTGATAGTGATAGTGATATAACAGAAATAATTTAATTGTCATTTTAATTTTAATCAGAAGTTAACGCGTTTGGGATAAGAAAAGGTGCGTTCACATTTTTTTAATTTTTAATTTAACTTAAGCAAATTCTCAATTTCGAAAAAGTGTTCCAAAGTATGTAAAAAATGAGTTAATCAAATAATTGGTGGTTAAATTTTCTTCCTAAGAAATCCGAAAAATGAAAACGAAATAGATAAAGTTCTAAAATAAATGATAAATATATATTTAATACATTATGTTATGTCTTTTTTGTAATTGTGCACATATCCTGAGTCCCTTAATATATAATAAAATAATTAATAATACTTATAGGAAGTACGTACTAGGAATCAAAAAAAAAAAAAATAGAAAATTTAAATTTTGACCCTATGCTCTATTATGATAATCAAAACAAATATTTTCATTACTAATCATGTGATTAACTAAAATCGGCTTGATCAAAGCATGTACATAATCAGATACTTTGTTAATCATTTTGACATCTTTGCATACATTATGTATATATGTATAGTTATTATTGTGTTGATTCTATAAAATAATCACAGCTTTTTCCGCTGTCTTGTTGAATTCACCTCAATTAAATTGCACTTTTTATTTTGGTCACGTCCTTTTTTTTTTCTTTAATACCAAAAATAATAAATTTTAATCGTGATGAAATATAATGTGAAAATCTGACTTATTAGAATATATACAACATATATTTAGTTACTATGATTAGTCTTTTAATGTCTCTAAATTATACATCATATCTTCTTATATAGAAGAAAGTATAATACCTTATAATTTAATTTTTTTTATCTATAATAATAAAATTAATTCAAAGAGAGAAATTTTCCCAAAAGAAAGAATTAGGTAAAAAATGAATGTCTTTAATAAAAATATTATATGAATATAATTTTAGAGTTTTTTAAAAGGTATCTCATTCATTTTATTTTTTTTTTTTTTGCAATTATTTGAAATTTGCATACTTAAGCCGAATAGAAAAAAATAATAATTTTGAGAAAATTTTATATTCAGAAATTTTTCTAATTTTTCAACAAAATTACATAAAAAAAAAGCAGCAATTTTCAAATTAAAATTCTTTTACGGTAAATTTTCATTCATTTAGTTATATTTATGTCACAATAAAGTAGTTATATATTATCTTTAATAATAACTACTTATTATAATGTAATTGTATAACTAATTTAAGTTAATTTCATATTTTATGTATTATTTATGTGAGGTATTATACATACTCATAATTTGTGAGTAATAAAATTATTTTATTACTTATTATAGCAATATTTATATCCACGATATTATTTATTAGTAGGTATATTAAAAAAAAGAAGAAGATGTTCAAACCAAAAAATTGAATGAATTAAAAATAATAAGATGTGTGGTCAAAAAGAATGTTAAAAAGAATCATTAAATAAAATATTAGTCTCTTCAACGTAGAAAAAAAATCAAAAAGTGATTATCAATTATATTCCTTTGAACTATACTTTAACTTAGTTAGAGTTCAAGAAGCTTATGTTTAAAGAATGCACTCATAATAACATTAATGTAAGCATTTTTAATATTAAATAAGATGTCTTGAAAAAGGAAAAAAAAAACTGATATTGGAAAGGATATTCTTCATTTATTAATTACTTAGTTTTAAGTTCCTTCAACTTAATAATTAAAATGTTTCTTCCAAGATTAAAATAAAATAAATTTTATTTAGTTTTAAAGAAGAGACCTTAATAATGATATTTCAGTTTAGAAACAGATTATCTCTATTTCATTCCTCACATCACATACAAGCGAACAATCTAAAAAATTACACAAATATAAACGCGTGTTTGGAATCAAGCCTACTGTACGATAATAACATATTTTATATCACGACGAAAAGAAGTTAAACTTTTCATCAATGTAATTATGATTTAAATGTTCAAAAGTACATACTAGACCTTTAGTATTTTCTATTGCTACAGACTTCTTTGACAAAAATAAAGTTAACATAAAACATAATAAAAAAAAAATAATAATAATAAGGTTCCGAATAATAAATCACTTGAAATTATGTTATATTTGATTGTTATATTAAATAAACAACAATTTATTATGTTAATTAAAATTTAATCTTAGTTTGTTCATAATAATTGTGTAGTTTTCTGACTAATTTGATAATAAAATTCTAATTAAAAAGATTTAGCTAAGTGCATTCTTGTATTTGTTATTCTTTATATAGTTTTTTTTTTTTTTTAATTCTAAACATTATATATTTAGTTTCAAAAAAAAAGAAATGTAATTTTAAAATTGTTAAAAAAAAATTTTTTATTATACCTACATATACCTATTTATTTTAATTATCAAACAAAAAAAAAAATAAAAACTGAAAACAACTATGCTATTATAAATCAAACTCTCTTTTTTTTCCGGTGCCATTCGGTGATTAAAATTAAAGTCAGAAGGAAATCCGACATTACAATTTTTTATTATTTTTAATAAAAATGAATCTATAAATATGAATTTATTGCTACACTATAAATAATAAATTAATCATGTTTTCATTAAGAAATATTATATTGATTATTTTTATTATTTTCTTCTCCTTTTTTTATTTTTAAAGATATAAATGTTAAAAGATATAAAATTATATCAACTTCAACTCCTATTAATTTGTTCTTCATTATATACATTTTATTATGTTAAAAGTTATTTAGTAAAACAAAAAAAAAAAAAAATTAAAGTGTTTCGACTATGAACAATAAAAAAGCAATGAATTTTTATTTTATTTGTTTGTTGAAAAATATAAATGATCATTAATTATACAATAATTAATAAAAAATTATTAAATACTTATAATATAGATGCAGTATCTGTGTTTTTTGATTACAATATCAATCAAGAAAACATAATTTTTATTTAATTTTTTTTTCGTAAATTATGCAATAAAAATTAATAATTATATTACATGTAATTAATTAATTATTATTATATTTGATAGAAAGTAGTCTTTTCTGGAATTTGTTATTGATTATATACTTATTATACTATTTTGATTTATATAGTGGTTTTCTTCAATGATTTCCATATTATATATGTAAAATATCCAAATCAAAGTGTAATAAAAATGTTTAACCTCCTATTGGGTGTAACCAAATCAACAGGTTAGTGTTGTACTAAAAAAGATAAAATTAAATTACAAAAAATCATTATAAACAAATTCTTAAATGTCTGAGGCGGTGAAATATTTCTTTTAAACAACTTTAATTTTTTTTTTTTTTTTAATAGTTAAAAGAAAATAAAATAAAAAAAATTTTCCTCATTAATTTTGGAATTTTCTTAAAACACAATTTATCTATTTTTTTTTTTTATTTTTGTGTTCGCGACAAGAAAACGCTATTCATTCGAATATTTTTTGTTTTAATAAAAAAAATAGCCAAGTATTGTACACAATGCGGTTTCTTTTTGTAAATATTCTTATATTATATTATAGTATTTAAATTAGAACAATGTTTTTTAAAGAATAAAACAGGAAATTATTGCTACATCAAATAAAATTCGTGTCCTTGTTATTTTATTTTCTTTTATTCTCATAAAAAAAAAAAATTAAAAATACAAAAAATGTCTTTAAACTAGAAATTTTCTAACCAAAGGTAAAAGGTATACCTATTTATATATATTTATATAATTTACAAAAATATACGCTTTAAACTCATTGCCATATGGTTTCAAAAAATTTAATGTTTCGTGACTTTTGAGGAATTTTCCTGTAATTCAATTGCAAAAAATGTTGGTTGTTAAACAAAGTTAAAAAATAATAAAAAAAATTATCACATAGTAGGCATTTTTGCAAATAAAACGAATATTTTATTCTTCTTTTACAAAACACTATACCAGAGATAATCTTGATTATAGAGATTAGAAAGGTTTATATTTTTTATAAATTCGAATTTATTGGGCACTTTCTATATAAATGAATTGATTAAAAATACTGATAATTGCACAGGAAAACTCTTAAAATAAATGATTTTAACAAAAAAAAAAAGAAAAAACTTTCAACTAAAAACAAATTTAGTTTATTGTTCGTTTTTGAATTTTGCAAGAAACATAAACATATAATAAATCAAAAGCTTTATATTTTTCTTTAATCACTATTTTGTCCCAGAAAACAACAACAAAAAAAAAAATAAAACAAATTCAATCGGTAAATTCAAGACATATCATTAAAATAATTTAAAGTTTAATTGACATAAATATTGATTAATCTAAAAATGTATATAATATTTGTACTTAAAATTAACCTCTATAATTAATTAACACTATTATTCGATTCCAGACTTATAGACAATAAGAACAATAATTATATTGCCTTCAACTAAAAACGAAAGACTTAAGTCATAAACTTCATATAAATAAAATTAACACAGTTGGTGATACATATAGTATAAAATTTTTTTTTTTTTGAATATTGATAGTGGCTTAATGAGACAAAAAAAAGGAGTAATTTAACATATATTAACATAATGTAAACATAAATATTAACTATACATAATACATATTATTATATAGTTTTATAAAATATTTTATGATTACAAAAAAAAATCTCTATTGTTGTAATATGATTTTTAAAATTTACAAATGTAAGCTGTCATTTAAGTAGCATTAACATAGTTTTGTTTGTTTTTTTTTGGTGAATATTTAAACAATGTTTTCAGAAACTTAAATTTAATAAAAAAATATACATATTTTTTTTTTTTTTTTAAATGAAATGTTTCTTTTTTTTTATGAAATTTTTTTTTTTCTGCGGCAGTGATGTTAAAAACAAAATATGTGTACAGCTTGATCTTATGGTGTAATCAATAATTCTTTTGATTTTAATGTAGATGTTATTGTATATATTTTGCGGTTTCTGACTAGCTCCATATATTGTTTTTTTACCGCGAAATAGAATGCGAAAAAAAGTAAGAAAAAAAAAAATAGAACAAATTATTCATTCTGCCATAATTTTTATTTTATTTAATTTTTTTTTATATTAAACTTCTTGTAATATAAAATATTATGTTTTGTCAAAAGAGCTATTAAAAACTATTATGAAGAAAAATTATTGTAGATCTTAGCTATATAGTATTACTTGTAACTTATATATAGAGAATTTATAAATTGTATAAAATAATATGAATTTTTATATATATATTTTTTTTTCTTATTTTATATATAAAATATGCTTGTTCGCGAAAACGTATATCCTATCATCATCAAACACCACGATATTTTACTACTATTTCTGAAAAAAAATGAAACAATTTAATATTTTGCGGTTATTTTTATTTTTTATTTTTTTTTTATCATCATATTTCTTCATTATTAAACAATGGCTTACACTCTAAGTGCTTTTCTTATATTCCGCTTCCTTAAGTCATCTGGCTTGTTGTTATTTTTATTCCTTTAACCAAATACAATTTTTTTTTTTTTAGCATTATTATTATTATAAAAATTGCAAGAACAAAATATAAAAAACACAAAGTATAACTTTTTATTCACTTTAAAGCACAAATTATTTTCTATGGTTTTTTTTTTTCTTAGTTTTTTTTTTTTTTTTAATTTAAAAACTAATAAAACATAGTGTGGTTCGATATCGAGTATGAAAAATATATGATTTATTTTAGATTTTGGAATAATTCTTATAAAGTTCTGACGTGGGTATAAAATTGCGGAAAATTTTGATTGATGTGGAATAAATTTCAGGTTAATTTTGATAAATGTTGGTATTAGAGTAAGCTTGTTAATTAACACGAATATCAAGGTGAAATTTTCAACATACATTTTACTCTTATTTTTTTGGTATACATATTAATATAACTTTGTCGAATCCTGGACTTCAAAGTTTAATTGAAATTAGCCTCTGAAGTATCTCGAGACTATCTCTACAATTATTTTTTTTCAACTCCTCTAAGCTTAGAAAAATTTCATTCTTTAACTTAAACCATTCTAAAAATAAAATTATTAAAAATTTCGAATATTCTCTAACCAACCATATTATATATACTCCATTTACAACCCAGATGAAGCAGGAAAAGTGAAAAATAAATTTAAAAAAAAAAAAAGCAAAATGCTGGTGCAATTTTATAGGAAGATATTATTATAAACGATATACATATATATATATATTTTTTGTACTGCAAGTAGCTTCTTAATAAAAAAAAAAAAAAAAAATTGTCTATGAAAGAATTATTTTAACTTCTGGGTAAAATGTTAGAATAAACTTTTATGCTAAAAAAAAAGATATTCTGGATTTCTCTATTCAAACATATACGAAGTTATTTTAGTTCATCGAACTTTTACATAATTTAGAGCAATATAAAATCAACCATTTCATTATCATTCCGTTTTTTTTTTATTTTTTTTTTTTTTTTTTTTTTATTATTTAATTTATCAGTTAGAATACATAGAAAATATTCATAAATTTATTTTGTATTTATTTCATTATTATAATTTTTTAATATAAAATTATATGAATTTTAAAATTTGATAAGATTAAAAATTTTGTGGTACAGATTTCAGAAATGATTTGTCGAGCTAATAAGCATTAGCTGCAAGCATCTAAATTTTATTTCTATATAATCTTAAATGTTTTCTGATATTCTGTGACTGTAAAAATATTTATATTTTTTAAATTTGGTTTAACAAAATATTTTCAATTAATTAATATTGATCAATTTTATAGTTCTCAAATTTCCCAATCATTCTCGTACAGTATGAGGTTAGGTAACTTAATGGCCAAGGAATTAATATCCATGAATGTGTGATATATTTTCAAACATGACTTAAAATTCGTAAACAATTGACATTTTTGAACGCATCATAAAATTCGTTTATGTTTTTTTTAAATATTTTTTCTTTCCTAATATTAATTTGTTATATAATTTTGTATTTATTTGTCAATAATACAATATTGTCATAAGTGAACTGCGAATCTTTCTAATATTTATTGATAATAATTTAATAATAAAGATTGAGATCAAATTGAGTTGAGTTCTTCTCTTTTTTATTCAACAATTTTAACGAAACCGGCAGCAGGCATAACAAATTGTAGAGTGGGACAAAAATTATATAAATTGAATTGCTTGTTTAAATGCCAAGTATAATTATTAGTTTCGAAATAAATGACAAAACTAAATTCAACAAAATATTTTTGCGATCCAAAATTATAATTTATTTGTCTTTTAATTTCCAAAATATTTCAAAACTAAATTCAACGATTTTATTTTGAAAATATCATCATTATGCAAAAATAAAATTTAATATACCTCTTCTGGAAAAAATTAAACAGGTTACCCATAATATGTATTTAATATAAATTCCATATATTTTCTATAATACCTAAGTAATGTTTAAAATTTGATTCAATCAAAACCAATTTTATGTTTTTTTTTTTTTTTCTATTTTACCTTTAAGTTCTATTATCAGCATAGAAAATTAGTCTTTTGTAACTTCTGTACCAAATCAAGATATTACTTAATTTTTCATCGCGTAATTCATATAATTACGCATTGTATATAGGAATTTTTTATTTTTATTTTTTTTTTTTTTACAAAATCGCTGTTGTTATTTATCATCAAGCATAATCTTTTAGAAAACATATTTTTATTTTTTTTTTTCTGAACCTAAAAAGCCTAACGCAAAGATACAAAAGATTTTGATAAGTTACAAATAAGAAAACAAGTTGAAGAAAAAAAAACTAAATTTTTGTTTTTCAAAGAATAATATAGATAGAGAGTTAAAATATATAAACTTTGGTATATATATTATACATATATTTTTATTCTATGAAATTTTCTTATTATTTTTCTATTACGGCCTAACAAGCAGCTATAAGATAACAACCTACATAACTTCTACGACAAAAATATAAATTTTTCAAAAGAATTTTATAATGTTTTGTTTTCGTATTCATCTTTCATCTACATTACACCCTAGTTATTTATTGCTTGTAAAAAAAAAAAACAAAAAAAACTTAAGTTAGAGGGCAAAATAATTTCTATGTTGTGCTTTACATGTAAAAATTACCATTTAAAATTCTTTTGTGCAAATTTTTCTATTACTACTTCGCTAAAACAAAACAAAAAATAAGTATTTTAATGTTGGAACTATAGCAAAACGAGTTAAATTCTGATTATAATTAATAGTGAAAGAGAAATATGTATTCTTCGAAGGATCTTTCAATGAAATGTAAATAACGATTTATTTAGAAATAATCATTTTTTTTCGTTTCTGCCTTAAATTACGATGTTCATCCCCAGACATATAAAATCGTGTTTAATTTATGTTACAGTTAATCGCAACTATAATAATGAAGTTTAAAAGCTTAAGATTGACGTTTAACTCAAATCAAGTGTTTATTTGTGTTTTCCTTATACTATACTAATCAATTAAAGAAAATATATTTAGTACTGAAAAATTAATTCAAAATTCTTATAATATGTCCATCGAATTTATTCTGACACTATAAAATCTACAAATATCTTTAATATTTATTATTGAAAGAAATTGAAAATAAAAAAAAATAGTGAAAATTTTTGAAACCCCAAAAACAAAATCTTGATTCCATTGATTGCTTACCAGGTTTTAATACCTCAACTTCAGACATTCAATTAAAAAAAAAATTGATCTGAATTTAAGAAATATATATGTATATAAATTAACATTTGAAAAAAAAGATTTTATTTCTTCTTTTTGTTCTGTGAAAAAAAAAATTATTCCATCTGCATAGACAATAGTGCAGCAGCCGAAGCTCTTCATATGTTGTCTGTTGAATTTGAAAATCTTCCCAAATATTATAATTCTGTGGCTCAAAACAAAAATAAAAAAAAAAACTTAATGATAATCAAAGATGCCAAGATATTCGAAATAAAAAAGAACCTATGCAATCGAAAAGTCAAATTGTCAACAAAAAAAAAAAGGTTTTTTCTACATCTTTAAGCCCTATTTATGTTTCAAGCCACACATAAATAAAATTAAAAAAAAATAAACACTTTTGATAATAATCTTTTGCATTTGTATTTTTTTATTTATTTTTATGTAACATGTGATGATATGAATTAATAGGGCGGTTCATATGTTACATATACCTATGCTTTGACTTTAAGGTTTATTATTATTATTATTTTTGTTTTTTTTTTTTTTTGTATACAGTAAGTAATAAATATACATAGAATAGTAAACAAAAACAAAAAAATTTCTTTTATCTAATTTTAAAAATCTTGAATATTTAAAAATATGCATGTTAGATTCAATTGTTTCTAATTCAAACATAAAAAAATATATATATATTAAAGAGAAAAATAAAGTAGTAATTGGTTTCACCTAGGAAGTATTTTTTTTTTTTTTTTTAGCAAAAACCAATTACTTTTCACATTTTGAACCATAAGAAGTTGAAAAAAAAAAATGTATATATGTATATATAAATAAATAAAGACAAAGCTACATAAATTTATTAGAAATTCTGATTTAAAAATAAAAAAAAAAATTCAAAAAAAAAATTAAAAGATTTCTAACATATTTGTAATGCTGATAAAAAAAATTTTCTTTTTTATATCTAACGGATTCGAAAATATTTTCTTCTATTTTCAGAGATTCATTTATTAAATAAAAAAAATATTTTTTTTTTATGCGGATTTTAAAAATAAGATAATTATAGAAATAATATCAAAAAAAGAAATTCAAAATTTAAGTTAAATTCTCGTAATAATTATAGAATTTTATTTAGCATAATTTTAGAATTTTTTTTTTAAAACATAGTACAGAGAATTAATTTCTAAAAATATTCTTTTATAGAATTCAAAATCTAGAATTCACCTTTAAAGTAATGAAGAAAATAAAAAAAAAAAAAACAAAAATTTCATCCAAATTTGGGATTAAGTAATGATTAAAAAAGAAAATAAAAATTAAAGATTTTATTTTTCGATTAACTTTAAAAATACTGAAAATATAATCTTGATTAAATATATATATATACAAATATGTATGTAAAAAACATTCTTAGTTATATAATAAAAAAAAAAGTTAGTTCTAAGCGCAAGCATTATTATAAAATATTAGAATTTATAGTTTTCGTTGTTTATATATTATTTTTTTAATTCAGAATAATTTAAGATTTGATCTCATGTATACCTACATTTTTGGGCATTATTGTACAACATTTTGAAATTAAACTAGATCTCGAAATTTACATATAATGAATGGCATTGCTTATTATATGAGTTAAGCATGATGAAATGGTCAGGAAAATCAAATAGATTGGAATTTAGGCAAGGAAAATTCAAAAAACTAGGCATCTAATTTATTTTAAGAAAACTATATCAAAAAATTTGATTATTGAAATATATTCAAATTAAATATGAAATTTTTTTTCATTTGAAGTTTTGCCCTTATTAGAATATTCGGTTTAGATTTAATATAAAGTTCCGAATATTATTTTACTGTCATCTGTCATTCGTTTAAAATAACCAGACCATAGTAATCATAATAAGCATGAACACAGTAATCAGCTATTCTTTTATTTTCTTTAAGTATTGTTTTGACATTAAGAGATTTGCATATTTTAATTTTTTATCTGTTTTTAGCCACATTTGACCTATTCTTAACAAATTTTTCAAGTTCATATCAAATTAATTTAATGCTTAGCGCTTTCTATTTTTATTGCTTAACTTTTGTAGTAATATACAAATTATAATATAATATTCAATTTTGAATAAAATAACACCTTCATATCTGGCAACAAAATGCTTAAAACAATTAGGATAAAAAAAAAAATCTTCACAAAAAATTTCTTCATCAAATTATTTACAAAAAAAAAACAAATTTTAATAAGATTTTACCAAATACAATATTACTTAATTCCTCATCAAAAGTCACGAAATCTTGTTATGTTAAATGATAAATTAATTTCAACTTCAATGATCATAATTTGATTGGAATTGTCAAAAATTTATGAGATTAAATGGAATTTGAAGAATTAAAATTTATAATTTTTAATGATATGAACATTAATTTTTGGTATAGCAAAGAAAAATATTTTAAAAATCGCCTTAAGTGTTAACTACCTGTATATACCTATTTCTATTTCTATTTCTATTTCTATTTTTTTTTTTTAATTCTTATTATAAATAAAACCATACAATTTATGTTGTTTTATCATCAGGAAAAAAAAAAGAACTCTCTCTTCTTCATTTTGACGGATTAAATGTGTATGTTAAAAAAAAAAAAATTAAAAATTAACAATAGGTTAATAAACATATTCTGAACACGATTATTAATTCTTTCTTCTTTCTAATTTCTTTCTTTTATTTTTTTTTTTGAATGACAATTATGAAGAACAATCATAAAGATCTTAAATTACGTCAGTAGCTCGTAATTTCAAAGAATCAAAAAAAAAAACTAATATTTTAAAGAAAGTTGGATTAAATTTAGATTAAATATAAATGTAAATAAAGTACCATAGTTTTACTAAGACTTATAGAATAAGAACCCTCAACTGTTTCGTTGCGTATCATAGACAAAGTTGAGCATATCATCACAAAAAGCATATGTAAAAAATGTTCAAATATCGTTGAATTCTTATTTTCAAATCAAAGAATTCATTTAGATCATATTCCGTATTTGATGTAATAATGATTAACTATCTATCTATTGTATATAATTTATTTTTTTGACTTGATAAGATACCTCAATCTCTTTAATGTAAACGTACTTTTCGTACTTACACCCGTTACATTTTTGTTTTTATAAAAATATTTAAAACCTTTTAATTCTATTCGCTCGGAAACTAAAAATGATAGAAATTAAACAAAAAATAAATAAAGTATCAGATTTTTAATTTAAAAAAATCTTTTTAATTTCTTAACTTTTTATTCACAGAAGTATTTCTATAATATTTATAATAACTATTTCCTAGTGGCGCTATTTTGTCTATTCACAAAAAATAAATAAAAATTAAACTTCTTTACAAATTAATAATCATATGGTCTTAACATTTTTACATTTTTATGTTTTTTTTTTATTTCAAGAATAAGAAATTTTTTAAAATGTTGCGTTGGTGAATTAAATCATTAAATAGAAACGTTATGTGTTTTGTTTTTATTTTGCTGTTTAAACAAAATTTGTTAACTTTTATTTTTGCACAAAAAAAAAAAGAACACTTAAAAACATATTAACCCAATTATTTACATCAATTTTGCCGTATTTATAAATAAAAATTACTTTTTTTTCATTAATAAGGAGTTTTTCTATTTATTTTTTTTTGTGTACCTCCTCTCTCATAAAGTTCACATATATTTTAAGGCATTTTTTCCGCACTTTGAACACAGAAGAAAACTATATAAACTTATGCGTGCTAGATAATAATCGAAAAAAAAATTATATTCTCAAAATATTATTTTACACTTTGTAATACCCATTTAACTTTCAAATAAATCTTTTGTAAATAAAAAAAAAATATGTTTACATTTAATCAGCATGATATAATGTTTATATTATTTTCCTCATAATAAAAGATCAGCTAGAGTGATTATTATTACTATACTTTTAGTTTTAGAGATAATAAATTATTAGATGTTGCATTGGATACTAAAGTTTTTTTTGCTATGAGTTGGATACTAAATTTTTTATTAAACATAAATGCTAAATGTTTTGTGTTCCGTCTTATCATAATTTTGTGTACCTGCAAAATAGGTCTGTTCACCTAAAATATCACAATTCTCTATGTAAATATCGAAAATTAATCATAAAAAATCAAAAATTAATCATAATTAATATGTCATTGTCTTTAGATATTTGATTTAGTATGTGGGATTCGATTTATATGGGATTCAATTTATAAATGCATATTAACAGTTTATGAGAAATATGTATTTACAAAACATGAACGATCTTTAATGATCGAAGAAACAATGTAAATATATTCGTATGTTAAATAATTTATGCACAAATACATTTATTTTTTATCTTAAAAATCTTCTTAATTTTGACATATTTTATATTAAGATTTTCATAAGGTATAAGAACAGCTATTCAAATCTAATAGAATTACTTTTACAAAAAAAAAAAACATCATGAAGAAAATTGGTGCATAAAAAAAATAGAATCAACTGGAATGAACAGTAGGATCTTAATTTTACATAAAAAATGATTAGATTTAACTTCAAACAGTATGAAACAATTTAGTAATATTTTATTAATGTAAAATGTAGTCAAATTCAGTTCGAAATAATTTTCAAGATTTCATTAAATTTAATTATTGAAAATATAAATAGTATAACATAAAAATACTTTTAAATAATGTATAATAAAAAAAAATACCATTAACATAATTTTAATTCAATTAAAAATCTTTTTTTTTTCTTGATTAATATTTGAAAGTAATTAATCAGCCGATATTTTTCATATAATATCACGTAAGTTCCACATTAAAAGTTCTTCATTAAGAAAAAAAAAAGTAATCAATCAAAGTTTTTTTTATTTTTTAAATTGTCCGACTTTTTAAATATTTAATTCTTTTTTTTTTTTTTTCATTATAAAAAAAAGAAAATCTAGGGTATTATTATATGTATTTAAACTTTTAATTTTTCTGAAATAATTTAAAGAAATAAACAGGAAGTATGCAATATAACAAAAGATTTTATAGTCTAAATAATATATCTGTATATATATTAAATTTACTTTTACTTCAACTGATTTACTTAAAATTTGTTATACCTACATTTTTGTTAATTTTATAAAGTTGTAGTCATTTTCTTTTCACAAATAATATTATTTTTTTCGCTTTTTATTTTCCTCATAGAAGTTCAAATTATAAAAATAGGTCAAAACAACATTGTTTAGAGATAACAAAGATATATACTTAAATATATATTTAAGATCGTGCATATTAATTTTCATTTTCAACTGACATATAAACCACTTCGAAAAAAATAAAAGAAAATTTTTTTTTTTTTTTAACACACATATGTGTATAAAATTAAAAACACATATATGTAATTCTTTATTGCTAGTAAAGAAATTAAAGCAATTAAGCCTATGGTGCATATAAAGATAGAAATATTAAGATTTATTGTTCTTGATAAGATTTCCTACCTCTTCAAGCTTATATTTGATTATAATTTTAGGTAATCAATTCCATTGAAGTATTTATGACATTATTTAATTAATTTTATTATAATCCAGAAATTATTATCAATACAGTAAATTTGTTCGCAACAACTAAATACTATAAAATAAAAGACTTAAGTAACAAACCCTGTAACTATTTATTATGATAAAATTTGAAGTGAAGTATCTGTATAAAATCAAAAAAATTATCGACAAATATATTATTTTCCTAAAAGTTATGGAATCCTATGCCAGCTTTTTGAACATTAATTCAAAGTTCATCTCAATTAGGGTTTGCAATCCCGTATTATATTTCCAATCCCGGGATTTCGGGATCACATTATTTAAATCCCGGGATCCCGGGATTGGTACCGGGATTAGAATTGGACTAGTTATGAAAAATACTTACACATTATCATAGTTGAAATTACTTATTGTTCTATTATGCTCACCAAAACACTGGTTCACTCGTAAATTTTAATTGTAAACTAAATATTAAATGCGTAAAACTAAAATGCGGCTAGTACTAGTACTAGTTAATTGCACAAAAAAAATTCTACGTATTCTGTAAATTTTCTGAGAATTAAATTCTTGGAACATTTTGTTGAGAAAAAAATAATTGCACTAAAAAAATTCTACGTATATATTTCACAAAAAAAAAATCTGCGATTAAATTCTTAGAGAATTTTGACGAGAAAAAAATTTCAAAATATAATTCAGACAAAAATTAAATCCCGGGATTAGTTATTTTAGTCACGGGATTTCGGGATTTAAAGAAACACCGGGATCCCGGGATTTCTGGATCCCGGGATCCCGGGGCTGCAAACCCTAATCTCAATCTGCGAAGTACACAAAAATACTGCCATTGTCATTAATCATAACTTATATATAGTTTTTAGTTTGATTACTTAGAAATAAAATAAAATCCTTACGGTTTTTTTTTCTTGAATAAATATTTTGCAATTTTTTACATTTATTTTCGTTCATTATATAATTATGATTGTGTTAAATATTGAGAATTTTGCAAAATTACAAGATAAATTGATCAAGTTTATAATGTCTAACTAACTACATTTTAATAATTATAAAATACACAAGTATTCATTTTAATACTACAAAACATTAATTTACCGGCTGGGGTGAACAAACATAATAAAATTGTACATCAAGGTGCAATTGCTTTTTTTCTTGGATAATTTGATGACTACCACAGTAATCCACTCTAGCAAAATAAAACACTTACCTATTTGAGAAGCATTGAACTCAAATAAAAATTATCATATTTTATACATATACCTATAAGTACTTTTATATTTTGTATAAAATTTAAATATCGTAAAAAAATTTATGAAGGTTTCTATTTAAATTATTGTAGATTTATACAATAATTTAAACAGAAACATTTCATCTAAAGAGAGATGCTAAAAAATTTACTATCTAAAGTAAAATAATAAAGATATAAAAATAACATTGTTGTCAATCTAACTTACGGATCAAGAATAAGTGTGATGGTAAATTAGAATATTTTTTGTGTAAAATAAATCCTATAAAAAAAAAATGTTGTTATTCATTCAGTTTTTATTTTATTTATAATGTTTAAAGAAATATTTCAAAATTTGTAACGCATATTAATATAAAACCGTTCGTAATGACATTACATTTCTTTCAAATGAAAAAATAAGATAAATTAAATGTTAAGGTTATAAAACTAAAAACAAAAAAAAATTATTGATTCATGTTTTTCAATTTGTGAAATATTATAGACAAAAAAAAAACTTAAAACCGAAAATTTATAAATTAAAAGCATTCGAGAATTCGTTGACCATATAAAAGTTTTTTTTTTAAAATGATTTTGGATCAATCAAAAAAAAATTTAACTATTTTATGCCTTACGTTCTATCGCTTTTAAAATTTCAACTGTCAATTTAACAAATTTAATAATGTAAAAGTATTCGACATACTAACTTTTATGTAGAACATTATTTTTTTTTTTTCGTGAACCCAAAATAAGAATATAAAAACATAATTAACCAAATAATTCTAATTGAAAATAAGTCAATCACAGTTAAAAGTGTTATGACCGATGTTTTATTCTTATATTTAATTATAATTTTTCCATTATATATAATCAATAAAAAAAATATAATTCATAAGTGAAATGATTGGACTCAACGCGGTATGTTTTTATGATTTATTAAATTGTTAATTTTAGAGAATGAAAATATCTTTTATGTGTTAAATTGCATCATTTAACTTCTTTTTTTCCCTCAGTATCTGAGGGTGACGACCTTTTAAAAGGTGTAAAAATTAAAACGGTTAAAAAAATTTTTATTTTTTATTTTTTCATAGTAAATGATTTCATAAAAAATAATTTTTGACAATAAATAAACGGTATTTATCAATTAACTTCTGTTTTTGATTTGTTCATTCAGAATTAATTAATTAACAATTTAATAACTATTAATAGCGCACGAAGATTAAATCAAAACAAAAAAAAAACAAAAATAGTGTCAAAAGTTACACTTTTATGTTTTTGAAATTAATTTCTGTTGCTTGATGTGTATAATTTTATGAATATAACATCTGTATAAGAAAAAAGAATTTGGGTTAGATAAATGTCAGTGAACCAGAAATAGAATAGTAGCATTCTCACTGGTTTCTCACCCATAGACTGGTTCAAAAAGATAGGAACTTAGGTTCGAGAAGCGAAACAATGGTGACATACAATTTTCAAACTAAGTTAAACGATTAAAAATTTTTATTAATGACACCTTTAATCATTTGAACTAAATATTTAAGTTCTAATTTAAGTTTTAATTTTTTTTGTATAAACTACATCATACATTCTTGTTAGAAATTTACAATCTAGTTAAAAAAATCTGCAATGACAGAGAGAATTTTTATTAAACCATTCCCATTATCCCTGCCAAACCATCTTTATTTTAATTCTTAAACAAAATTCACGATTATTGTAATTAAACGATTTAAATCAAGTAAAAAAAAAAAGAAAGAAAGAAATTAATTTTATTTGCTTCCTCGATAATCAAAGGATTTAATTACAATAATTTCCAATGACAATCAATTACATTTGGTAAAAGCGCAATAGTCTATTTAAGCCTCAAGTCATAATTTCAATTTTAACTTCTTCAATAATTAAGAATAATTTCATACATTAATTAATTTTTTTTTTCCATTTAAAATATTACACGATATATCGTATTTTAAACTTACTGGAGTTTACAATCAAGAAAACCTATAATCAGTCATACACTAGAAAAAAAAAATTTTCTTTTAACAAAGATTTTCCATAGTTTTTTTTGTTTATGTATTTTTCTTGGGTAAATTTAAAAAAAAAAAAAAATAGTTTTTATTAACTACAAAAAGAAATGAAAAAATCAGAAAATTATCCTATTTTATCTTATATATGTGAAAAACGTACAAATAAAATGATTATTCTATAATTATTTTATATAGGTACGTTTTAGTTTACTCAACCTGTTTCTACAAAGTTTATTTTCTATAGAAGTATTAAAGATACTAACTAAAAGTATATGTTTTAGTTTTTTTTTTTTCAAATAAAAATAAGAAAAAATTTTAGTGCAATTTATTTGAAAAAAAAAAGAATAATTTAATAAAAATCATGAAAATACTAACTACACTGAGAAAAATTTAGAAACTAACGAAAATTTAGATTACACCATAAACTTGTTTTAAACTTGATCACAAAATGATAATGCCTATTCAAAATATAATGTGCACTTTTTTTTACTTAAAGTTAAAAACAAAATTTTTCCGAAACAGAATTATGAGCAAAAAAGTATTTCATAAAATTTTTCTTGTAGTTCTTTTTACATCACACTATCATCATCCACTATACCATTAAATAAGTGTTCTGCCAGCAGGTTTCATTAAGAATAAAATGTGCCATAAAAACTTTAATATGATCAACAATTTTTTTTTATATGGCATCCTATTGTTTCCATTTCATCTATTCTATCTATTTCATCTATAATAATCAATGCTAATAAAATTTCCTAAAATACGACAAATATTAATTTTTTTTTTTTTTTCAGTGAAACATTATTTTTAAATTGACTGCTTTACAAATAGCTGAATCAAAGCGATTTGATTATTTTCTTTAATGCAAAATCAAGTCATAATTATCCATTTGCAGGAAAATGAAAAGAATTTAAATTACAGAAATAGAAATTAAAACAAACTGAAATTGTATAATTTTCTAGATTTATATATATGGTATAAAATACTATAAATATATATAACTTTAAAAGTGCTTACAATATAACTTTAAAAGTGCATGCAATTTTTTTTTTTTTGTGCAAGAGTGAATTTGTGACAACCACAATATGTACTAAGTTGTACAGATATTATTTAAATGCACAGTTTCATTTTAAAGGTATAAAGAATAAAAATAGATTTTAGAAAAAGAATAAATATTAACACATTTAAATGTATACTGTTTGTCTTTAGATCCTAGATTTTTAGATTTATTTATAAAGCGAATTGAGTTCTTTTAGACAAATAATGATTGAATACTTCAGGCTAAATAAAATATTACTCCAGTATATGTATTTATATTTTCAATGTACAGAATGGTCATTATATTATAGTTACTTAAAATTCTTACAATATAATTAACTTAATCAGTGAACTTAAAATCATAAACAAAATAATAGAAGTATGTGGAATGGAATAAGTAAAAATTAAAAAAAAATATAATACTTAAATCAAAAAGAAAAATGAGTTTTATTTTATTTTATTTAAAAGAATTTTTCACATCACTTTACTTCCCTTTGATCAAAATGAACCCAAACAAAAATTAAGGGACTGGAGTGTGTACATTTCGTGAATCTGAATACACACTGAAAATAAAATATGTATAGCAAGACCAAAAAGCTCGAAAATAGCTCTTACGGCACAGGAATTTTGAGCTCAGTCTTTGAACTGATAAATAATTTAAAACTGCAATATTCTCGTAAAATTGTTTATGTTAAATTTTTTATGAAGACCAAGATTTTGTGGTTGGTATGTTAAGATTAGATGTTTTTTTTTTTTAAATTAAGGTTTATTTACACAAAGTTTAATATTTAAATGTGGAAAACGGCAAAAATTTTAGATAAAAATAAAAATCAAAAGAATTCTCTAGAATTTATAACCTATTCAAATTTGTTTTTATTATCATATTTGCATAGAGTACATTAATTTATTTAATATATATATATATATATATATATATATATATATATATATATATATATATATATATATATATATATATGGAATAAAAACCATTTATACGAAAATAATATTTGAATTTGACCTTAAGCCATTAATCATAAAATAATAATTGTTTGTATTCTTGATAATTCTCTAAAAAATTTGATCATAACATCTTGATAAGCGACCATTTAATTTTATGTAATATTTTCATAAAAATTACTTATGTTATTTTTAATCTGATTATCCATAAAGAACCCCCCATGATTACAAGGAAGAGAAAAAAAAACTAAAACTAAATTTTTTCTTTAAAAAAAAAGAAAATTTAATATTAAGCTTTCAAGGCTGAAATAGTTGCACCAAGTATACAAAGAAAATAATTAAATGTTTGGAAAAGAAAAATAATGTTTGATTTACCCTAAAATATTCCAACTAATTTTGTTCTTTTGACCCAGAATTATGCATATACCTGTATTTTGGCAATAATTAAACTTTATTTTTCTATTGACTTCTTCTTCCTATGGCTTCTAATTCCATTGCTGTCCCTGATTATCCGCCCGCAGACCACCAAATGTAGCTTATTCTAAACTTATTCTATATATGTAACTGCTTCAATATCTACTACTTTTTTCTTCTTACTCCGTTACTCGATATACTCGAATGATTAAAAAAAAAAACAAGAAATATTGAAAACTTATTATTAAATTGTATGTCAACAATGCATTAAAATATGTCAAATTACACGTTGTAGAATCTTCATTTTATTTTTTGTTGCCATACAATTATTATTATAATTAACAAAGTTATAAAACTTAACTTAAAACGAACAATTACTTTTCAATTATCACACTAAATTTAACTTTATTACATTCATAACATACAAATAAAACATGAATCTTTACAATGATTTCACATCATCATCAGATGAATGTTAAATAGAATCTTTGTTTCCCTAAAAAGTAAATAAATAGACTAAAAAAAGATTTAAGAATTACCAAAAAAATTTATATATAAATAAAATTATTATAGGTAGGCGCCACTAAACTACAATTATTTCAGCTACTGAAAGCCATAATTAAAATACTACAAATAAGTACATGAATAGCATATATTATATCTATATGTATAACCAAAATAAATACAAAAATAATTTAACGAGAACAATAAATTATCACAGATTACTTTTGAAATGGAAATTTATAAGATTGCGCCACTAAAATTTTAATTAACTAGAATATTTCACTTTATATGGTTTTTAAGGTTTTTTTTTTAATTTATTTTTTTTTAACGTAAGTAAACACATAATTGGGGAGATCTTCATTAACGTAAAATGCACGCATTTAATATATGAAATAAATTTTATAAAACAAAATAATGTTTTCAACATATATAAATTTTTGACTTACTAATATGGAAATAGAAATAAACTTTATGTTGACCAAAAATGGAATTAAAATTAGATTTATTTAGTAGTAGAGAAAATTCATTTTACATAAATAAATTTATGTATAAAAAATAATGGAAAAAAAAAAAAAGAAATAATTTTTCTTTGAAGAAAATATCGCGATAATATCAAAATAACTTGAAATTTAATCTTATTTCGCTGTTTTTATTAACTTTTATGTATTAAATTTTAATTAGCGTTCTGTCAAAACTAACTAAATTATAAGAATTAGGTAGAGAAAAAGAAAAATTCTATACAGATTTTTTAATTGGCAGAATAACAGGCATAAATGTAATAAAAGTACACGATATGAAGGTTATGATTTTTTTAATGTCCTGGAATGTGAACTGAAATCAGAGTATGATCAAAATTTTCACTGATTCCTAAGCATTATTTTCAAATTTTCTATTTCACATTCCTTTAAAACTTTTAATAGATTCTGATGCGAAAATAATGTGTTGGGTTAGATAGGTGTCAATTAGAGGAACTTTAAAAATGGTTAGAGTTAGACTATTATTTCCAAGGATCTGAACTGTAGGGTCTGGATGACAATATTTAATTTTTATATAGTATATGATTAAATGGTATTGGTATAATGGTATTGGATGGACTGTAAAAAATATGTTTACTCCCTAGCAGAAATAACAAGTTAAAAACGCACAAAAATAAAATTTCATACTTTTTTTTTTTAATTATTAAATTAAAATTTTATTTAAATAATTTAATTCATATAATCATAAATATTTTATTTAATTTTAATTAATAATTCATAAACATATAATAAAAACCCACGCATTTTTAACATAAATTTTCTAATTGACAATGAGGAAATAACTTAGAATAGGAAAAATAGACAAAAATTTATTAAAATCATATTGTCAACATTTTTCAAAAAACAAAAAAAAAAATCACTAAAATAAAAAAATCTTAAAATGTTAAATTTTCATCGGAATATATACGGAAAAAGAAAAACCTAATGATGACAACTTTTATGGTTTGTTTATGTTTTACCATTTAAAATTATAAGAAGAAGAAAATAAATAAAAACTAAAAAAAATTCTCAAATATATTTTATGTTAAGATAAAAAAAATCATAAATACTTCTCAGTATTCTATGAAAAAAGTTTTTTAATTTTTTATGCACGCATATTTTTTTTTAAATAAAGAATTAAAAAAAAAAAAAAAAAAAATTAAATATTAAGAGAAAATTTTGATACAAAAAGAGAATTAAATACAAGAAACAGAAATATATAATAATTTTTTCTATTTCTGTTATTTATTTATTTTTTTGAAAACTAATGACGACAACGACGACGACGACAACGAAGACGACTGTTATTTTTGTAGATCACCGCATATTTAAAAAAAAATAAAATAAAAAATAAAAATAAAATAAAACTTAATTCCGTTATTTGGCCTAAAAATCAAAAATAGTTTTGCGCATAACACAGCACTAACAAAATATATGTATGGGTTTTCTTTTCTTTTTTTTTTTCACCATAAAAAGTTAAAATAAAAAATATATATAAAAATAAAAACACAGATAATCGTTATAATAAAATAAAATAGTAAATTTTTCGCGCTCAAACAATTTTTAATATAAAAAAAAAATCTATCTTTATTTAATTTTTATTTTTATTTTTTTTAATGAAATGCACTAAAAAAAAATAAATTCCCAACTTAAAATACATGGCGTCTAAAATTTATTTTTTTTTTTAACTGCCTACTCTTAAGATAAACATAAAAAAATAAAAAAAAATAGAAATAAATAAACAAATAAAAAATTATTCTTTATTTTTTTCTTGCTTTTCTATATTTGATTTTTATTAGAAAATAATAATAATAATAATAATAATGTTTATTAAATACGTGATTATTATTGAATGATTTTAATCTTTTTGGTAAAAAAAATCGAAAAACAAAAAAAACAA
The DNA here is from genome assembly GCA_964007475.1 of Hybos culiciformis. Taxonomy (NCBI): domain Eukaryota; kingdom Metazoa; phylum Arthropoda; class Insecta; order Diptera; family Hybotidae; genus Hybos; species Hybos culiciformis. Next base: position 41,762,987 of record OZ023275.1, on the reverse strand, counting down.
AAACAAGTTGTAATGAACACAAAATTAGTTAAAAATATAAACTTTGTTTTTTTTTTTTGTGTCTATTTTCTTGTTAACAGGAAAAAAAATAATTAAAGTACTTAAAGTGGCGGCTACATCGGGGAGTTAATCCAATTTTATGTTCAAATTGAAAAAAAAAAAGAATTTATTGATTTTTTTTTTTGTTTTTTATAATTTTTTTTTTTTTATTTTTGTAGGTACTTAAAATTTTTGTGGTTTTGCAGTTTTCAATTTTAAAGAAGTTCAATGATTTTTATAAAAGTCAAATAATAAAAAAAACTTAGATTAAAACTATTGAAAAAACAAAAAAAAAATTAGCTAATAAATTATAATTAAAAAAAAAATAAAAAATTTCAATTTGGGTGACTGAATTAATAATTACAATATCTGACAGATTTATTTTAATGAGAATTTGACAATTTCAACTTAATTAAATGAGTTTGCAATGTTTGTGTTTTTTTTTTCAAAATGTCTTCTGACGTTTTTTTTTTTTTTTGATCGCAAAATGAAGTATCTATTAATATGCAAAATATATGTAATTTAACAAGAATTATGTACATATTATTAAGATGATGTAAATTAGTTTTAGCATCCAAATGTATACATTGTACATGTTAATGTTAAGTTAATTTAATTTAATCAATTCCTAAACATTAACACCCACAATTAAAATAAACATACATACACATCATGTATATGTACATGTAAAAGCATAGAAATACAAATAAAATGATTTAAAATAAATTGTACCTACAAATAACATATCCTGCTGATGTGCTTTCTTTTGCAAAAAAAAATAAATAAAAATTTTAATGAAATTAATAAAATGAAGAAAGTGATCGTGAAATAATAAAAATTTTTATTATACATTATTTTAATTTTTAGAATGGACTTGTAAATTTTAAATTACATTTATGTACAACTGACCAATTATTAATTTTTGTTCTAAAAAATTTGTTTGATACAACAACAAAGAAAAAGGACAAATAATGAATTAGAAACTAAGCAGACTACACATTAAAACGAAAATAAGACTATTATCAACTGTTTGGGATACATTTATTCTGATAGTATGTTATTTTCTCTTTATCTAAGCAAATTCTATTATTCACATTCGTTGCAGATTTTTAATTACAGTGGGCAAGTAATAAAATGTTTATTCCACCCACCCTAACTTTAAAATATTAACAAGCATGTATCAAAAATTCATATGTGAAAGAGGTTACCTTGTTACCTAAATTTAAAACATCAGAATCATAGAAATAACATTAATAGTGAAATTAAAGAAAAAAAAAATAATAATAATAACAAAATTATTTATTGTCTTCAGCAACCACTTACTGAAATAGTACTTACCTATGGCAAGACAATAAATAACATTTTAAATATACAACACTTTCATTATTTTTGCGAAGTCATTACTCATAAATGTGTATACTGTGCATATGATATGTCATTTGGTCAAAAAATAATAAAAATAATAATCGTTTTGTAGGTACATACATTGAAAACAAATTTCTCCCACAATTTAAAATTCAAATATAAAAAAGAATAAATATTTATTTAATACGAGTGTATTACCAGCGGTATGTAATTGCAAAATGTTTTCTTATAAAATAACAATTGTTTCAATCTCTTGTAATGTCGTATAGTTATTACTATTCTTAAAATTTATGATTATTTTTTTATACTTTTTTTTAAGAGTTGGTAATTTCATCAAGCGAATCTTTTTTCTGTGCTTTATGAAAAGTGTGCCATACTTCTAGGTTTATAACTTATATATTATTACATTATATGTGATATGTCCTCTTGTGCCTTCGAAAGAGTGTTTTGGCACTGCGCCTGCTGCTAGCCTCTTGACAATACGACTATGAAAATACTATTTTTTTCCCTTACCTGTACTGTACATTTGAAAAATATTTTATGTAATATTAAGGACTACTTTTCAATTTATTTATAAAACAAGTATTAATTTAAATAATTTTTCTCTTTCAGGTAATATTTATTATTCAAATACCATAAAGTAAGTTAATTGTAATTTTATATTAATTAATAAAAAAAATATCTCTTACTGCCAGAAAATAATACAGTTTTAGTGTTAATCTTTCTGCTATATTTTATAACTGATTTTCCACCGAGTTTTTTTCTCAATGTTCAATAAGATCCAAATAAATAACTATTTAACTCAATATTTGAATCTATTCATTCTTATGCATATAAATCTATCAGTATATTGAATTATTAATTAGATATATTGTATTTAATTTTTAATTATTTTATTCACAAACCTCCTTCCTACATTTATACAATATTATGTAAACCAATAATAGCAAAAAAAAATTAAATAAAGTAAACATAATTAACATGCAATTTCTACGTCTACCCACAAAATCTAAAACCGTTATGTACAAGTCATTCATCAAAAAAATGTTTCACATAATCCAATTATCAATGAATTTCAGCCAATAAAAATTTTAAATTTCGTATATGTAATTAATTTCTTCTTTTTTTTTAATATAATATTCTAAAAACAAGAATAAAAGAAATGAGAATAAAAGTAATTACCTGTTTAACATACCAGATCACGAAGCAAGTAAAATATATTTTTTTTATTTTACATACATACCTACATATTTTGTAAAATAGAAATAAAATTGATATTTCGGTAATTGATAACGTGCAATTAAAATTAAATAGGCTAATCTAACCTAATTCTTTTTCAATAGCGGTATTAACATTGGTGAATCGTTATGCGATCAAGTAAATTTTTAATTTAAAACAGCAAAGTTTTTTAGATAAAAATATGTATGCATAAAAAATCATTTTATATAAAATACGTAACAGATTATTCTATGAATAATTTGATTTTTTTTTATTTGAACAGGTACTTATTATTATCATTGTGGTAAAGTTTTTATAAAATAAATAGATTTTCTCTTTAAATAGTAGTTCTTAACTTATTTCATCGCTAAAGTTTAAAAATATTTTTAACAAAATGACATTTCCAAAGGTCCACAAGTAATAGTTAAAATTGAATAAAAATCCTATATTGCAAGTATAATTGGGAAACTAATAAGTATAAATTGTACCGTGATATTCACAGACCGATTACAGAGTCCAGTCAGCTGACATCATTTATAGAAATCATATAATGCAATTAATTAGTATTACTGCAATCTAATGCAAATTGAAGCATATAAGTCAAATAAATGAAAATCCATATTATTCTATTTTTAAATTACCAAAACGATTCACTTGGATAACATCGATTTTATTTTGAATTAATATAAAATATAATATTTAACCAAGTTCGATAAAATTTTATACTTCTAAAAAAAATAACTAACTACAATGACGTTTTTTAATTCTTTATTTATATATTGATTAAAAAAAAATATTCAATAATTTAAAGATTATTATTGTTTAGTATTAACAACAAAAACAAAAAAATTCAATAAAATTTAAAAATAAACAAAAAAAAAGAATTAAATTATAATTGAGTTTTGCACGCGTTTTAAAGAAAGATAAGAAGCCGTAGCATGACAGGAGACATGCCTTACCTTCAAACCATTCAATGTTTCAACTTAAAAAAAAATAAAAAAAAAAACAAAATTAATGTTATTTTTTATTATATTTCATGCTATTTTCTTGTATACATATTATACATATTTTGAAATGAAACAATTCAAGATTTTATCAATGGGCAACAACCATTTTGAAACCAATAATTTTAATTAGTATAAGAAGAAAAAGTTATTGCAATAATGGATTTATTTATTTATTTATTTTTTTTTTGTATATTTGAAAATAAAAAATATTGCATGACTTTCAATTTCAGACTAAAATATTAATGGTTACGGGAACACTTTGGATTTAGAATAAGAGCTAATGCATTTTTATTTAATTATTTTTCGTATACGCAGTACACATTGGATGAACTTGATATTAAAATATTAATTGTTCTTAGTTTTGTTATAATTATATGAATGTTTCTGTTTTTTGGGCAAAATCTTTCCAACTGTCATAGAAACATATACCGAGCACCTCAATTTTTCTTTGCGATGAAATAACTCCATATTATGACTGACTCAAGATGCTGCAGAATATTTATAAAATTTTTGTTGTGCACTAAAAACCTAGCTCTCAAAACAATAATTATTTTAGTGACATTCGCAAAAAAAGTGTATTTACATAAAAAAAAATATAATATATTAAACTTACATGTCTATATGATATCGATTAGATATTGGGAAAATTCCAATCACAAATAGGAATTCAGCCAAAATAAATAAGTATACATAATTGTTATTTCACTTTGAGAATTGAAAATAAAATAAGATTTCCCACAATAAAAGAAAATTAATGTAAAAATATTTTTTCTCATTGTATTTTTCATTGTTTAGACTTCATTAGATATTAACTGGTCCTGTGAGAATATATCCTGATCACCTTTTCTTGCTATCCACACTAATCATCTCATTGTCTATAAGACTAAAAAATAGTTAAGATTAATGTTACTCTATCTCTCTTAAAAATCTAATAACTAGTTGAGAAGGAATTTAAAAGAATAATCGTAGATAGTAATTCCCTTAATATCATTCCATTACAATTATCATTAAAGACTATTAAAGGTGATATTTCATACATTTATTTAATTTTTTTGATCTTTTTTTTTTTTAAAGTAATTAAAAACTATTTTTCATCACATCTTTCAACTGAAAAAAAAATCTAAATTAATACAGGATTAACTCTATGAACTGCATAAATGGGAATGGTTTTTAAATTAATAAAATTTCGCAATTTAATATTATGAAAAAGGAAAGGAATTTAAGACCATGATTTGGGAAGATCTAAGACAATTTGATTTTCTTTGTAATGTCATGAAAGTTAATTTCAGATAAATAAATAATATCAAAATGTAACATGTACATGTCCAAGCTCTTTAAATATATTGAACCAGTGACAACATAAATTCGATTGTTTTGTTCGGCAGCTCCAATTTGAAAAAAATACCTGCAACAAGCAGATATGGAACTCATCTTAAAAAATGATTAATGAAAAAATTTTTTTATTAAGTATCAGGCAAAAAAATAGTACGCCTTTAAAATTGTTCCTAAAAAAAATTTAATGGGAAAAAAGTCATAGACCAAATTTTTACAAAAAAGCTTTTTATTAGCTCCTATTTTTAATAATTTATTTTTTTTTATAATTAAATCTAACTTAAAAGTTAATAATAAAAAGTGTTATCTTCATCTATCTTTTTAATATCCACTCTAGTATTTTATTTTATTTTTTTTGCTATTATCAAAAAATAAGTGCTGACATAGCTTGCCCGCTGAAAAAAGATCCATAGGTAGGATAGCAATAGGTTACATATAAAAATTTTCTAGACATTTTTTATTGATGAAATTTCCAACTAATGTGTTTTATAAATACTTTTTTTTTTAACTATGCAATCAGATTTTCATCAAAAGAAACAAAAAAAAACTTATTCTTTAAAGAATTTATTAAATTTTAATGTAAGTTTTTTTTTTTTTATTATCTAATTTTGATTCATTGACCTCGGAAAAAATATGCAATATTCATCCTAAAAATCTGTAAAAAAAAAAAAAAAATCGTTATTTTCTGGTATTTTTTTTTTTTTTTTTTACCTTAATATCTATTGAATAACCTTTATTAACCACCACTCTCTGTGAGATAATATCAAAATTCAATAAACTTGTATGGGAAATGCAATGAATTTGCGATAATAAGTTCTAAGGTACATGTAATGGAATTAAAATGTAGAAGAAATTGTATATATATATTTTTTTTTATATTATTAAATAAATTGAAAATAAACTGTTTCTTAACTTAGAATAAAAATTTAAATTATAGTTACTACGTATATAACAAAACAAAAAAAAAAATAAAAAATTTAACAGCATGGTTCCATGGCGCAATAAATGAATATTAATTTTTTGATTCCAATGGGTTCATCCCAATTATATTCTTAATTATTCCAATTTATTATTACTATATATAAAAGTTTATTATTTATTGCAATTTCATAGATTCTTCGGTACGCTTAAAAATTCTAGATATTAATAATTTTGTTTTTTTTTTTTTTTTTTAAATTAAAGGAAATTTTTTCGTCATTCTTTAAAAGTGTTATCAAAAGTTATTTAACTTTTTCTCAGAAATATAAATTACAAATAAAACATTATGATCGAAAAAAATAAAAGAAAATATATTAATGAATAAAAATTAAAAATTTCTCATGACTATAAAATCAGAAAAAAAAAACATTTATCTAGTAAAGTTTGTGTCTTAAGTCTTTTGTTTTACATATTAGTTATTTAGGCATGAAATTAAAACTACTCTCAACGACATTTGTACCCATTTAGTTTGTCAATAATTGATGACAAAAATCTCATTATCAATTCAAACCTGAAAAAGAAACTTAATTTTATAAAATAAATAATTAAAGGAAGGAAATCCCTTCTTTTTTTTTTTTCTCACAGCTAAATAACTTTCTAAAATTTAAAAAAAAACTATATATACAAATACATATATTTTTTGTCAATTTTATATCGATTACTTTCAAATTACAAAAAATTCAAATGTGACTTCTTGCTCAAATCAGACATCAATTTTTTATTCAAGAAAAAAAAAAATTTGTAGTACGACTCCATGCCAGCAAAAAAAAAACACGAATAAATTCATGCTCCAATTCAATTTTCTGCCTGGAATGAATATAAAATATATAAAAAATAATTCTTTCTTTATTTAGTTTTAAAAATGTAAATAAAAATAAAAAAAAATGTACAACAAAATAATAAAAATGCGGTAAAAATATGATCTTGCCACATAAAAAAAAAATTCTGATTTAAATTAATAAAAAAATAAATAAAAAAAACTGTTAATATATTTTATATATATTAAAAAAAAAATAATAAATAAAAATTACGGTAAATAAAATTATTTTCAAATTATCTAACATGGTTGATTAGAGCCAATAACGTTTATATTGAAAATATTGCACAGATAAAAACATAATAATAATAATAAAAAAAAACAACAAAGTAGAAAGTTGACTTTTGTTTGTGTAACACAAATCTAAAATTTCAATCATAAATAAATATATACCTACTCGCTGATATTATTGAAGTAAAAAAGAAAATCTCAGACAATTTAACTATGTTATACAACTATAATATAATGCTATACTTATATATTTCTAAAATTATTCTAGAATCAAGAATATTTTAAAAAGAACAAAAAGTAGCAAAAGAATATAAAATCCTTTATTTTCACTTAAATAACCAAGACAGTAATAATTGTCTTCAACAGATAAATGAATTAGTTTTATGATGTATTTTATTTATTTTTTAACATTTTATCAAATCGTGCTAAATAATGATCATCGTTGAATTATGGAAAACCACATCATATTTTTTTTGTTCTTTATTCTATATAAAAATATCAAAATGTTGCTTTACACATGCTTTTTTCGTAAATACTTATGAGATGACATATTTTGAAAAATTTAAGTACTATAATTTCTTCTCAAAAATTTACATAATTTGAAAAATTATAATTCGACAACCACAACTAATCTGTTCTGAAACTTAAATAAATTCTAAATAATTTCTTGTTCGGCGCGAGTTCTTAACCTTAGCATAATTTCATATATTTATCTTCGACAACATTTGAATTTTTTTAGTTGTCTCGATTTTCAAAAGATGTTTAACTACTTTTGAACATGTTTAAATATCTCAATCCGAACAAGGCATAAGTTTTCAAATCAAACAGCACAAAAAGTTATCTATTTTGTGACAATAAGTTTATATAGATAAGTGAATTAACATTAATTTGCACATAATGCTTTACCGATGTGTTTTAACATTAACTTTCCTGTCGAACACCACATCTATATGTTTGAACATGTAAATAATTTATTTTTTATCATTATAATTTTTTTTTCCGCATTTTAGTTAAGTGAACCGAAATGAACAGATTTATTCAACTACATTAAATTTTATTGATTTTTATTCAACTTTTCACATTAAAATTAATTAAATTAAGATTAGGAAAAAAAAAATGTTGACAATGAAAAACCTTGACAATGAAAATCATAAAAAAAAAAAATTCGTATTTAAATGATATGTATATATTTGTGTTTAAAAGTTTAATGAACTTGTCTACTTATACGTATAAATTTGTGGATAAATAAAATATGTATAATATATCCACAAGCACATTATATATAAAAATGTGGATTCTCGTAGTTGCATTATGGGAAAAAAAAAAAAAAACATTTAATTATTGCTATTAATTATTGATACGATTTTGTGTGCCTTTGTGAGTAACACCTTCAATTATCGGTATAATTTAAAAAAAATATATAACTAAAGATTGAATTGGCTATGCTGCCAGCTAGATAATTTTATAATTTGCTACTTACCGTCCAAAATGCATCATGTATTAAATTTTAAAAAATTGAACATTTAAATTAAATTAAAAATAGTTTTTAAAATTTTTTATTTTATAACAGTCAGTGTTATAAATATCGCCCGCCCGTCGTGATTTATTATATTTTAATTATTTATAATATGACATGTAGAATTGTTATTTGGTTTAACTCCTCGGGTACTAATATTTATGTTCTTTCCACTTGAATGAAATAAAATTTATGTTTTTTTTTTTTTGTTTTTTTTTGTTTTTATTTAATTTATTACATAACTTGTAGCATGCGCACCTAGTTAAAATACTAAATTGTAAATTTTTTCCATCTATAACTAAACTGAATGATAAATTTATTTTTTTCCAAAGATTAATTACTTAAATAATTACTTAAAATTATTCCAATTATTGCGCTAGATTTGATGCATCAGTGAATAAATTAACTAACAAAACATAAGAAAGATATATTAGGTTTCTAATTTTCAGAAAGTTATTATTTTCATGTCATCATAAAAAAATGTTTACAATATTTACGGCGCTTTCGTCAAATTTAAAGTAACAAATTTACTTTGAGTAATAAAAATATAAATAATTCCTGAATCCTTTTAACTAATGAAAATAGTTATATGAATATAATGAAATTTTTGATTTAAGGCATTTTTTATGTAATTTCCGCTTTTGATGATGATAATAATTTTACAACTAAATTTCTTTAAAATTTAATTTTTTTTTTTTTTTTTTGAACGATAGCATTATTAAATGAGCTTCCTGTAATTTGTACTAAGAATTTAAATTAGAACTATTGAGTTTTTTTTTTTTTTTTAAAATTTAACGTCTTTAGTTCTATGGATTATAATAAATTCTCAAGAATAAATTATCGATTATGTAAATTATGTTAGTAAGAGTATCATTAGATGAAAATATGGTTATTTATGTGAACTAGTCTTTCTACACATAGTTTAAGGATGTGTGAATGTTTAAATAAAGTTAACTAAATTTATTTTAAATTTTCAGATTTTTCTTCAAAAACCTGTCATGAAGAAAACCAAACTTTTATTAAAAATTTCATAATGAAATTCTATTAAAAATGGAATGTTTTTCCGTTAAATTTACATTATAATATTATTAAAAAAAAATCATATAAAGGTTATTTATATATAAATGTTAAATAATAATAAAAAAAAAGAAATTGGTTTTTGTTCCTGTAGATTTTTCCAATAATTACATTCAATGTATTTTTTTTTAGTTATGTACCATTTAAGATTCATTTCCAGGCACTTCTGATTATAATCACTTTTATATATATACACACAATGTTCCTTTCATTTTCTTATTTTTCTAGACATTAATTTTCTATGATATAAAATTATCACTTCCTTTTGTTAAAATAATAAAAAAAAAAAAATTTAATAGTATTTAATAGGCTTATTTTGAAGCTATTTTTAGATCAAATTGAATCTGCTGAAGTGCAATTAATAAAAAATATTTAATAGATTTCAGATGTTTTGCCGGCTTTTGAATTGTTTTTAAATTAAACATAGATTTACTATCATTAAAATATAAACTTAGTAAAAAAAAAAACAAATTTTTTTAATGCTGTATTTTTGATTGAATATAATTATTGTAATATAGAAATTCTTATAAAATAAACAGAGTTTATCAAACCCGTCATAAATTAAATACATGGATCGACATTTTAAGTAATTTACGTTATGCTTTAACAATATTTGAGCTTCAAACATTAAAAACTAATGCAATCGAAAAATAAAATTCTGAATAAACAAACTGTTTTCTATTTAAAAGTGAAAATAGGATTTAGGAAGATTTAATTATTGGAAATTTTAATTTTGCATTTAAATGTAACGAATATTTGTTATAAAACCATAGCCAAGCAAATTTGTATTTATTTTGAGAACAAAAAAAAATTTCAAGAATTGTAAATCAATATAAATTATATTTATATACTTTTACATAAAATTTTAATCTCAACATTTTTATTACCTAAATAAATAAATTTTATTTATTTGCTTATACCGAACTTAATAATAAAAAATATGTGAATCGTATTTTTTTATTTTTATCAAAACTTTTAAAGAGCTTGAAGAGAAATTAAATTAACTATTTTCTAACCATTAACATCACAATTTTAAATGCTAAACATTAATCAAGTTAAATACTATATTTAAAAACATAAATACTTTAAATTACTTTTAAGAATTAAAATAAAATAATTAAAATCAAATAATAGAGCAAATGATTTTTTAATTGCTATTTTAATGGTAACCTGAAGGAGTCCTCTATTAAAAGAAAAAAATCTTATTCAATATTATGATAAACGGACGGACGAAAATTTAATGAAAACATATATATGTAGTCCATTATTATATATTTTAACGCAAAACTGCCTAAAAATTTAGAACAGACTGCTTTATTATTTTTTGAAAAGTACTGAATACTTTTTTAAAAAAGTAATTAGATTTAATAAAGTACTGAATACAAAGATATTGTATTTGAAAAGTACTGAATACTTCCAAAAAAAATAATTGTAATTGACTAAGTGTCAAATACAAAGTAATTATATTTGAAAAGTATTATTTTTGAAAAAATTAATTGTAATTGAAAAGTAATGGCAAAGAATAATCAGAGACTCTTCAAAACTCATTATCCTAAATATACTAATTATCAATAATATTTTTTAAAATGGCATTAATGCAAGAAAATAAATTTTAAAACATCTGTACTTTTATTTATTTACCTGTGTTATAAAAAGAAAAAATAATTTACCATAAAATCCACATTTCTGAAAAAATTATAAAATGTATGCAATAAAAATGCGATTTAATCTGATGAACTTGAATAACCCAAAAATATGACTCAGTTAAAAATATTCCATATGATTTAGAATATTTTTAAGAATGCAAAAATAAAATTAGAAACGTCTTTGATCCTCAACCTTCAAAGCAAAAATTATAGTATTCATCAAATTTCATAAAATTTGAATTTATCGGAATGTCAAAAGATCAATATTTGTCTACAGTGGAAAAGTATGGCGAAGACACAAATAATAAATTTGCAATGAAACAAATTGAAAATTACTCGACTTATTTTGAGGAATGTTGTGCTTATTTTTAAACTCACAAAAACTAACAAATTTAACGAACAATTTTCGTTTTATTGCTAATTTTGAAAATTCATAATCTACAGCAAATACATATGAAGCCAGTGTTAGTAATGGTAACTTGAAAATAAAATTATGAAGTTCACTTAAAAATCGTTACACTTTTACGTATACTTTATAAATTATATAAAATAGAAAATATTTTTATTATCTTTATTTTTGCGTGGCTATGAATTAACTTTAAATGGGATTTGTACATATATATATATATTTTTTTTTCAATAAAATATTAACATTTTATGATTAATTCCACGTTTTTTGATTTTTATCAGCTAAAAGTAGCACTTATTTTTGTGTTTTACTACCTTTTATGTTGCAAAAAAAAATAAAATTAAATCTATTATGTTGTTCTCTATTTTTATTTTTTTTAAAGGTATATTTCTGTTTTTATTTTTTTTTTTTATTTTTTTATTTTAAACTTATAATAATTATTCACAGCACATCTGTTTTTTGTTTACGTTAGCTCTCAACATGTAACACCTATGCTGTAGAAATATAATTATTATTTAATGTTTTTTTTTTAATACATATATATTTTTTAACATCAACAAAAGGAAACCGCAAATCTTTTAGCCTCTTAGTTTTATTTTTTTTTTTGTTTTAATAATAATTATTTTTAAGTAAAACCCTTTCATAATATAAAAGAAAATATATAGTAATATTGATTTTAAAAATCACTAAAAGTTCTTTATTATTGTAATCACAAGAGAATAAATTTATTATTTTGATTAATATCATCATCAGATGTGTAATGTGACCTTTAAAACAGTAGTTGTTGCGTCTGCCAAATAATATATGTAAGAGAGAAATAAGGTGGAGCCGTGTACTGAATTAATGCGTATTTTGATGGTTATATAAATTATAAATATAGATAAAAATTTCATTCAAAATGTTTGTTTCTTTACATATTATTTTCTTTCTTAACGCTATGAAGAGGTTTGAATGGATTCATGTAGAATGTAAAGATAGAAAAGACAAAAATGAAATAGATTTATTGAAAAAATAAGATCTTGATTCTGATGTCAACAAAGTGACAGAAAATTAATTTACAAAAAATTTCAAATGAATGTCAATGACATTATATTCTTTTTAATGTAATTTTAAACTTTTTACTTTATTTTTGTATATACAAATAATTAATAAATATTTTAACATAACTGTACTTAGTTAATAGTTATCTCTTCACCTTATCTGCTGTTTATCGCATAGCCTTATAAGATAAGTTGTTGTGTTTTTATTCAACAAGTTAAAAATCATTTCATGGGGTTTTTTTTTTTTAATTTTTTCGTTTTAATAAAACAAAATTATGCAAACATTTTTATTTCTGGGTAATTTAAAATAATGAAAATTTTTTTAAAACAAAATAAATATTCTTCAAAGAATGTAAACTATATATTTCACAAACAATAAAAATTTTCATTTTATGTGTACACATACATGTATATTATAAATATTTATGTACATATACGATATACTATACATAAATAGTATGTTTAATTTATGTATGAAGCAGAAAATTTTTCAATTTAATTTTAACTTAGGTCCCAGATTTAATTTGTTTTCAAAAATGAAGCAAAAAAAAAACTGAATTCTTTTTGTTTAATTTTTCTAATAAAACATATATAATTAATTTAACGGTAATTGTTTTAAAATTAACAGACAGAAAAACATATGTATATATTTATACGAAACCGCGCACAGTTCTCAAATTAATTTAATGGTTGATTTAAAGTTAGAAATTAAAAAAAAAATGTACATTAGTTTAAATAAAATTCTAGGAATTTAAAGCACGTTTTAATTGAATTTTTTTTTAGAAATTTTTATGTTTTGTAATTTTCATTCAGATTTTAATTTTTTTTTTTTTCTTATAATGGCACATGGCAAAAAGTTAAGAACAAAATTAATTTGCTAAGTTTTTCTATCATAACAAAATATACAGGTACTTTCAAATTTTCACTTGAACAGACCTAATAGTCTAATAGTAACTATGCATTATATAATATTTCACTCTATCAGAGCATTTGATGAAATTCTGAGAGTGAACAGAAATAATACACAAAAAAATTTTATATATTCAATCAATTCTGAGGTTTGTTGGTTATGGTGTTATACGAAATGATAAAAAATATTTTCAATTATCATTTACTCTTAAAACTTATACTTAAATCTTTAATACCAAAAATTCTATATGAAGTGATTTTTGATTTACATGTATTATCTAAACAAAAATTAAAATTATTAATCTTGATTTTTGATCTGTATATAGAATTAGTGTTTTGGTTCTAAGTGAAGATGACTGCAATTTTCAAATTACATATTATGTCAATTGTAACTTCATTTGAAACAATAACTTCAAGTTAATTTTTCGGTAAATTCATTTGGCCATTAGATTTCAACTTACAATATTATTAAATATATTGTTCTTCAACTTTTAATATGAAAACATAATATATTGCGATAACAAAATATTTTTATTCAAAGTGTAATGCATAATACATACTGGCAATGTTTTATTTTTTTTTTAACTAAATGGAATTCACATAATGTAAATAATTTCGCGAATAAAATAACAGAATAAAAAAGAAATAAAAAAAATACATTTTTATTATATAATTTTATTACCGTTTTCTAAAAGCCAGTTAAAAAAGCCTTTGACCTTTATATGAAAAATTAATTCTTAATGCAGTTTTTTTTTTTTTTTTTTAGCGTAATAATAACTTTTAAATTTAAGGTTAATTTAATGTAGACAGCAAAAAAAAAATTTTTTAAAGCTTAAATAAACGTACCTATAGGTTCAAATGTTCAATTACATAAATAATAGAAATAATAGGTTAATTAATTTAAGATAATTTCCTGATTCTAATGTAATGATATTATTTATACATTAACTATGATGTTAAAAAGTTAATACTCACTTAAGTATATGTACTTCATTATTTTTTCCCAAAATTAAGTATTAAACTCAATATTTTAGAAACCATTATGTAAATTATATTATGGTTATTTATTGTTCGATCCGTAATATCAAACGAATTCCAATATATAAGCAAAAGTATTACCCAGAAAAGAATTAACACTTTAAAACTTTAACACTTTAACCTTTAACACTTTAAATTAAATACATATTTTTTTTTTATTACAGATGAAAACGTCAAATATAGTGCAATTATCATTAACAATAGTATTATTAAGTTTTTTTCCTGCAATAGTTTATGGCCGTATGGCATTTGAAAAACTAACAGATTTTGATTTCACTGGTACAACATATTACAGTGTGAAAAATTTATCACTATATGAATGTCAGGGATGGTGTCGTGAAGAACCGGATTGTCAAGCGGCAGCATTTAGTTTTGTTGTCAATCCATTATCACCATCACAAGAAACTCACTGTCAATTGCAAAATGATTCAAGTGCTCATAATCCATCTGCTGTGGCCCAAAGGTCGGCTAATATGTATTATATGGTTAAACTGCAATTACGTAGTGAAAATGTATGTCTGCGCCCCTGGGGTTTTGAACGTGTACCAAATAAAATTATAAGAGGACTTGATAATGCACTTATTTATACAAGCACTAAAGAAGCCTGCCTTTCGTCTTGTTTAAATGAAAAACGTTTTGCTTGTCGATCATGTGAATACGATTACAACAATATGAAATGTGTTTTATCTGATTCTGATCGTAGAGCAACTGGTCAGTTCATTCAGTTAGTTGATGCCCAGGGAACTGATTATTTCGAAAATCTATGCTTGAAATCACAGAATGCTTGCAAGAGTACCAGAACATTTACAAATCCAAGAATTGGGGTTTCAGATGAAAAAGTCGCACAATATGTTGGTTTGCATTATTATACCGACAAAGAACTACAAGTTACATCAGAATCAGCGTGTCGTCTAGCTTGTGAAATTGAAACAGAATTCTTGTGCAGATCATTCCTGTATTTGGGGCAACCACAAGGATCAAATTATAATTGTCGATTATATCATTTGGACCATAAGACGTTACCGGATGGTCCCTCAACATATTTGAATGGAGAAAGACCTTTAATTGATCACGGAGAACCAATTGGCCAATATTTTGAAAATAATTGTGAAAAAGCATCAACATCTTCAGTTTCTTCATCAACTATAGGAAGTGGACCCTCAGATCACACATTACCTATCACTTTTGAAGCTACTGAAGATCCAACATTAAATAATTTGACAAGAAATGATGTTAATTGCGATAAAACGGGAACGTGCTATGATGGTATGAGTTTTTTTTTGTAGGGGAAATTTGATTACTATTATATTTACTTAAATTTTTTAGTCTCTGTTCATTGTAAGGACACACGAATTGCTGTACAAGTAAGAACGAACAAACCATTCAACGGGAGAATTTATTCATTAGGCCGATCTGAAACCTGTAATATTGACGTAATAAATTCTGATCAATTTAGACTGGATTTGACTATGGGAGGCCAAGACTGTAATACTCAGAGTGTGGTAGGTTTTTTTTCGATCTTACGAATATTTGTCATTATAAAATAAATAAGTAGATATAATAATCAAAAATATAATAAATTATACATCATATTTTATCTTCCTTTAGTCCGGAGTTTATACAAACACAGTAGTACTTCAGCATCATAGTGTTGTCATGACCAAAGCTGATAAAATATACAAAGTTAAATGTACTTATGATATGAGTTCTAAGAATATTACATTTGGAATGATGCCAATTAGGGATCCAGATATGATTCATATTAATTCATCCCCAGAAGCACCACCACCAAGAATTCGTATTCTTGATACTCGGCAAAGAGAAGTTGAAACAGTGCGAATTGGTGATCGTTTGATGTTCCGTATCGAAATTCCCGAGGACAGTGAGTATTAAAATTAGCTTACCTTGCTTATTCTAACTGATTTCAATACCAATCTTATTTTATTTATTGTTTCTTTAGCACCATATGGAATTTTCGCTCGCTCTTGTGTTGCCATGGCTAAAGGTATTTTTTTTTTAATTCAATGTTAATTTTTCCACCTGTAGTTGACTTGGTGGTTTTTCCTAATTTTTTGACAAATAATTTGTAAAATATAAAACGATCATAATTAAAAAATTAAAATATTTGTTCTAGATGCTAGAACCAGCTTTAAAATTATCGATGACGATGGTTGTCCAACTGATCCTACAATCTTTCCTGGTTTCACACCAGACGGAAATGCTCTGCAATCAGTTTATGAAGCATTCAGATTTACCGAAAGTTATGGTGTCATATTTCAATGTAATGTAAAATATTGTCTAGGCCCATGTGAACCAGCTGTATGTGAATGGAATTTGGAATCTGTTGAGTCGTGGGGTAGAAAGAAACGTTCGATTGAAAGGTAAATTAATCAATTTTACAAAAAACGTGTCAGTAAAATTAATGAAGTTTTATTTATTTTTCTTCTTTATTAGCAATGAAACAAAAGAAGCTACAGATGAAGACATGAATATCTCACAAGAAATTCTTGTTCTTGATTTTGGTGATGAGAAACGTGAATTCTTTAAGTCTGAACCAAGTACAGAATTTGCAAAAGGTAAAAAATCTAAATTTAATTAAACAACGTATTAAATTTTTTTTAGATTAATGCTTGCTGGTTAATGATTTGCTGGTTTCTATAATTTTTGAAGCTTTAAGCAACATCTCTGCCCCCAACAACTTTTGAAATAAAAAATAAATTTTTTTTTTTTGTAATTTTAGATAAGACTGTTACAATAATTGAGCCATGCCCAACAAAAACTAGTGTTTTAGCTCTTGCAGTCACCTGTGCTCTTATGATATTGGTTTATATTTCAACATTATTTTGCTATTACATGAAAAAATGGATGCAACCAAGTAAAATTGTTGCTTAGAAACATTATTTAGGAAATATAAAATAATCCAACTCTTCAATTAAAAAAAAATGTATTTAGGATTTTTAATTAGACATAAATTATATACAAAAAAAAATTATATATACATAATTAATGATTTAAAAAATCATAATACTTAAAAAAATTAAGGATCAAAAAAAAACTCAGAGCTAATTAATTATAAGATATCATAAAATTCATTTTACATTTGAAAAAAAAAATATCAGTAAAAATTTAAAAAAAAATTAATCTTTATTTATAAAAAAACTAACAATTTTTATTTTTATATTTATTCAAATTTTTTATTGCATTTAAAAAAAAAACCAAGCTATTATTTTTAAGTTAAGCGATACTAAAATTAAATTATTTATTAAACCGAAAAAAAATTAATAAAAAATTATAATTTTCATTAAGTTTAACTTATAAGCTAATTAATAATCATTCATACAAAAATAAACATAGATATATAATTTTTGTATGAATGAATTTCAATAATAAAATGCACTTTCTATTAAGTTTCAGATGAACAAAATTTCTATATATTTAATTTAAATTTTAAAACATTTAATTACCAAAAAAAGATATTATTAATTAATATTCAGATCTTTCAAATATAAATTTAATTCTATTCTCAATTTAAAGTTATAATTTAAAAATAAACAAAATTAATTGGAAGAAATCATTATTTTTATCTAAAAAATTAATGACAAAATAGTATAAAACTCAATTAATTTTAAAGTTAAGCTACTGTTGAGACCCAATACCTATATTTTATAATTATACATTATACTAATTTAATGCACAGTTTAAAAAATAATTTCAATTCTAAAGAACTACATTATGTAAATCAGAAGTTTGAATATGATAGTAAAATTTTTCAGTAAAAATTTTTGAAATATTTTCGATCTAATTAATTTCATTTAATTTTATTCTACAAGTTTGGTTTTTCAAATTAAAAAAAAAAAAACAGAAATTTTATATAAATTTTGTATTATTTAAAATATTAATAAAATTTGTTCATTTCCAACTTAAATAGAGACTGTCAGTCGTAGCAATTTCTCTATATTTTATTTTCATAATTATTATATAAGATATAATTTTAAGATGCATTTAAAATAAAATAAACTATAAATCTTAATTAGATTTTTATTAAAAAAAAATAAATAAATTAAAATTTGAAAAGAAATTATAATTTTACTATGTAATTTATTTTGGCATCATTATTATTATCTCAAATTGTACATATTGTATTTTGAAATAAAAAAAAAAACGAAATATTAATTAATAAAAATTTACTTTTTTTTCGAATATTTAATTTTTAAGATTGTTTTTATATTTCTTTTATGTCTTTGAAAAAGTAGGTTCACCTACTTCAATACCCAGGATTACTTCTCTAGCATCTTTAAACACTAATTCTTCGGTAAACTTATCAATTATTATGTGTTACTAATTATTATTATGTTCTTAGTATATAAGGTCGACCATTATCGCTTGCCTTAATTTTATGACGAAACAGTCTTGGAGCCGATCCTGCATTTCTTACACTTATTACTTACAACTTTTGCAGTATTCTCATAAACTCAAATTGTTCATTTCTGTTTCCAAACCTATGGAATAATTAAAAACTTTTTTTTTGCAATAGGAATATCTATTGTTTTATTCGTTACGTATCTGTTCTGTAACAAATGTAATGCAAAATATACTTAAAATTATTACATTTTGAAGAAAATTCATATTTATATTTCTAGTTATATATAGATATTAAAAAACAAAAAACCAGTCTATTTTCGAAAAAATTATTTTTTTAATATTTAATATTTTTATTAGGCTATAAAAAAAATTAAGACATAATAAAGAAAAGAAATATTTTGAATTTATGTTTAGCGTCAGTTTTAATTTCATTTCAATTTCGGAGCTCCTAAATTTTCGTTTAATTGTTCCCATTTTACTGCATATAAAAATGACTCGCTTTAAAAATTAATCGATTAACTTTTGCATATAAATTTTTGGAAAGATTAGCTTTTATTTATATTGTTATGTTATTATATGTGTTTTGTAAATGAAATAATCTTATACTCATTAATTAAATGATATACCTAGTTAATTTATGAATTTTTTTTTTTTAATTTTTAAGCAAAAAAAATTTTCAAAAAAATTAAACTGAAAGTTAACCAATTTTTGTTTCAAATAACTCATTCATATAAAATTTAAAATTACATTACTTTTATTAAGTTTGAGGACTGAGTAAATCCCATTAAATTAAGCTTTTGTAGTCTTTTATATGACAAATGTAAATATGGTTAATATAGAGATTTTTTATGAGTGTTGTGTGCATAATTACTAAATTAACATTCTTATACTGTTGCCTTGCTAATATATTTAAGAAGGAAATTTTTAACTTATGCTCTTAAATTTAAAAAAATATACATATACATTTTGCTAATAATAAATTAAATTAATGATATTAATGACAAGATTTCAAATTGGTATTTGTTTTGAATAATTTTATTCTTAATAAAATCAGGCAGTTTAACATAAAATTAACATTTTTCTTAAATAACTATGTACTTTTTTGGGTGTTAATAAATAAATTTTTTAATGAAACAAAAAAAATTATCTTTGTAAGGAATTTTTTTTAATGGCACAATTTTTTTGTAATTAAAAAATAATTTATAAATTCTCTTTTTTTTAGATATAATGCAATAAGATTGCGTTTCCTTATCTTTTTTATTGATAGCGTAAATATATATTATATTGAGCCTGATTTAGTGTAATGTGAGTGAAACTAAAATAAAAAAATAAGAAAATAAGATTGTCATAGTATTGGATAACATCATTAATAACATAATTCATAAACATATTCATGAAAATTGAGACATTTTGAGATATTTTCGTTATATTATGTTTATTAAAAATTTATCTATTAATACCAGGTATTATAAAATAAAGTTAACCTGAAATATAACATAATCATATTAAAGAAAAATTTCTAAAACTAGATAAACAAAAAAAAATTTAATATGGACTATATGTGGATTGTGGTAGTTTTTCCCAAAGATCTAAATAGAATAACTAATTATGTTGAAATAAAAACATAAGAAAAAATTTATTTATGTGACACCCTTTATAAAGTTCCGTATTTAAATTTGATATTTTACAAAATCCTAAAATTGCTAAAAAATTTGTTCGTGAATGTACTAAATTCTTGTGATGCTTTAAGTGAAATTTGAAGTTACATCATCATGTGATACATAATTATAAAAAAAATTAATGGTGGGATTACATATTAAAGAAAAAGCTAATAAGTATTTTTTTATAATCTTAAATCTAATTCTTTTAATACAATAAATAATGATTAGACCATTCCATTTGAAATGTGCATTGAATAACGACATGATGGCAAGAGACATTTGCATGTGAAAACTTTTTGTTTTATTAGCCAAAATTTATCACCATAATCGAAGCTGAAAAGAAAATAATTAATAGTTAAATAAATCATTAAGTCCATAAATTTTTGAAATATCAAATAATGTTTTCCAACAAATCCGTCATTAAAATACTTTTTTTTTTAATATTAAACATCGTACCACAATTCTTCGCCGCTGGGTACATCCTTTGAAGCAAAAAATGCTATTTTTGGGAACCGAAAATCTTGATGTTCATAATAAACACGTACTGGAACAATATTTGGGCTGCATGAATGATTGAAAAATCGGCTAACATTGCCATAATAATTTGCATCAATGCAGTGTTCGGCTGCTCCCAAATCAAAAAAATAAGAATCATCTGTTCTACGATCTGCTTCCATTTCAATCAGAATTTCTCCTATATATTCAGCTATAAATGTTCCTCTTGGAATAGTTCTTAATGAACGAACACCCCATCCTTTTGTCCGTTCTTCACATTCAAAAACTTGCAAAGGCAATTTGATTCCATTTTGAACCACTCGATTTTTACACATAAGCTAAAAATGTTTACGTTAATTGAAACATAGACCATTGATTATACAAAAAAAGTCTAGTTCACCTTATTACAGCCACACACGTCACTACACTCAAAAATCATTGCTGGATCACTATAATTGAATTCTCCGTTCAGTCTTCCCTCCTGTGTGTACCAATTTTGGATTGATATTGTGCTGCACTGGCATTGATCGGAACTACAACTATAAAGAATCTTTCATTACAAAAAGTTCAATTAATTCTTAGAGAACATATTGTTATACATATATATGATATATATATATCCTTCAAAAGCTTAAATGACTCTTATACACATATTTAAAATAAAATTGTAGAAGAATTGGTACCTGAAAACATAAGTCTGACAAGACACAATCAGACGATTTAAGCAATGCTATTAGCTTTAGGTTTATAACATACTTCCATTAAAATATGATTTTTAAATGTATAAATTTGATAGAAAAAACATGTAAAGCCATGCTTACCTATCACTGCAAGAACAAACTCTCATTTGAGAAATTTTATGATCAATGTGAATTGAATTTTGAACAATAATTGATTTTGTTATATATTTAAAATCAGGTAATATTATCTCTTCAATCTCAGTATTATCATCAGTGGAAGTTATGTTTTTAATATTTCGCACCACTTGAATAGGATAACATTCTCTACCATTTGATATATCACCATGAACGATTTTGATATTTAATCCTGTTGGACCAAACGAACGCATTTGCATATTAAACCCAACAGCTCTGGCACAAGGACTCTCTTCATTTCCAACACAATCAAAAGGTAATTCATCGGCTTTATTTTTTATCATCAATTCAGCACCAGCCATTATTAAAAGAAGGCAAATTCTGGTATGTTGAGAGCGACAAGCAATATGTCTGCAAAAAAAATCTAAAATTATGTTTTCTGTTCTATTGTAATGTAATAGAAAAACTAAATGTACCAAAGTTTTACTTACAAAGGTGTGTCACCATTAATATTTTGTATGCTGCAATTCAAATTATTTGATCGTAGTAGTAATGAGATTGTGTCAGGATGGTTAGATGACGTTGCCCAGTGAAGAACTGAATTATGCTCATTATCGGTAATATTGACATTTGCTCCATTATTTAAAAGTAAGCTAAGAAAAAACAATAGAGCTGACTATATTTAACTATTTTCGTATTAAATCCAATATGCAGTATATATTGTCCTGTGTTGCACCCTTTTTAATACTTACCTTCCTTACTTACCTTTTCCACAAGTTTCATTTTATACGGTTGTATACTGTATAAAATATCCGCGCTTAACGTGCACTTCTAATTTCAATTATTTTTTCTTACCTAACAATTTCTGTGAAACCTAATTCAGCTGCCCAAACAATTGCAGTCCATCCACCATCATCTTGTGAATTTATGTATCTTTCGAAAGAATTCATATTTGCACTACTTCTGTAACATTCAATCAAAGTTTTTGTAGCCTCAACATTTCCAACTTTAGCTGCAATATGTAAAGAAGTCATCCCATCAGGACCCTAACAATAAAAAAAAATTATTGCAAAATGAATACGTCAATGAACTCAAACTTCAAAAACTCACCTTCAGAGTTAAATTTGCTTTACATTGTATAAATAATTTTAAAATATCCGATTTACCACCAATTATTGAACACATAACAGCAGTTCGTGACTCTTTATTAAAATCATTTATAAAATCTTCGAATGAATCTCGACATTTTGTACAATTCAAATGACTTAAAAGAAGATATGTCATTTGTACTGTACCGAAATGTGACACCAAATGCAAGCAAGTTCCCATCAAAAATTCTGGCATTTTTTGTCGAATATCATACCCTGATGATAAGATTTCCGCTACTCTTTCTAAATCATCATTGTTTATAGCATAAAACATATCTTTAGTTGTGAATTCGTTTGCAGAACTATTTTGTGATCCATGACGAACAATAACGTTCATAACAGATTCAGGTATTAGATTTTCCAACTCGAGACTAATTGGAAGTTTACGTTGTATGATAGTTTGATTAGTTTGGCGGTTTTCTGGCAGAGTCATTTTTGCTGATTTTCTAAAAAAAAAAAAGAATATAAAGGGCTTCTAAATCTCTTTACAGATTCCTACTTTTCTAAGAGTTTGTGGAAAATATTTTTTTTCTCAAAAAATAATTTATGAGAACTTGTATTAATTCCTTTTATTAAGTCCTTTTAAGTGATAAGAATATAAAACTTTAGAAAACTGGACAAAGATTGGACAAAAAAAGAAATAAAATAAGACTGTACAAAGGAACTTAAAGCTGACTCCTGACTGAATATTGTGTGCAGTTATTTCAATCTTAATGTAACAAAATACATAGTAAAATAATAAACATGCATTTTTTCAAGTTTTGTATTCTATGAAGGTAAATATAAAAATAATAACTTTTTTTCAGGAAAAAATATTTATTTCTACTTACATTAAATTTTTCTTACTCGGCAAGAATACTGGCAACGATTGGCATTTCATTGTAACAATAGACGTTTTTTCAGGCGTATCTTGTCCACAGTGCGGACATTTTAATACTAAAGTAGGACTAGTATACTCTTGGATATTTGATGGATCATATGGACTATTTAATATAAATTTTTGTGCACAGTCAACATGAAAAAAATGTTGCTTGTGGCAAAGAACAAATTTTCCCTAAAAAAAATTATACTTTATTTTCTAAGTACAATAAAAAAATATTAAGGATACAACATACTTGCGTGCAAAATATTCCACAGCCTGCGCAGCAGTTATGGCTCTTTAATCTTTTTATGTGGTCTTGACATAAAATCATATATCCAACACGTTGACTTGGTCGCACAAGGTTTAGAAGTTCACCGGACAATTGATTACAACATCCTACTTTTTGATCCTCGATGTTATCAATAGCACAGCAAAATAGTGTATCCTAAAATTTCAAATTCAGAAACGTAAGAAAATAATATTCTACAATGTTTTTTCAAACAATTATAATTTACATGCAAAATTTATTTACCGGTGTGTTTTTTGTGAAGTAGGGAGAAGATTTGTGACATAAACAAATCAAATTATTAATATCTTGCTCTCTATTATTATGCAATAAATTATCACTTAAATTATTTCCCGGAGAATTTTCTTGAGTTTTATTTCTTGACTGTTTACTGTTTGCTTTTGAAGAAGAAGAATTCGATAAATCATTTTGTTGCTTCCTGTTTTTCGGCCTTGCACTTATTAATAATCTAGTCGAATTCGTTTTACTTGGCCCAGGAATAGCAACATACGTGTTATCTTTTTGATTTGTTCGTATTCTTAATGTGACATTTGGTTTTCCAACATTTTTAACTTTTTTATTTGGTACAAATTCCTCATTATCATCAGTTGAATCATTTGAATTCGACCCTTTGTCGCCGCTGTTATTACGTTTTAAACCCAGTTTTTCTAAATGTTTCTCTTTTTGTTTCAATAATTTTCTGTGTTGTTTCCGATTTAGTTTTTTATCTTCGGGTGATTTATTCAAATTCAATTTTTCAGCTTTAATTTCATTTAAAAAAGTTATGGGATCGGGGCACACTTTCGTCGGAGGAACCACAGATGATAATGCAGATTGTTGCATTCTAAGAGGGCTTAATTTTTTTTTCAAACCATTTGTATTTTGAGGACGGTTGTTAATATCGGGTGTTAATTGCGCTGCTGGATTTAAACAATTCTTGTTATTAAAATCTTTTTTTGGAGTAATTTGTTGATTTTTGGTTTCAATTTCAGATTGAGGTGGTGATGTAGATAATACGTCTGTACATGCAGTTATTCTGGCAATATTTTTTGTTTCAAATTCATAACGCAATTCATCATTTTCAAGAATTTTTGGCGTTGGCTTGATCCTTCTCAAAGGCCGTTGATTGTTTGCCAGTGGTAAATCTTTCGGAGTTTTTGTTTTTCTTGTAGACATTTTATTTATATCGTCCACATTTTCTACCAGTTGTGGACTGGAAGGAGCATTTTTTGACTTTCTACCTCTTTTTTTCGGTGGACTTTTCTCCATTTCGATCTCGGCAGTTAAATCAAATATTTTTTGTTGTTCATTTTGAAATTTTGTCGGATGTACTTTAATATTCAAATCAGATTGTAAGGCTTCAGATACCACCATGTCCTAAAATAATAAAAAAAATATTATATAGTATATTTGTGAGTAATATACGCTGCTTAAAAATAATATTTTTTGCTCATGAAATATGTAAAGAAATGCAGTATAATGAAGCATTATTTAATAAACTAAAAAAGAATTTAGCTGTAAGTGGCTGTAACAATCAATAAGAAATATCCGAGGAAATACCATTTATACCTAATCCTTATTTGTTGTAATTAGTAAAAGTAATTAACTAAAAGTTCAGATAAACATTAAAAATAAATATAAAATACTTATAAGTTTAATTTTATCTTGAGAAATTTTTTTTTTACCTAAATAATTTAATTTCTCGATTTCATTTAATTTATTATTCTTACCGAAATTTCAGTAGCATTATCTGTTTTTGGTTCTAATCTCGTGCTTCTTCTGATTTTTTTATTAATATCTGTGATTGTATTTTTTTCCTCTGTGATATTCATACTGTTATCAAATTTTTCATCATTTCTTATCTCGATTTCATTTTCATTTACGGCTGTCGCATTATTTGATATTGTTGATGGTATTGTTATTGCTGATGTTATTGTAGATGATGTTATTACTGTTGTTGTTGTTAATGGTGTTTGTTGTTCTGAAGTTTCCATTGATATTTGGTTTAGTAGATTATTGCTAGCAATATTAACATTTTTATCTGATACATTATCTTCAGTTTTTTTAGATCTACCTCGCCGTTTTGGAGATTGAATTTGATTTGACAATTGATTATCTATTGCTTTATCATTATTTTTCAAATTTTTTAATCGTTTGTTAGTGTCATTTAAGTCATTCTAAAATATTAAGCAAACGAATATATTTTTTTTTAGTTTAAGGATTAATTTACAGTTAATAGTTACTAACTTTAATGTGAATGTTTATTACTTTGAAGATAGTTAGCTAACAATTTTATAACAAAATTTAAATTTAATCTTTTAAATTTAACAGAACAAAATTCCATATTTACAGAATATCTCAATCATATTTCAAACTTACTTTTTTATTTTTTTTTAATGTAATGTCATCAGAATATTTATTATCGATAAATTTTTTCTTAGTATTAATATTTGTTAAATAATTTAAGGAATCATCAGGATCTCCAATTTGTTGCTGCTTTTGCTCTTCTCTTTGTTCTTCTCCAGTAAAACTCGCATTACCTTCTTCTAATTTAATCGAACCATCAAAATGTTTATTCTTCTTAGCATTTTGATTATTTTTTAAAGCTAAAATTATTTAAAAAAAATTTTTTATAAGTAATTATTGTTTTATTCTACCCAATTACAGAAAGTGTACACCTAAACTTAACAGGATAATGAAAAATACTTCCAGAATTAAGTACCTATATTTATAAAAAGTAAATTATACCTGTACTGGCAACTGATATGAAATATTAGATAGTATATAATAAATATATGGGCAGCGTTAAACATAAAATAAATGATAATAATTAATAAAATGATTGTAGTTTTTCAACGATAGTGTTATGATTGAAAAAAATAATCCATTTAAGTATAATAAATAAATTATTCGTCTTATCAAAAAGAGGAAAAAAAAATTATATATAAACTTAGAACCTATTTTGTTCTCGTAGATACGTAGGTAGGTAGATGGCTATATATATATTAAATATTATAGATAGTTATATTTTTTTTTATGTTTTTGAAGAACCTAAATTAAAAAAAAAAAAAAATCAAGAAAAGAAAAAAAAATATAAAAGTTAAAGCAGTTTTTATAAAAATAGCATGATTCAATCAGAAAAAAAAAAAAACAATATTTTTTTCTCTATTTTCTATTTTTCTTTTTTAGATTATAAAAATATTCTTTTTTGGTTTTTTTTTTTAATTTTAGGAAAAATGAAAAAAAAAAAATTCTAAAAAATTATTATAAGACAGAAAGGTAGGTAGGTATAAAAATGTTTTTCTATTATTACTTCCAGCAGTCAACATTAAAATTAAATAATAATAATAATAAAAAATAAAAAAAAAAAACAATTTTTTTTTGTCTGCTTTTTTTATGTTTTCCTCTGCTGGCTGGTGTGTGATTACTGACCTCCCCATTTCAAGGTTTTATCGTTTTCAAAGATTTTATCATTTAAAACATCTTTTGGTTGTTGTTTTGTTGAATTGAATGCATTTGACATTAATTTAAATAAATAATTATTTGAATCTAAATTTAAATTATTTGCATCGGTCATAATTTTGTTTTTTTTTTTCTTTTCTTATTAAGTATTTTATTTTTAATTTTTTATTTAAAAAAAAATAATTTTTTTTCTTCTCAAATTTTTCTTATTGTAAAAAAAAAAAATTTTCTTCTTTATTGGAAAATCTCTTCAAAAAAAAAAAAAATTTACTTCTTTTTCTTGTTTTCAAACTAAGAACTTTTTATTTTTATCTTTTAAGTTCTTTATTTTTATCTTTTAAGTTGAATTTTTTTTTTCTTTAAATATTTTTTTATATTTAAAATATTTTTTATAATGACTTAAATAAAAATATTTTTCTTCTCTTAATTTCTATTAATTTTTTCTTTTTTGTTTTTAATTATTTCTTTTTTTTTTTTTAATTAAAATCAATATAAAAAAATTATCTCTTTTTTTTCAGTGTGACAGCTAACATTGCAGCTGTTTTTGTTAAGCAACATTTACATAAAAAACAATTTCTTTTGTTTTTTCTTTTATTATTGCTTGACGCAGTTATAATGTTTAATAACTTTTCACTCTTGACTGACAGCGAAATTAATTTGAAATTTGAATGTTTTAATTTAAAAATGTGTTTTTTTTTTTTAATTTTAATAGAAATGTATAATATTCCAAATATATTTTTTGTTATTCCATATATTCCATATAATATAAATATATTTATAGGCAGTTCAAAAAACATGATTATTGTTATTTAAACTGCGCCGCAAACTGCGCTGTTTTTATATTTCTTTTAAACAACTTGTGTTCTATTATATTCCTGTTTTTAGTGTACTGGGTGAATATTCTTTCGCTTTTTATTCGCATCAATATTCGATTACTATTCTTTTATTTTATATACAAAATTATTTTATTTTTCTGCTTTTTTTTATTTTCACTTCACACAGCACCGATTTTGATTTCTGAATGAAAGGAATGTAGTAAGAGAATTTCACGGACATTTAATTTTAATTAAAAATTATCTTCTTATTCTATATTTAAAAATAAATAATAAGCAAAAAAAACAAAAAATTAATTTTTATTTAAATTTTAATAATATATTGTTAATTTTAAAAATAGAAAAAAAAAATACGGGATAAATCTACGGACGGAGAAAAAAAATAATAAAAAAAATTTGTGAAGAAAAGTCAAAAGTGGAAAATTGTGAAAATAATATTTTCCAACATCCTTTTTTTTTTTTTATATAAAACTTATTTCCTTTTTTTTATTAATTTCGAATGAATTAATAAAATAAAAAATTGTTAAAATTAATTTAATGATTTAAATCAAAAAATTAAATTAAAAATTTTAATTTAGCAAAATTAAAAAACAAGAAAAAAAATTTTTTTGGAAAATCAATAATTTATTTTTTGTTTTTTTTTTTTTTTTTGCAAAGGAGGAGTGTACGAAAGCTTATCAAAATTTCATTATAAATTAATTTTTCATAACATAAGTACCTACCTACCTATATTTGATTATAAAAAGTGAAATAAAAAATCGTGATTATAATTTTAAATTGTTAATTTGCTTATTTGAAATGCGGGATCTCGGTGCAAAAATGGCTGAGTTAAAATTTGAGGCACCATTAGCCCAATTTGAAGATGTAAGTATCTACCTACCTACAAAATGCATCCATCTATTCGAAATTGGTTGGTTCGCTAAAAGAGAACTATCTAAAATATCGCTTAACAAGGTTAATAACAATTTGCATTTAAAAAAAAAATCAAGCAGTTTAGCTCTATCCTATATGGATTTTCAAGATTATTGGTCATTTATTTCCATCTTGCGAAGTTCAACTAAACTTCGAATTGAATTGAAATATTTTTTTAACTTAAATGCTTAGTTTTAGAACTAAACTTAACTATGATTAGGTAATACGTAATACCCCACACCTATCTATATCATATCTATATCTATTTGATTTTTGTATAAAACATATTTAATTTTTTTTAAACAAAAAAAACCAATAAGTAATGAAAGTTTTTTCTCAGTTGTGTCCGAAATTAAATAATTATCAAAATACTTTCGCGACTACAAAACATTAATAACAGTATTTTTGTGTTTTTTAGGAATGGAGCAGTGGTAATGAATTCGTAAATGCCAATAATAATTCATTAAAGACAGTTTTAAGTGATACAATTAATATAAATTTGAAGGATTTAACTCTAAATGATCTTGAGACGGGCTTAAGAGATGCACATCTCAGTAAAAATGGTACAAGTCCAAATTGTAATACTTCTGCAACAACAATAAATGATGTTGCTGACGGTTCTGCTGCTGCTGCTGCTGCGGCAGCAGCTGCTGTTGAAAATTTTTTCCCTGGTGAAACATTCACTGAAACATTTAGTGGCAGTTTAGAAGATTTGGTAAATACTTTTGACGAAAAAATTACTAAATGTTTTGGTAATTTTGAAGAAAATGTTGAAGAATTAGCACCCGTTCAAGTACGAAGTCAGGAAGAAATTATGAACGAATGCCAGTAAGTACTAACTAAATTTATTTTTAAAAATTAAAGTTGAGATTAACAATTAATTTAATTGTTTTAATTTTAATTTTAATTCAATATAGATATTATTTTCATTACATATTTATAAAGTAGTATCTGTACTCGAAGATCACTGAATTAAAAATGTCCTTCACAAATTTAATAAAAATGTACAAATCATACTAAATAAAAAAAATTTTGAATACTTATAATTTTCCCTAAAATAAAAATAAAATTCAACTCTATAAAAAAATAAAAATCAATTTAAGGAATAAGTAATAAAAAATTACGTACCTTTTAATACTAATACCTACCCAATTCTTACCTAATCTTAAAACTATAAGTAGTATTCAAAATTATATTCTGTCACGTAATATTTATTAATATATTTTAATTTTAATGAAAGCAAAATATAAAAAATTATACTACAAAATTATTTTCTCCCAAAGGTTAATGCTCCTAATTATGAAATAATATGAAAATCTAAAAGGATTCTTTAGCGACCGAAAAAAAAAACTCAATATGGCAATTACAATGCTAGTATTGTTTCACTTCCTTCTTATTTACAAAAAGAAATTTGTAGAGTTTATTTTTCTCAAATTTAGGAATCATTTTAAATTGTGCATTTCCTTTAACTGGTAATTTAATGAAGTTTTGCGCATGAGCTGTAAACATTTTTTGAATTCAAACCCGTAGGAAAATGGATCGATATAAAAGAGTCATTATTTGAAAAAACAAAATAGAAAACAAAACAAATTTATAATTTTATTACGCTTTTGTATATTTGCATCTCGTTATTTCTTTTTCGTATAATTTTTTTTTTTTTTAGTTTTTTAAAGAATTGTAAACACTGTAGGCAGGGTACCTAATTTCATTTGCATAATCAAAATATACTTAAATAAATATACAAACAATCTTGATGTTATTTTGAATATACTTATGTACGATGTACCTATTACTTATAATTAAATTCATCAAAATGAAAATTTGGCGCCAAATATTCATTTACTACAGACACATTACAGCCTAGGTAATAAAACATGCCGTAAAAAATATGTAAAATATTGACAAAAATAGCATTATTAGAATTTAAAAGATTTATTTTTTTCGTACATTTTTAATCAATTTTTCTAATTTTAAGCAAGTTTTAGACTTCTGAGGAAAGCAAATGTTTCAAACCATTAAAAAAAAAATGACAACTAACTATGTATGTTCCAACACTTAAAATTTTCGCTTTTGTCGGAAGTTTAATTGTGAGAGATTTTTAATGTAGTGGCCTCTTAATTGAAATTTAATATCCATAATTTTTCTAATAGAATATTTGGATACCTGGCAATTAAATAATTTATGAATTTATGTTTCAAGGTTATTTTGACCATTAAAATGCATCACAGAATTTTCACTGAAATTAAATCTACATGTACCTATTTTATTTAAAAAAAAAAAATTTTAAATTAATAAAAAAAGAAAAAAAAATTCAAAACTGCCTACAGTAATTGGTTTGACCTTCAGAGGAAATGTAAAAGAAAATAAAAAAGATTTATTTTTCTAACACAAAAATAAATACACTATAAAGATATAAAGATTTTAAGGCTTCATTTACTTAGCACTATATTTTTTATGTTGCTATAATTTTATAATAAGCGTACATTATTCCTATTTTCACATAAATATGTATTCAGAAAATAAATTCTAAAATCATTTTTCTATTTTATTATTAGATAAATTTCAATACAATTTCATGAGTAATTTACGATCAAGACAATTAATTTTTTAATACTTTTTTTTTCTAAGAAATTATTTTGAAAATAAGTAATTTTAAGTTTCTCTTAAAAATGACACATATATAGTACTTACTTAGTGACCAATGTTTGCTCCAGTTTATAATATTCATTAGATTTTTTTTTGTTTTTTTTTCTAGAAAATAATCTAGATTATTTTAAGTTACAAAAAACATGTGCATGAATGTATATTGTATAATAAGGGTGATAAGAACTTAGAGATTTCTAATTTCTAACAGACGTACTTACTTCTATTCGATTTGGAAATGTCCAATCCAAGTACCTACTTATACTTAATTGAAGCTATTAAATTATTAAATTAATTAAAATATTTGTACATTTCTTCAAATATTTTAATTAATTTAATAAAAAAAATTTCCTAAATGTCTAAGAGAGGTCACACTATATATAGTTTGCAAAATTTTATTTATCTATGCATTAGATTTTCTATAAATTTAATATTTTGAGCTTTAGTTTAAAAAAACATTCATTCAATAAAACTGGAATAAATTGTACACACATCTTTTTCAAATAAATATCTATTCATAAACATTTGAATTTATTAATAGATCTAAATTAAAATATACAAAAAAAAAATTACATTCATCGTTCCATTTTAAATTTTATATATGTATATATAAATATATTTGAGAATGTTTAATATATAAATAATTTATTTTAGCAATTACTTTAATTTAAAAACTTATTATTATAAATATCAAAAATAAAGCTTAGCGGTTGTGCGTTGCACCATACAGTATCGATGCTTAAAATTGAAGGTTGATGAAAGTTTTATTTTTTTTGTTATTTTGAAAAACATTTTTGGAATGTTGAGACTGCTTCCTTCTTAATATTCTTTTATATTTGCTTGCTTAATTTCTTCCAATTGAAAATGTTAGAGAATTATTAAAAAATAGCAACGGAAATTGTAAAAAAATTGTTAGACTAGAATGAAAACTAAACTTAACTTTAACCACAACATTTCATTTAAAAAACAATTCAAGGGCAATGAATAATAATTTACATTATTGAGAATCTAAAACACAGTATTCAATATTTTTGTTTATTGCAGTCAACCTAAGGTGTTCTCGTTATACAAAAAAAAAATTTAAATAATTTAAAATTCATTTTTTTTTTATATTTATTTTGCAATGTTATTTAGAGACATCCGCTACAAATTTTTATTTTTGTTAACATCACGCAAACTATTATTTTGATAAAAGAACGATATTTTTGCATTTAGGGTGGATTTGTATTTATAATACTCGGGGCACAAAAATATATATTTGATTTAGTTATACACCTTTATAATTTATTAAAAAACAAAAAAAAAATATATTTTCATGTCTTGTTGAACTTTTTTGTTGTTTAAGTTCGTAAAAATTTTCCGGCGCGGCGCAAAAACAAAAAAAATGATGGTCTCTTATTTATGATTTTTGAAATATAGAATTATAGCCGGGTATAAATTAAATACAATTTAAACAATCATTGTAAGACAAGTGATTCTATTGTTGTCAAGATATGCCTGACAAGAAAATTCAAAAATTAAAATTCTAGCTTTCGAAGTATAAAATCCTTTGCTTTCCCTGCTTTCCCTGGTGGGATTCCTAATTAAGTATATCTACGGTATATAACTGGAAAACCGTGTACAAATCGTCATAAAAATACCCTCGCAAAAAACATTTTGTTATTCATCAAAACTAAACATTTAAATGATTATCAATTATTATTATGAAAAAAAAAAGATATTAAAACTTGGCACAAATTGTCATAAAACTTAATCATTCGGCCACTTACCTCATTTTTTAATTTATTCGTTTTTTATCTTTTAATAAATCTACTTTGAAGAAAAACTTTCCGTTTTTATTTATGGCGCTCTTAAAGAACTTTTCTATTTCTTGATTCTAGTGGAAAATTTTCAATGCTCGATAAGTTTATTTATAAATTTATTATTTGTAAAGTTATTATTAATAAATTTAATGTTGGTTCTATAAAAACTGATTGTGTCAGTCTGTGTTTTGATGCTTACAATTACTTACAAGGTTTTATGTGAAGTTTCCCCCATCGATTATTTCTGAATCGAATTCATAATATAGGTGCTTTGAAAATAAATTTAAATCAGCTAAATACTTTCAAATTTCTTTTATAACTACAGGTTTATTTGCTACAAATTTTCTAATTCGTTGAAAATTGAATAAAAAAAAAAGGTATAAATGCAATGATATTTATTTTTGCATTTTATAAGTTAGCTAACTTTTTTGTTTATGTCAAGTTGAACGAACTTTTTATTTGAACTTTTCAGGAAAATTTAATACAACAGGTCAAAATTATTTATTTTACTAAATATATTCCTAATTACGTTTTTTTTTTTATTCAAAGTTGCTTTTTATATAAATAGAAAATAATGCAAGCGCAAAAACAATTTGAATTTCAAAATAAAACAATAAAAAAGCTATGTTTGTGAAAAAAAGGAAGTTTATTGTTAAATAAGTAATATTTTAATTTCTCTTTTGATAATAATCTAAAACAAAAACAGAAAAAACATATTGAAATAAAATACTGGTGAAATGGTCAAATAAATAAATTTCTATGACGAGAAAAATAGAAACAAAATTATATGTGAAGAAAAGTAGGTATTTAATACAAGTATAGTATTACATTACATCTGTTATGGTCTAATGATGAACCATGTCAAATTTCCTTCCAAATATTCGAATGCCTTTTTTTAACATTAATTTTGAATACAAAAAAAAACAACTGGTTTTTTGATATTTTACAAGTATATAGGTAATATTTAGATAATTCGCCACCATTTAATACGAAACAAGCTAATCTACATAGTAGACAACTAATCGCAAAATGCTTGTCTTGATCTTCCTTATTAATTTTATATTTAATAACTATTTTATCTATATTAATTTCTTGTTATATAATTGTTAGAAGCTAATAATAATTTTCTTTAATACAAATATATATATTTATATGTTGGTATACATATTTAAAAGAATTTTCCTCAATATACTATTATTTTCATTACTTTATTCCGACCTTGGATTTCTTTGAATTTTTTAATATAAATGAATTGATTATTATTGGTGTTAAACTATGAACAATTAACACGTTTTTTTTGTATTTATTTTTTTTTAACAGATAATGTAAATAATATGAATTTTAAATTTATTCATAAATTTCGAAAAAAAAAAAAAACAAATAAAATCATTTAACTAACCAAATATTTACGATAGTAAGTTAACAATATTATTTTATATATAGTAAAAATCTTTCAAACAAATAAAAAAATTCTTAAAACAGAAAAGCTTATTGTTTATTATTATTTATTATACATACTTGTTTAAAATGTAAATATATATTATGCCGGTGGTCTTAAGTATAAATTTTATGAATATAAGTAGTACAGAAGAAAAATAATATTTTTCAATTCAAATTTTGTATTCAACACTGTATATACATAATTATAATGATTATTAAGCTTAATAGCGGAAAATGATGTTTTATTATAATAATGTGACTGTAAATATGTATGATAAGAAGAAGCGTATATAATTTGAATTTAACAATGTCATTTGGATACTAATTTAATTCATTATTATGTTCTTTTTCTTATGTTGTTAACGTTCGTCGCACATGATAAATAATTTTTTTTTTTCTTAATATTTTGTCGAGATATGATAAATATTTGTATAATTTTTTAAACTTTTGCAAATTTATGCTCCCCCAGGGATTCAATTAAATTTTTGCCTTCAAATAAGTAAGTATGTATAAGTACTTTATTTTTTTCATTTTTTTAAGCCTTTGTCTTTTGTTTCTTTCTTGAATATATAAACGAGATTATAATTATGAGGATTTTATTTTATTTAACAGAACTCAATAAGTCAATAATGTCTATTATTTTTTTAGGCTGATTTTACTAGAATTTTTTCAAAAAATTTAACTGTCTCGTGCTTCTTGTCTTTATAAACAAATTAAATGGAAAATAAGTAGTTCACACAGATATTAATGAATAAAAATTCGAAATTGTATCATTTTAAAATAACTTTATTTGACTTTAGCTATTCGATTATGGTGCGGATTTTTGACGAGATTTTTGATAACATTAGATTTTCACAAAATTTAAGAAATAGGAAACATAAATTTAAGAATGAAAGAATACAGGAAAACAACATCATTGTTAAAGAAAGAGTGATAATTTTTTTATGACGGACTAGAAACTATTTTTATAAAATTTCAGTGATATTTTTTTTTTATATTTCAAGATAAAAACTGAATGCATTTTTAAAAATAGAATTATTAAAAATTTTTGAAAATTTGAAATTGTGTCTTCATCTTAATTCTTATTTTATTTGAAAATATTTTTTTATTTACATTTTTAACGCGAAAAACAATAATGAATTCAAATTAAACTTACATTTTATATTTAAGTACTTAGGTGTGCTTATGGTAAAAATCTAGCAAGTGATTTTTCTGAGTGCACGCAAGTTAATGAACAAGTTGAGTAGCGTGTAGTTATTTTGACAGACTTTCTGAAGGCGAGTTTTACAAATTAGCTTATATACGTTTTAGCGAATATTTCAATAGTTGAAAGACCAGTTGAATAATCATTTAACTCGTTTTAATCGTTCTTAAAAATGTTGGTTTGAATTATCGCCCAAGCTTTACATTATTTAAAGGTAGGTAATACAAAATAAATCATTTTAATTTATTTACAATTACAACCATTTATAACATGAGTTATAACATATTACGTTTTGCGCTTGACTTTAAAAGTAAATAGGAAGCATAAATAATTTACATACATTAAATTTTTCTATCAACAAATTTGGGTTAATTACGCATATATTATTCACTTAAGTCTTAAATAGAGTACACACATTTTTTTTGGTTTCATTTTTTTTTTTTAATTTAGAATTTAGATGTCAAGTTACAGAAATAAACTATAAATTATATTTCAGATGAAAATGAAAGGAAAATGTCATCATATTTAAACCTTTCACGACAAAATAAATAAATTAATTAGATATGTTTCCTTTTCATGTTCAGACAGAGTTTAGAATAGATTTTAGATATTGTTTAAACATATAATTATGTTATGTGTTATTGAAAGGTATTTTCATTTTGTTTATTCATTAAAAAAAAACCAATAAGTACATAAGTAGGTAGATTTCGGTAGGTTTTCGTACTCTGATGACATAGACATACTTAAGTTTATATTTATAAAGTACTTATTAGTTAACCTCTGTTCCTTTTCAACGAAGTGAAAAAGAAATATATGCAATAAATTCATTTAAATCTTAAATATGAAATTTTTTATTGGATTTGATATAATTAAATTAAATTGAATACAGTCTTAACAAAACTTGAATAAAATAAAAAAAATTATATTTAAGTATACTCTGTTTCGACCGAGGAAATAAGTATTAAAACGTATCTTTTTATACATAAGTACTATAAGTACTTATCTATTTATGCGGACACTAATTTCTTATCATTTAAGTATACTTACATTCTATTTTCCTCTTTTTTAGTTATGTTTTATGTAGAACAAGTACTTTGATTTAAACATTTTAAACGATAATTAGATGAGGTAATAATTTGTAATAATAATAAAATACCACCAGACATTCAGATTGTCAATTTTTTGGGTGAAATTTTTTGTATTTTTAAATTGTTTATATAGTTTTTGTTTTTAAGTTTATTTTTAATATAAAACCAAAATAAAAAAAAATATATATAAATTTAAATGACAAGAAATGAACTCAAAATATATAATGATAGACAAAAAACATATTTAGATCGTTCGACGACCTAGAATTCTAGAAAACCCGCACACAGATCTTTATTTATTTATTTATTTTTTTTAAATAAAATATAAGATTGTTTCAATCCAAAAGTGTCAACTCCTACACAATTTTTTATTTTATTTTTTTTTTTTAAGAACAGAGGAAACGAAAAAAAAATACTTACTTTAATGTTTAATCATGATTTCTTTGAATTTGTATGCCATAATACTTAATAAAAATTGATAGCTTTTAAAAATATATTTAAATAGATACCGTATAAAAATTAAATTTACATTTTGTGTAATTATATTATAATAATAATAAAATTAAAGGTCAAACAGAGATATTGAAATTTATCTTAATGTCAAAATATTCACACAAAATATTGGTTTTTATTTACAATTATGTATGTTTTTGTAGTGAAAGAACTATCTTAATATTTTTAATTTTTAAGAATTATTTACAGTAATAATCTAAATAATATATAGATAAAAATATTTCTTAATTACTTTAATTAATTCGTCCAATGTATCATGTAGATATGGTAATTTTTCAATTAAACTTTCATTTCTGCACATTAATATACATTATGTATACGAAGTAAAATAAATCTAATTATAAGAAATTATTATTTTTTTATTCAAAAAAATATTATCAGATTCTTATCACTGTCAAATGTAATTTTGTAAAATCAATCGATTATTAATGACGGTCCTTTAATTCTAAATTAGTATTATAAATCAAACTGATTGGAATAAAAATGACCGCTTAAGAAAACATAATAATAATTATATCTGTTCACTATTTAAATAGCGTATAATGTATGAAATAAATAAATAATAGAATAGTAAATGAAAAATAGATTTGTATACGTAAATAGATAAAAGTATTTGAAAATATAATATTGAAAGATTTAAAAATAATATATACTTAAGTGCTTCTACTTACTTAAGTATATATAAAATACCATTGCTATTCCTAACCAAATTAAGTAATAATTAAACTGAATTCTATTCCTAGCCAGAAGATAAGATACATTGCTTGATATTTTGTTTTCTTTAATTGAATAAAATAAATAAATAAATGTACAATGAATTCTTGTTTATTCAGAAAATTACTTTCTGCTCTTTAGCAACTTACATATAGAACTAAGTTTGGAAGTAGAGCTGTATTCTATTAACAACTTCGTAACAGTTAAAACAATTTTAATTTTTTCAACATTTCACATTCCTCAGTTACATTTAGATCATAAACTACAGTCCTTACTACATATTTTTTTCGCTTCATCCTAATAATATTAAATTATGAACTAATAGCGTTAAAACCACAATAAATCATAATCATGTTAAAACGACAAATAATAATTGCAAGTCTCATAACATACCTAATGTTTATGTTTATGATGATGATATGAAATTCATTATAATGATGTTTTGAATTTAATAAAAATGCTTACCAATCAATTTTTTGTATGTTATCTTTTGTTGTTCAGAATTTTTCTTTTATTAAATTACTCATATTCCAAATATCACTAAATCTGCGCATGGCAGAAAATTTTAATAACTTTCATTAAAAAAAATAAATTTTTTAATTAAAATTTCTTTTGAACATGCAAATAATTGGAGAATTGAAAATAACAATTAAAGTAGGGAGTATAAATTTTTAGAGCAACATACTTGTAATTATAATAAATAATTTTTAATTCGAATCAATTATTATGTAGTATTTTTGTAGAATTTATGTTTAAACATTATTAAAAGTAAAATGCAATTGATTTAAGTATCAATAAGTACTTATATGTTCGAACAAATAACTTTATGTACTTAGTTTTGTTCCTTAAAGTAATAAAATTCACTTTTTTTTTTACTTAAGTTACGCGACCGACGAAAACTCCTGAATGTAACTTAGATTCGGAATTTTTATATTTGAATTTGATGTTATAAGACCATTATTTTCATGTATTAAAGTTACACACAAAATTTATATTGGACCAATTTAAATCAAATTGCATGTACAAATTTTTGTGTATGAAAATAACTCTCTCTATAAGATTCTTTCTCTATGGTTATATGCTCAGTTATATGCTTATAACTGTACAAATTTTATTACTTATCTTACTAAGCACAATTAAAAAAATATCATTCAAATGTTTCTGATACTTATATTCTTTCCCACTTGCCATGACACATTATTTTGTACATACACAAAGCTAATACGAAAGAATCGTCATATTTTTAAAAATAAAACAAAATTGAAATTATTGTCTCCCCTATTTTTAAACAAAAAAAAAATTAATTTCAACATCTTCAAGCCAATAAATTTCCATATGGTAAAATAATTGAATACATATAAAATTTCCATTTTAGGAAAAATATTGAGTATGACGTAGTGTTAAACTAATAATGAATCTTTGAAATTATAATAAAATGTTTTCATCTTAATAATTATAAACATTTTGATAAATTTTTCACAATAATTTAATTTTTGACAATCTCATTTTATTCGATCAATATCTTTGTAAGGATGAAAATTTATAGCAAAATCTTGTAATAGTATATGTTACTAAGTATATTATGGTGAAAAAGTCAGAAAATCGCAATACCAATGCTATACAACAAAAAAAATTTAATCTGTTTTTAACCTTTATAAAGTAAAAAACATTTTGACCCAATCTTATCAAAACAAAATACAAAATTAGAATATCAGCTTAATTAAAAATTACTCATGATATTTGTTCATAATTTACATACATAGTAACTTGATGATGAGTATCAAAGCAATTTTCAGCTCAAACGTTTTTAATTTAAACGACTATTAAGTATAAACTCTTCAAAACATTTTTTTTTTTTCAAATTTTATTATGAAAAATTATATGCATATGTGAAAAAGTAGAATATGTGTAATAAGACTAATTTTTAAGTACTTTTTCTATATTTTTAAATGTTAGAAATAAATATGATTTAGTCATACAAAATATTTAGTTAATAGAAATGTTTTTTAGTTATCATATCATTCGAAAATTGAGACTCTTAAATACCTACCCGTTGAAAGTTAAATTCTACCTAATCTCTAGTAAAAATATCAAGCACATATTGAATTATAAATTGTTTCTGTACAATCCTAATTATCATATATTTACTTTAATGAATAATCTTAAATTTTCTTTAAAGTACAAAAAATTAAAATATTAAAAACCCAAACAATCTTCAATAGGTACAAAAAATATGGGACAACGTCTTATATAATTTAACGAGTATTTTTTTTTTTTGTAAGTCATAAGTAATTTCTATCGTTTTCAAAACAAAAAATTTGCTTAAACATAACATTTCTATTTTGATTAATGAACTGACGTTGAATCTCCAATAATTTGATTGATTAAAAAAGTTGAAGATATAAATGAATATGTTCTTAAATTTATTATACTTATCTGTTCGTTTTTTTTACTATTATAGTTTTTTCTTAGTAACATACAATATAAGTCACCTACTATTGGAAAGAGGTTTTTTGTAAATAAGTATCAAAATAAATAGGTTTTTGATAAATGTAAACAGTAACATTCAACCTCTTGTGAACTGTTTAAGTATATTTGATTTCAACATTTTTGACATTCTTTTATTCAGTTTTCCATTACAAATTTAAATATATACCTAACTATTATTAAAATAATATATTACTCTGCATAATTAAAATTCAAACGCTCAAATAGATAATGTTTATTCCCATTATTATCAAATTCAATTTATAAACGTTTGCTAAATTTTGATTAAGAGAGGTATTATCTATTCCCATCAAATCAAAATGAGTTAATTTTTATAATTCGGAATTTCATTTGTAAGCAAAAATATTAATTTTAAGTTTATACAAAAAGATAAAATATGTATATTATTATTTTCATGCTTTTGATTTTCACACCATATGTTGTGTTTTATAATATCAATAACAAGAATATGAATTTTACTGAATATTAATTTTTAAAATATTTACAAAATTTTTTTTTTAAATTATAACAAAAAATGATCATATTTCTATCACATAAGCTTATATTTTTTTATTTTATAACTTTTCATTATTTTTGCAAAATTTTTAATTTCCTGCTATAAGAAATTATGGGGAAAGTTAAGTGTACAAACAAATATAAAAATGTTAATAATATTTTATTACTTCACTGTTTTAAATTGAATTACGTTTAAAAAAAATTTATTTTTTTTTTAATCTAAAAAAAAATAAATAAATTGAAATACTTAAGTTTTTTTTTTTTGTAGACTCTTTGTTATTATACATACTATATACCTCGCTATATATACTTACGTATGTTATTCAGTCAATCATAAATACGAATTCGATTCGGTATACTTAAATCACAATATGAATTTTATCAAAAAAAAAAAAATTAAATTACTAACATAGATAGAAGAAACATAAAAAATTTCAGGAAACAAAAAAAAATTACACTCGTTGTATCTTTGAAAAATGGATATCGAGTTTTCTATTAAGAGGACTTGTTATGTGTCACAAAATGGTTTTGAAGAGATTTCGAGCACTTAGCCTTAACCGATTCTAAAAAGTTTTATGTCATTTTAAACTATGAAACATTCCTGAGGTTGTGAATGAAATG
Organism: Hybos culiciformis; assembly: GCA_964007475.1. NCBI lineage: Eukaryota > Metazoa > Arthropoda > Insecta > Diptera > Hybotidae > Hybos > Hybos culiciformis. The sequence goes on along the minus strand of OZ023275.1, from coordinate 41,720,501 downwards.
TTTTTTTTAAATTAAACTTTAAAATAATCTAAAACGGCTCTACAATCAAATTTTGGGACAAAAAATCCAAACTGGTACCAAGTCCTCTTAAGTTACATACATAATTTATCTATCCCGATTCTGGATTATCTCTTTTTTCTAAATTAATTGAAAAGCGAAACAACTATCTTTATGTGTAATTGACTGCTGACTATTTGTAATTTATTTAAGTATTTGAATGATTTAGAAACGCATAACTATAAAAATCCCTAGTACTTTGAAAATTGTATATTAAAGTGAAGATTATTCTTAATCGGTATTTAATGCTTATATTATGCAATCTACCTTACTCATCGACACTAAACAACAAGATGAACTTAGAAAAGAATTTAAAATTATTTATATTTATTTTAATAATTTCGCATTAGTACTAGTTTTCCTTTCAATGCCCCTCAAACTTCCTGCATAAAATGATTATAAATATTTATACACGAATTTACTTCTTTCAACCTTAGAAGGAAAGAATGGGTATATAATGAAAAAATGAGAAAGAAAAACCCTTGTTTTTAGCCTAAATAAATTTTATGCAATTTATTTTTATTATTGTTTAATTAATTTCTTAATAAAAATAAAACCGGTTGCATAAAAATACATATCCATTTCCATTCCACCAGTTAGTTTTCAAAAGACACTGGTTAAGAAGATTTTAAAACGTTCACAACAAAGCAGCAATAATGAACAAGTTGTCCTAAAAATTGTTTTTTTTTTTTTTTTTAATATTATTCAAAAAGGAAAAGAAATAAGTAATTAAACAAAATAAAAAAAAGATCGTTCTTTATATTTTCTTTTTCAAATCTTTAATCGCAAACGCAACAGCATTCAAGCTTACTTTTTTTTTTTCTTATGTTATTATTTTGATGGAAGATCTCTGTTGTTGTTACGATTATATCAAAAATACTGGTTTTAAATTTCTTTTTATCAAGGTTTCAATATTATATTACCTTACCGTGTATCTAGGTATCTCTCTCTCTCTTCTCTGTATGTATATAAATTTATTTGTTTTTTAAGATTTACAGAATTTATTTTTAAACATTATAATATTATTTTATCGTTTTCAGTTATGCACGTGGGAAAAACTTCAAATGGTATAAAAAATATTTTTATTTTTTTTTCAGAAGATCGCATTCAAAATCTTGAAAAATGGAGTGGAGTAAACACAGATCATATTATGAAATAATCATTAATTTATTTTTTTTTAATGAATTTTTATTTCATTTAACATTGTCTTTGAACACTTAATTTAATTAACGTAGTATTTCTGAATTCAATACAAGTTCGAAAATCCTAACTTTTATTTAAATAAATTTCGATAATAGTAAAATAAATTTCAATATTGGAGGAATTGTAATTTTTGGATTAAAATTTAAAATTCCTAACTTAACTTAGGGCTAAGTGCTCGAAATCTCTTCAAAACTATTATATAGTTTTGAAGAGATTTCGAGAACTTAGCCTTAACCGATTAAACTTTAAAATAATCAAAAACGGCTATTCAATCAAATTTTGGGACAAAAAATGTTTGGGGACTCCCACATCCTCTAAAGTTAAATACCTATTTATTGGTCAAATTTCTCCGAATAATGTAAATTCTGCTAATAATGAGATTAAGATTAATAAATTTTTAGTTCAGAGATAGGAAAAAAAACATTATTATATTTAATGACCAAGCCAATTCGAAGTTAAGATATCGGAAAAAAATATTGATAGCAAGCCAAATTATAGAAATATCATCTTCTAAAAATCTGTTGAGTGTTTAACCCACACTATTTTCTGTCTTTTTTTTTGTTCATGACGGTTCGTTGAAATGTTTTTTTTTTTCTTTAACCCTTTTTCAATATATTGTCTGCTAGTGCTAATATTTTGTTTTAAATCGTACACCATTACCATACAATAGTGAATAAGGCATTGAAAAAATATAAAAAAAAAGAACTACTAAAGCAGACGTTACAGTTAAAAAAGTTCATTATAATTTAAAAAAAAAAAACTAAATAGAATAAAAATAGAATATATAAAAAATAGAATATAAAAATTGTTCAAAATAACTGACTGATTATACGGTAAACTTTTTCTTTAATAAATATGAAAACCAAACCGAGAAACCGTGCTCATTTAAAATTCTTTGAATATTCTTTTCAACTCATGCCTTTTATTTCAAAATAAAGAAGAAAAGAAAGAAAAAAAAGAAGCTTTTTCACGATTCACGAATTCTATAAAATATATTAAAAATGATTCAAATAGTTGACATAACTAATTGTTCTTTAATGTAAGGTATTAAAAACATTAGAAATGAAGAATAATCTCTTTATTTCTGCTATACGTTCATTTATAATAGCAAAGAAATAACCTTTGACCTGAACTTTCTTTTTTGCGATTATTTTTCTTCTATGGAATATTAGTTCTTTCGATCGTTGTTGCGATGTAGAAGAAGGTATTGGAAATAGTTAGTATGCATGACTTAATTGGGATATAAGATAGAACTAAATAAGGATCAGATGTTAGTTTCGCTATTACCAAATACTCTATGAATTAAATTAGATTTTTAATTATTGGTCGGTTCTATGGAACATCGCATTCAATTCTATGCACAAACATAAATTTTCAATATGAAAATACCTAATTTCTTAATATACTTAGTGGTTTAAACAGTTTAAACAGCTTTTCCTAACCAAATTGATGTTTAATTACAATATAATTAAGTAACCAAATTTCAACGTTATTTGTTAATTTTTCTGAAATAAGTTACGAATATTAAATACTTGAAATAAAAAAAATCTATTAAAAAATCTATCTACAGAAAATAGTATATTATCACCACATTATATATTTTATTTTACGTTTTTTTTAAGTCACTACATATTTTATGCATTCAAATATTTTGAAATTTAATATGATCTCATCAGCAAATAGGTTATTAGTAAAATCTTTCGAATGGTTACATATAATACACAAATTATGTTTACATATTTAAATACATTTAATATAATATTTTCATACTCAAAAGTAAAAAAAAAATAAATAATTTTTTTATTTCTTTGATGCTATTCATTGATGTGTATAATATAATAACCTTACATATTTAAATAAGTATATAAAGTATGTTTATTGACTATTAAGTTTAACAAGTAATAAAATCAATATTTTTTTTAATCTACTAAAATATACTATTACTTAAGGGCACTTTACACGGTCAATATTGTAGAAGCAATATTCATTTTCTCCAATATATTGATCATGCAAGGAATATAACATATAAATGAAATTATTGAAGTTATGGAAAATGTTTGGTATGTGGCATTTATTTTCTGTATATTTATCATTTGAGAATTGAGTCCATCATTAGTTAGATGGATTTCTCCATATAAAAGCACCAAAAAAATGGCATTTAAACAAAAGTAAGCTTCACGAGCTCTAGAAACCTTAAGCTCATTTTCTCGTAATCTATCTATAAAAAAACTTTTTCATCTCACACTATGGAGCTAATATATACATAGACATTAATATAAAATCATGAATAACTTCATTTTTCCGTACATAAATATCATGGACTATGAATTTATTTAATGCACGACTATAAATACAAATAGTTTTATTTTGTATAATGAATACAATAGAATATAGCATAAATTAGTAAAGAAACAAAGATTAAATAATCCTTCTCCCTTCAATTTTTATTTTATTTAGAACAAAAAAAAGGATAAATCAATAGTGTTTTGTTTTTGTTGTTGTGATATTGAAATGATTTTACGCAATTAAATTAGTTCTTTTATAAAACCAAACTATATTAATGACTTTTTTTTTGATTCAATCATTTTTGTTCAATTCATTTGCTATAAAATACAACAGTATTGTATATTCTTATACATATACTTAAATGAAAGACTTTTAATTTAACAGAGATTACGTCAGTTTTGTGTAATTTAAAGTTATTGGTTAACGTTTTTAAAATACACCAGAATTAATTTGTTCCATGTTTTTATATTATTAATTTTTTTTTTTAATGTTTGCATTGCTGTGGGGATGACCATAAATAGAAAGTTTTAAGATTCAAGTATAATTAAAAAAAAAACTTTTAATATCTTTTAAAAACGGAAGAAACTCTGGAATAAATTTATTTATGGTGGGTGCCGTTCTAAATAATAATTTCCTTCTTTATTCAAACTTCTTAGGTTTTTATTATTACATTTTTGTATCACAAACAAATTTGTCCATTTTTACATTTATGTTGTTCAATTTTTGCCATTAAAGCAAGACGAATAATAATTAGATCTCGCATAGCTATAAAAAACATTAATTTTTAAGTACATGTACAATTTTAATTATGTAGACAAGTTGTATTCAAAAAAATCATTAATTCTATCTAATAATTATTGTTCACTTAATTCTCTTATCAATTTCATTTCACTTACATACATTGAAGGAATAAAATATCTTATATTCGCAATATTTTCTGTGAATGAAAACGGGGGTAGAATTCCCATAAATTTTACATTATAATATTACATTGCAATTGCGTTCATTAAATTAATGGATATATTGTAGATATAAATAATATTCATATTGCCATATTCAGATTTACACACATGGACTGAGTTTAAAGCAAAGAAAAATTTTAAAATTATGAAAATATATTTAAATAAAAAAGGAATATAAGTATACCAACAATTTTATATTAATTATTTATCGTTTTTTAAGTTTTATTAAGCTTTAAATTACTACATTCATTTTATTTTGTATTTATCGGTATTGACAGATACTTATTTACAAAAATTCGAATTTTTGCCTTTGTCTTCTTTTTTTTATCTATTCATAAATTTTAATTAAATTATATTAAGCTGAAAATTCTGTTTTTGCTTCTGTTTTTGTAGTTGATGTTTTTTATTAACTTCAATTAATCGCGTTGAAAATTAAAAAAAAAAATTCAAGACAGATATCACGTTTCAAAACTAATTTTTTTTTTTAAAAAAATGTTTGTCCAATATGTAGGTACACAATATTTACTTACTATATATCCCACAATATTAATAACAAATGAATTGGATTGAAGTGGAAATAAAATACTAAACATTTTTTAAATCGCTTATTAAAAGAATGCTCTTTTGCAAAATAGAAATGAAGAAAGCCTTAATATAAAATATGTACCGTATATTATTGACCAATTTTACTTCTTGATTCATTAAAACTAATATTCCTCATTATGCTTATTTTCAAACACTAATATTAAATCTAACTCTCTGATATAAAATCAGTAAATTAGAATTATTAGATGCAAAGTTAAAATGTACTATATACTTTTCAATTGTACGTAAAACCATAAATTGATTATTATATGCATGACAAGATTTAAAAATAATTTTCATAAATAAAATATCTGGTGTTAATACGGGCAAAAAAACTTCAATGGTCCATTATAATTTATACGTAAATTTATTACTTACTTATAATATTAAATCGAGTATTAAATGTATGCTGATATAACATTTTTATGGATCATTTTTTAACAGAACAAAATTATTATTACTGAAATTTTTCATCAAAAGCGCGCTAAACTCGTATAATTAAAGCACTTAGCTTGCTTTAAGAATACACACACAAAAACATATGATAATCACCATATTCATTGCAATCAGAACACATAAATAAGAACAACATATAGGTATAATGTATGTTCAATTTTTTTATGCTTTAGTAGGTGGTGATTTAAAAAAAATAGAAAAACAGAGATTAGATACATACTTGTAACAATTTTCATTTTCACGATCATTAAACATTTTTTATTTATGTTTTCTGTATTTATTTTTTGTTTTCATTCTTTTAATCAATCATATGGCCACTTAAAAATAAAACATTATAATAACAAGAAAGTATTATTCATAATGTACAATCTACTCTACACATAATATTTTTTATAATTAATGATGAAAGTTTTTATCATAGAATTTACGAATTATGAATTTACGAAAACAAAATAAAACACTGATAAATCAGATATTGAAATTGCGATTTGCGAGTCCAAAAACGAAATTCATGCCTTTCGCTTTTTGGTTAGTTCTGTTAGCTTTTGACTAAGTTGGAACACACTAATGAAAATTCAGTATGCAATTTTGCTTGCCCTTAGACTTAAAGCATAAATGCAATTAATTCCTGAAGACAAATCCCAGACACGGAATATTGTAGTCAAGTATTCACGAATATACATTAATTTGAATGATAACTAAATGCGTCGTGTTTACGGTTAAAGAGTAGTGACCGGATATCTTATCACTTTTCAAATGAAAGAAACATTTTACATTTTTAATCAAAATTAGATGATGATAAGCCAATTTTTTTAAATAAACAATTTTTTTTTTGATCAATGTACTTACACTTATCATATATTTATAAATTTATACTAATCATTAGTTTCACACCCTTGACTGTTTTTTTTTTGTGATAATTACAAATTACAAACTGAATATGAAAAAAATAATTTAAATAAATTATAAAAAAAATAAATTATAAGTAAGCTTAAATAAGTACTTAATGAACATTTAATTTCTAAAGAAATGATGTTGTATATTCATCACTAGTCTAGATATTTATGTATTTTTTCAGCAATTCGAAATTTAACAATTTTGAAATTTTTATGTTTATGTGGGCCAAATTCAAGAACATTTACAATATTTATGTACATTGTACATATTAACATATTTATGTGCATTCATGTACATCTCTAAATACATAGTGTACACATATTTTTTGGAAACTGACCTGTATAAATTATACTGCATCATGTCAACATTTTTATGGGCTAAATCAATTTTATTATTCTTGTGGTTCTAATAGTTATTTATAACATCAAAAAAAAAAATAAATAAAGACAAATATAATTATAAATTACTATTTAAGTAATTAGATTTTATCTTGAACTTCAATTAGAATTAATTGAATGACATATATTCTATTAAATTGAAATTGACATACATACATTTTTTTCCTACAAATAAAATCTAAGCAATTTGAAAAATATTTGGATTTCAAAAACGTATCGTACATATTATGTTGATTTTTTTTTTGTGTGTTCCCCGACAATATCTTCTAATATTATTTATCTCCAAGTTTTCTTCAAAAAAAAAAAATTTAAAATGTAGGTGCATTCATACCTTTTTCATTTAAATTAAAAATTCAAAAATTAGTTCCCAACAAACTTAACATACGAGATATTAGTACAGAATGATTAAGTAAGAAATGTTATATTATTTGAAATCTTAGATTTAGTTCGAATCTATATAGAAAAAATTTAGTATCAATATTTTTTTTCTTTTGTACAAAGATTTTGGTTGTGGTTGATTCAATATTATTTGAATTGCCTACGTTGCTCCAGTTTATATCTTAATTTGTTTGTTTTTTGGGCAATTAAAATATTTCTTAATAATAATTAAGAAATTTTAATATGTTTATTAATATTTGAATATGATGAAAAAAAAAATTTGTTAGATTGGAATAAATTAAAATTTATAAACAGAATTTTAATAATGGTAAGAAACCGAGTCATATCTATTTATTTTTATCATAATTGTTCTCGACAATGTTTTTTTTAAGTAGCAAAATGTGTAATGAATGAAAATTAATAATAAAATGAAATAAGGTGAACAATTTTTAATTATAATTTAACATTGTTCAAGCACATATTCACCTATCAGTTTCACCTTCGTGAATGTTCGATATTTTTGTGTTAATTTCATTTTCGATTATGAAGTTAAAAACTTAAAAAAAATTTATTTTTTATTTTCTAACATTTAATATTAAATAGAAAAATTTTTTAACTATCATAATTTTTAAATTTCAGAATGTGGTGGACAATAACGGGAAATTTCGGTAATATATTACCAATTGATTGGTCGAAATCTTATGCTCGACAATTGTATTTGCCAACTTTAAATATACAAGAAAAACGTACCAAAGATTCATGTCAAACGCCAGAAGATGAAATTAATGATCTTTCAAGTGAAGATGAAGCGGTTGCAAATGATCTTGATATGCACGCTTTAATATTGAACGGATTAAATCCCGAAATTGAAGAACCTATTAAGACGGCCGATGAAGTTATAAAAGAAATTGAAAATATAATTGATGAAACCAATGAATCAGATGGTGAAATTATTGAATCTGAAGTAATGGAGAAAGCTAAAGAAGTTTTAGGTGCACCGTTATATGAAGAAAGTAGGTTATTTTAATTAATAAAGTTTCTCATACAAATAAAACTCTTTACTCATTTTTATACAGAATTACAATCTCTCACTATGTCTCAATTAAATGAACTTTACATGGAAATGGAAATTTTGATCAGAGAATTCAGTGAAACTTTAATTCATGAATTAGCTTTGCGTGACGAACTCGAATATGAAAAGGAATTGAAAAATACGTTTATTTCATTATTATTAGCGGTACAAAATAAGCGGAGGCAATATCATGTTGAAAAGAAAAGAGGAAAATTACAAGGTAAACCATCAATCGGTAAGAATATTGAAAGAAATACTAATTAAGAATTAAATTAATTGTTTGTTTTAGGTTTGGAGCCTAAGTACCTAACTACAGTTATTCCTTATCATCTGGAAAACGGTGCGCCTGACAATCAAGCTTTACAAGTCTTAATCAAAAGTAAGTCTATTGCCTTAAAAGGATACAGAATATCTAAAATTTTGGAGTTTGTTGCTTATTTTAATAATAATTTTTTTATTTATAGTACTGAAAGCAATCAATGACAACAGCCCAACAGTTCCGACATTATTAACAGATTACATTTTGAAAGTTCTATGTCCAACATAAATTATATAAAAGATAAAAACAAATATAATAATTTTTAATATGATTGATGAGAAATATTTTGATATTTTTTTTTTTGTTTTAAATCAATTTTAAATATAAAATTAATTAAATTATTTTTAATATAAGGAAAAAGTTATAAATATTTTAATGTTGTAACGATATTTAGTATCATATGTATGTGTGTAAAGCTTTCTTGATACCTTAATGATCGTTTTTTTATTCCAAGAAAAAGTACAAAAACTAAATTAAATTTTTGTTTTCTCGTAGGAAGAAAAAAAGCTTTAAATCGCGTCATAAAATGTCTAGCAATAACGTTAATTTTTTGGTATTCAAAATAATTTTTTTTTATAAATTTATAGCCTTTTCACAGCATCAGTTTAATTGACAAAAATATTTTTATTTTATATTTAATACAAGATCGTTAAGGTGTTATTTTGTGGAAATTTTTTAATATTTACTTTTACAAGAAGATGTATTTACTTTATAACTGCTCTGATGAGTAATATTTAAAAGAATTTGGAAAATGTTTTACCATAATAATTTCAATGAGGATACCTTCATGAAATATATTTTAGCATATTTAAGAATTATGACTGTAATTTTGGATGCATGTCAGTTGTACAATTACCAGTTGTACAATTTTTTTGTACCAGTTGTACAATCTAAAATACCACTTGTACAATTTAAAATTTAATTGTACATCTGGTTTTTTGGATTGTACAAGTGGTAAAAAGATTCCACTTGTACAATTGACCACTTGTACAGACTAGTGCCAGTTGTACAATCCAGTTGTACATTTTAGACCAGTTGTACAATCTCGATTTTTTCGAATTAACCACTTGTACAATTTTTGACAGTTGTACAATCTTTTTTTTTTTTGTAATTTACCACTTGTACAATTTTTGGAAAAGGCGCTAGGGCGGCGCAGTGAAATAAGGCCGCGTGGAGGTCTAATTTCATGTTTCAAAATGAAATAAGACCTCAATAAAAAATCTTGTGAGGTGAGCACACAGAGCAGGGGGCAGCAGGGCGGCGGGCGGGCGGTTGGTCAGTGGGATTTGCGGCGGATTACTACGCGGCCTTATTTCATTTATAAAAATGGAATTAGCCCTCCAAAAAAAATTTTTTTTTGTCGCGGTCTTATTTCATTTTTCAAAATGAAATAAGGCAGCGATGATTTTGGTCGCGGTCTTATTTCATTTATCAAAATGAAATAAGGCCGCGAGGACTTTTTTTGCGGTCTAATTTCATTTTTCAAAATGAAATAAGACCGCAACAAAAAATCCTAGCGGCCTTATTTCCATCCCCCGCTAGGGCACGGTCACCCATTATGCACAACAGCTTTTCCATACATTTTGCTTAGTTTCTCACGGTTATAACTTTACCATAGAGATTGTACAACTGGTTAAAAATTGTACAAGTGGTTAATTTGATAAAAGATAAATTGTACAACTGGTCAAAAATTGTACAAGTGCTTAATTTTATAAAAATAAATATTGTACATCTGGTCAAACATTGTACAAGTGGTTAATTTGAAAAAAAAAAAAAAAAAGGATTGTACAACTGGTCTAAAATGTACAAGTGGTGATAACTGAATTGTACAAATGGTAAATTTGTCTGTACAACTGGTAAATTGTACAACTGGTCAATTGTGCAACTGGATTATTTTTTACCAGTTGTACAGAGAAAAATACCAGTTGTACAATTTTTTTTCGCCATACAAATTGAAAAATTGTACAAGTGGCACTCACCCGTAATTTTTAGCCCGAGATTAAAATTAACATTTATTAAAAAAAAAAAAACTAAAACTAAAGTTTAATTAGATATCAGTTACATAAAATTCTATGTTTAAAAAATCAGTCAACAAAAGAAAAAATATGCGAGGAATTTTGGGCAAAGTGAATTAGGTTCAAATCGAAACCAATTTCTTAAAAAACAGCTTCTATTGAAAACAAATTCTTTTTTTATTCAAAAGAAAAACTTTTTTATTGAACCTTCCATTAAAAATTTAATTTTAATCCACATCGAAATATTATTTTTTCATAGAATAAAATTAATTTTTAATTTTATAAAAAAAGAAAAGTAGGTCTAAGTATTAATTTTAAGTTTACATTAAAATTTATATTTATAATAATCATTGTTTTTACTTATGTACATGTGTGATATATTTTAGTTTTTCGTTAATGTAATTTCTCAATTATATTATGAATTAGATTATAGTCAAATAAAGCTTTGATCTTGGATGTATATCATGCTCTCATTTTAACAAAATCTTTATAAATAAAAGTAGATTTTTTCATTCCCAATTTGATTATAACATCCTGTCGTTGATATAAGTTCTGTTATTATTTTATTTCTCTAAACTCCCAAAGAAAATTTGATACATATATGCATTAGTAGTATTAAAACGAAACATTTATTATTTACTTAGTAATGACCAACAAGTCAGATCTGTGTTAGAATAACAAAAAGTTTTTAATACTCGTTTTTTATCCAATTCTTATAAAATATACTAAATGCAATTTTAAATAAATACCTAGGGCTTTGTGCACAGAACAAAAGAATTATAAAGAAACGCATAAAAGTAACGAAATACTTAAACCTATAAAATAAACTTGATCTAAGAATTGTCGTCGAAAGAAATCAAAAAATTCATTAGTTTAAAAAAAATTATATCATTAAAATAATTTATTTTTGCCAATTACATAGATGTTGCTTAAAATTTTAATAATTCGTGATAAATTTTCCAACTTTTTTTTATCAATTAAGAAATTTTCATACATTGAATTCATGACTTATATTTTAATGTATTGTATTGTATTACGATAATGAAAAAATTTTATAGGTTTGAGTAATTTCGCTAAATTATGATAAATTGAAAGAAAAGATTTTTGACAAAAATAAAAATTTATAATATTAAAAAATTATCTATGATAAAATATTTAAAAGAAAATATTATTGTAGTGTAATGAAAATAAATAAATTTAGTTCACAAAATATAAAAATAAAATTGCTTAAATAAATAAAGTTCTAATTAAAAAAAAAAAATTTTTTATTTCCTAATGTGATCCTGATCCACGATCGCGGAATAAAGATATTTCTATGGTTGTGGTTTGAACATACTAAAATGCTTTATGATATTCTGTTTGAAATCGGATAAGAAAAAATTTTGCCATACAAAAATGTGTGAAACTTTTTGAGGGGCCATATCTCCGAAACGGGGCATTTCCGAGAAAAAAGCTTTCGGATTTGCGGGTTTTGGCACCACCTCTACTCCCCCTCCAAATTTAGGCTATTTTCCAAACGATTATAAATTTGTATGCCACCAAACTGTTTATAAAACAATACAGTAGATGTCGCTAAAATTATTTATGCGAATGTTAATTGCTTCTCTGACTTTTTATGCTTTTATATAAAAACAAACCCCTATTAAAACATAACATGGATTTTATGGTGAACTGACATAACCGCGAATGTCATAACCGCGAAAAATTTTTGTCATAACCGCGAAACTAGAATTTGTATGAGTTTCGCGGTTATAACAAAAATTTTTGTTATAACCGCGAAACTAATTTTATGTTTGTCATAACCGCGAATTCGCGGTTATGACAAAAAAAATGTTAAGTTTTTCGCGGTTATAACAAAAATTTTTGTTATAACCGCGAAATGATAAAAATCGAATTTTTGTGTTTCGCGGTTATAACAAAAATTTTTGTTATAACCGCGAAACACAAAAATTCGATTTTTGTCATTTCGCGGTTATAACAAAAATTTTTGTTATAACCGCGAAACACAAAAACTCGATCATTTTGAAAAATGTAATAAGACCTGGATAAAAAAATGTTGTGAGGTAAGCACACGGAGGGGGGGCAGCAGGGAGGCGGGCGGGCGGTTGGTCAGTGGGATTTGCGGCGCCAGAGTTGCGGTTTTAGGTGGCGCAGATGCTGGCAAATCAACTCTTGTTGGAGTTTTAACTCAAGGTGAATATGATAATGGAAGGGGAAGAGCCAGCCGCAAATCCCACTGACCAACCGCCCGCCCGCCGCCCGCCGCCCTGCTGCCCCCCCTCCGTGTGCTTATCCCACAACATTTTTTTTTCGAGGTCTGGTAAGCACACGGAAGGGGGGGGGCAGCAGGGAGGCGGGCGGGCGGTTGGTCAGTGGGATTTGCGGCGCCAGAGTTGCGGTTTTAGGTGGTGCAGATGCTGGCAAATCAACTCTTGTTGGAGTTTTAACTCAAGGTGAATATGATAATGGAAGGGGAAGAGCCAGCCGCAAATCCCACTGACCAACCGTCCGCCCGCCGCCCTGCTGCCCCCCCCTCCTGTGTGCTTACCACACAACATTTTTTTATCGAGGTCTTATTTAATTTTTCAAAATGATCGAGTTTTTGTGTTTCGCGGTTATAACAAAAATTTTTGTTATAACCGCGAAATGATAAAAATTGATTTTTTGTGTTTCGCGGTTATAACAAAAATTTTTGTTATAACCGGGAAACACAAAAATTCGATTTTTGTCATTTCGCGGTTATAACAAAAATTTTTGTTATAACCGCGAAATGATAAAAATCGAAATTTTGTGTTTCGCGGTTATAACAAAAATTTTTGTTATAACCGCGAAACGAAATTTTTTCAATTTTTTGCCATATTTTTTCGCGGTTATGACAAAAAAAAATATAAGACATTTTTCGCGGTTATGACACTTTTATTTTTTATTTCGCGGTTATGACAAAAAAGTTTCGCGGTTATGACATTCGCGGTTATGTCATGTAGCCGATTTTATCTAGTTATGTTTTTATACATATTTTTATATATTGGAAACAATAAAATCAAAAACAACAGTTAAAGTCTGGAAATCCGAAAAAAACATAACCAAAGATCGACATCAACTACAAATTTAATAAAAAATATCCGCTAGAATTCATGACTTCTTTTGAATTGCGGCGCACACTTCTCTACTATAAAAGTGACATTTTGAGTGTAAAAAAGATAGAAAACAAGAAAAGTCAAAAAAGAAAATTTTTATTAAACTTAAATTACCATCAATTGGATTGAAAGGAATTCAAAAATTATAAAAATTTTAAAAAGAGTGTTAAAATAATACAAAAAAGTATTAAATATGGCTTTAAAAGTTCTTGTCGGTCAAAGTAAGTGAATTTTAATAATTTTATTGAATATTTTTCTTAGAAGTCTGAAAATTTACCATTTTTCATAAAACGCCCAGTAAAAAATTTTCCCATCATAATTTTCATAATAATGAAAATGTTATTGATTTTTCCGTGAATCCATCCAAAAATTTATTGAAATTAAAAATCATTAAATATATTTTTACTACGCAATTTAAATATAAAATCAATATTTAAAAAAATATAAAAAGTTTCTGCGAACTAAAAATCTTTTAATTTATTCAAATTTAAAAAAAAAATAGATTTATTGATTTTTCCTTAAATTTAGAAAAGAAAATTTTCCCAAATTACCTAGATAATAATATGCGAATCTAGATATATGTACTTACTAATAGAGGTACACTTTTTAAGTGTTCTATTTTTGTTTTGTTGAGATTTTTTCAAAGAATGCGCAAGGAATCACGATGACGTCATTATTAATGTTTATTTACCAATCAGTCTATGATTCATTCTCAGTCATTTGTAAATTGATTGATTAGGAAACCTATGTAGTTATACCTACTTACGAGTAATTTTTTTTTTTCTTATCATTTTACAGAAATTATGAATGAAGTTATAAAATATAAACCACCACCTTCAAAGAAAGCTGGAGCTGCTGCTGCTGCTGCAAGCAAAGCTGGAAATGTGGAATGGCGAGTATTAGTTGTTGACAAACTTGGCATGAGAATGGTTTCAGCATGTTGTAAGATGCACGAGATTAGCGCCCAAGGAATAACATGTTAGTATTAAATTTAATATTAAATATATTAATATATTATGTAATGCAATAAGTATATATTGATGAAATTTTTTCGCATGCCTTATTTTATTTTCATACTATTCTATACTTACTTTAAATATATGTTTCTTAATATAAATTCTTTTTTGTTGCCGTTGCAGTGGTTGAGGATATTAACAAGAAAAGGGAACCATTACCAACAATGGAAGCAATTTATTTGATAACACCGTCTGATGAATCTGTTCGCAGTTTAATTCGTGATTTTGAACATCCAAATCGTCCAACGTATCGTTATGCTCACGTTTTCTTCACCGAAGGTAAAACTTAAAATGAACGTCATTCAATAATAGTTCTGTGAATTTAATGTATAATTTTTATTTTTTTAGTTTTATAATTTAATTTGTTTATTCTTAATTTTCATGTTAAAATTTTAGCAATTCCGGATGACATATTCCAAATGTTAGAACTTCGTAAAGATATTGTGAGAAAATATTTTAAATGTTTAAATGAAATAAATATTGCGTTTATTCCATATGAAAAACAGGTGAATAAGATTTGAGTTTTGGTGATCGGGTTTTATTGAAATTATAAAATTTAAACGTAAACAACATAAAAAACTAACATTTGGGGGTTTTATTTTTATATTTAACTATTTAAAAAAAAAAAAGGATTTAAATTTCTTTATTATTATTTTTATTTTGTGTGTTGGTTTTATTCTTTTTGTTGGGAAAATATGTAAGCAAATGATAACATGATAACGGTGGAAGTTTTTTATTCCTACTATAGTAGGTATTGAATTTATTTCTAACTAAGTATGTATATTAAAAATCCTTCTAAAAAATTAAATAAGTTAATGAAATTATGGTCTCTTTATTTTCAGTCCCAACTTTTCATATCCTAATTTCATAATTAACCGTATCATTTCATTTTTCATTGTTTAAAATTTTTTTTGTTCGTCTTTAAAATATGGAACATTTAACTTTTGGTAAAAAAAAAATGGATTAAATTAGAATCAAAAAAGGTAAGGTAAACAAAGTATTGTAAATACAACGATTAGAGGATAGAAAAATTGTAAAGCCTATTATCTTCGAAATTGAAGTGATTAAATAAAATTTAGATAAAAAAATTTCTTATTTGCTATTTATTTTCGTTAAAAAAAAATAGACAATTTTTTTTTTTTAAATTAATGACATTTTTTTTATTATATTTTCATTATTTTTTTTTTTTTTCAATTCAAAAATATATTGTATATGTATATTTATAGTATGCCCTGAGGAATTATTTAACGATTTGTGTAAATCGTGCGCTGCAAGAAAGATCAAAACTCTAAAGGAGATCAATATTGCTTTTCTTCCATACGAGTGTCAGGTGCGATGATTTTATTAAATGAATTTTATTTAATATATAAAAAGCAATATATCTATGTTCTGAATAAAATTCATTTAATAACTACGATAAAAAAAAATGTTGTACAAAAATGGTTCTCCTTAAGTTTTGTTGCATTTTTTTGTAGTGTTCAATTTAAGTGTTTGTGTCTAACACACAGTTTAAAATCGTCTAAAATTTGTATACCAAATTTTATTTTCCAAATAGATACGATATAAAAAAAATCATTAACAATTAAATTTTTTTATTATTTATTTAAAAAAATAATTTTTTTACTTTTGTCAGCTTATATAATAATGATCGAACTTCGCTAAATGTTTTCTATTATAAAATTATTAAAATGAAAATACGGAAACATTCTAAATTACTACTAAGAGATGGTTACATTTCAGTAGTTTTTGAAAAAGCTTACGATGAAATAAACTATAATTATAATGTTTTTTATAAGTATTTGCTTCTAAAAATAAATTCTTTAATGACCTAACTAAAAATTAAAACCCTTATAATTTTTATAATATGAATATTCAAATTTATTTCTTTTTTCCTTTTCTTGCACTTCTATTTCAATACTATTGAGTAAAATTGAATATTTATAATAAATCAATTGATTTTTATTTCATACGTAATTCAAAAAAAGAAAAAAAAGCAACAGTTGTATATGTTTAAATTTCATTCATGTAAGCTTTTTTGTAATTTGGGATAAAAAAAATCGTATATATTTTGGAATTTGGTATACAAACTCTAGGGCGTCTAACACATAACAAATTTGGCCTAAAACTACGAAATCCATTCGTACATAAAGTCATTCATTTCTTTTCACAGCAAACCTATAAATAACACAAGTATTATATTTTCATTATCTTATTTTGTAGAAAACTTTTTTATTACTTAAAGTAAAATAGAAAAAAAATTGTTCTGTTAACTAATGTCATAATTACTTACAATCATTTTAAAACAGCTTTTACTTGAAATTTATTTTTGTTTGCAAAAAATGTTGATGACAAAGTTGTACAGTCTCGATTTTTGTAAAAATTAATGTGACATTAACAAATTTACGAATTTCAAAATTAATAAAGTAATTTTGAGGATTAAAATAAATTTAAAAATAAGTATTTGTTATTTTTTATGATCGAACCTCAATTAAAAATAATTCCTAGACTTGCAAAAAACAAACTTAATCAAATTTCGCTTTTTTAATTGTTTAATAAAAATTTATTTCTTATTTGAGAAGTTGTTAATTTATGCATTATTGTATTATATGTTCGTAGCTGCTATTCTGTTAAATTTGTACGTTCTGTATAGGCAAAATACTGTACGGACAAAATACATTACGGAAAGAACTGAATCCGGACGAAATAAACTATGGGTGACACTGTAAGGATTAAATATGTAATGCCTCTTTTACATAACGTCATTACGTCTATTGATTTTATATCTAAAAAAAACACAACAAGTTTTTAATATAAATCCTTTATATGGGATCTTTTTACGGTTTTTTTTTGTTGTGTTTCAGAAGGTTTATTATGAGTTATGATCGAAGTAAAAATCTTTCGAAAATCCTATACACAGCAGTATTTCGTCCGTAAAGTATTTTGTTCATGTAGTATTTTGAAATACAATATTTTAAGATATAATACTTTTAATTTACTTAGTAGAAATGTGAATTTATATTTTGATCTTTATCTTTCAAAATGAGATATAAAATCTTTTCAGTATATTTTATGTTTTGAGCCAAATTATTTATTTTTTTATTTATTAACATTTTATTCAAAAATTTATTTAGGTATTCTCACTTGATTCGATTGACACTTTTCAATGTCTGTACTCACCAGCGTTTGCATCCATTCGTGCTAAACATATTGAACGAATTGCTGAACAAGTTGCCACATTATGCGCTACATTGGGTGAATACCCAATGGTAAGGTACCGTAGCGATTGGGATAAAAATGTTGATTTAGCTGCATCGATTCAACAAAAATTGGATGCTTATAAAGCAGATGAACCCACTATGGGAGAAGGACCCGAAAAAGCACGATCGCAATTATTGATTTTAGATCGTGGTTTCGATTGTGTTTCTCCGTTATTGCACGAATTAACTTTACAAGCTATGGCATATGATCTTCTACCGATTGTTAATGATGTGTATAAATATACACCAGGTCCAAATCAACCAGAAAAAGAAGTTTTATTGGATGAAAATGATGAATTGTGGGTTGAATTACGCCATCAGCACATTGCTGTTGTGTCTACTCAGGTTACACAAAATCTCAAAAAATTCACAGAAAATAAAAAAATGTCAGCAGGTAAATAAAATAGGGAAAATGTTCATATATTTTGTATTTGAAGAACATAAATGTCTATGTTAAATTGTGTCAGCATTCTTAATATTGTATTTACTGAGATAAAAACATTCTCGATTTAAGTTGCAAGCATACGCTTCTGTTGTGCTTTTATGATTAGTATATTAATAAAAGATATTATTTTTTTATTTTTTCATCAATATTTTTATGCATATCAGACAAAGCTTCAATGCGAGATTTGTCACAAATGATTAAAAAGATGCCACAATATCAAAAAGAACTATCGAAATATTCAACACATTTACATTTAGCTGAAGATTGTATGAAATCTTATCAGGTAAATTTGTTAAATGAAAAATATGTTCTATTAATTTCAAATTTGTTTTTTTTTAGAATTATGTTGATAAATTATGCCGAGTTGAACAAGATTTAGCAATGGGAACTGATGCTGAGGGAGAAAAAATCAAAGATCACATGCGAAATATTGTTCCGATTCTACTTGATCAAGTATGATTAATATTTACGAAAATAATATTCTCCTTAACGGAACACAAATAAAATCATTTGTATATACTTTTCCTTAATTCTGTGTTCAAAAGCCAGAACGTCTTATCAGCAAAATCTTTGTTTTGAGTTAGAGCGGATAAAAGTTTTTTTTAAATTACAAAAAATGTATTTGTTAAAAAATTGTAATTTGTTTAGAAAAGTTTTGAGAACAAATTTGGTTTCAGTATTTTGTTTATAAATTATCAAATTATTAGTTTGAACTTTTGTTATTTGAATAAGAAGCAAATAAGACCTTTTTCATAGTAAACTTAATATTATTTTCCAAAAGCACAATAAAAAAAAATTGTATTTAGGACGTTTGTCCAATGTCTATAACTTCTTAACGGATTGTCATAGAACAAAAAGGGTAAGGATGGAAATAATCTACATAAATAAAGAAGCAACTTTATAATATTATCTCAATTTTGTCTTATCGTTTCTTTGAACACAGAATTGGTATTTGACATGATAAGTCACTTAGCATAAACATAAGGAAAGTACAATATATATAGTATTAGGAATTGCTAATGTTAAGAGACAGAAGAAGAGGAATCAAAATTTTTCTGTAGAAATTATTCAAAATTCAATTAACTTAATCTTATTTTAAAAAATCTATATTTATCGTAGTAATTAAGCTTAAAGGGATACGCTTTCATATTTGCTTCAACATTTTTGAAAAGATTTATATTTGTCGTTCATACATATAGGCTCCAAGTAAATAGAAAGTAATCAATTTAATAAAATGTTTAAATTTTAGAATGTTTCGAACTATGATAAAGTGCGCATTATAGCTTTATATGTTATGATCAAGAATGGAATTTCAGAAGAAAATTTGACTAAATTATTCACCCATGCTCAACTTAGTCCAAAAGATCAGGATATGATAAGGAATCTAAGTTTTTTGGGAGTTAATGTTGTATCTGATGTAAGATTACTGAAAATTAATTTTTTGGAAAATACATATAAAAAATATTGTTTTTCTATTTGCAGGGAAATCGCAAAAAAGGCTATAACGTAACAAGAAAGGAACGTATTACAGAACAAACTTATCAGATGTCACGTTGGACGCCAATTATAAAGGACATTATGGAAGATTGCATCGAAGACAAATTAGATGCAAGACATTTCCAATATTTGGCTGGACGCTCAACAAATTCTTCCTATCATGCACCAACAAGGTATTTTTTTTTTTTCAACCCTACCAACTTGCTATATTGTCCAATAATAATTCCGAATTATATTTTTTATTTGTGGGATGAACACAAATATTGATTCTACCTAATATATAAAAATAACAATGTGCTAAATTTATTTTTTAATGCATTTGCAGTAGCGCACGTTACGGACACTGGCATAAGGATAAGAATTCTCAAAGTACAGTGAAAAATGTTCCAAGGCTTATTGTTTTTATTGTTGGTGGAGCCAGCATGTCAGAAATGCGCTGTGCTTACGAAGTTACAAACGCTGTTAAAAATTGGGAAGTTATAGTTGGTTCATCACATATTTTAGCACCGGAAACATTTTTAAGTGATGTCGGAAGTTTATCAAAAGAGGATTAAATTTGAGTTATACGTTTTTCTTTTATTTTAAGAACTACAGTTTTTTCGTATAATAAGTATTAATTATTAATCAGTTATTAAAAATTGTTTCAAAAATTATATTATATAACATTATTGCTTTTATATATAAGCATAAATTAACTATATAATATTTCTACTGTAGAACAAATTTGTGTGCCTTATAAAAAAGTTAAGCTCGGATCGAATTCAATTTTTTATTTTCTCAACAAAAAAAAATAATTACGCTTATCATGCAATTAATTGAATGTAATATGTTTACACAAGGCAATAGTAAATGAATATTAATTTTGTTATACATAATTATTTTTTTGAGTTGAGTACCTTAATAAAAAATTAAGCTAAATGCGAGCTTTATTTTTTTATATGTAAAGTTGGCACAATAAATTGTTCAACAGTATAAATGTTATTATTCTTAATTTATGATATAAGATATATATTTAGAAGTTTTTCATCACTTATATAAAACGAAAAGTATTTAAAATCACAAATGGGTATATAATAAAAAATAAATTATGTAATATCTTTCATGTATATCCCAAAAATTGTGAAATATAAATTAAGTTCTAATTGTAATTTGTAACGTGGCTTTTTATGCAATACGAATTATTTTGATTAATTTAATTTCGAAATCAATATTTCCAAGGCCGGATTATTTCTATATCTATACACATATTGTTTGTTTTTAAAGTGAAAAACATTTTAATCTAAGGTAATTTTAAATGCGATTCATTATTCATGAAGTTCAAGTTAAATAAATTTATTATCGTTTGATTATGATAACTAACTTGTCATAACTTTCTCTCAGAAAACAAGTTGTTAATTTTTTTTAGTATTAAAAGATTTTTTAATTTTATTATTTTTTTTTTAATTGAGTAATTAAAATATCTGCATAACTGTAATAAACGACAATAATGCATTTGAGATTACTTTTAAGTTATTATTATTTAGTTTTTTATTAATACCTTGTTGAAATTAATATTAGAATAAAATATGGTTATTTTTATGGTTAAATTTGTTTAAATTGGTTCGGGATCAGTTTGATAAACGTTCTTGATAAAATAACTAACACAGATTTTACTTGTATTAATTTTTAATAAACGCTAATAGTGCGACTAGTTACTTAAAATAATTCGTAGCAATGTTAATAAACAACATTCCAATTTTTTTAAAATTTAATAAGGTATAGCTTCAAACTTTCAGTTTAGCAAAAGCAAACGGACGTTTTAGAAAAAAGCAATCATTTCGTATTGTAAAAAAAATTACTTGGTCGCTTTGCTTTTTTTTCAAAAGAAGGAGTGTTCATTGTGTCTTTAGGACAAATACAATTAGTTTTTTGATGATATTAATACATAGAACCAAAATAAAACAACTCTTTTAAGTGAAACTTACCAAATGTCTCGATTCATGTACAATTAACGATCATTATCGATCGTAAAAATATTATAAAGATCCCATTTTTGAATTCTTGTTTTTATAAAATTCAATGAATGCATTCCCAGCTTTATTTGAATTAAGAGGTATAATAGGATTTTCGTAAGATTTTTACGATTGATTTTTATTCATAATAACGCCCAGGAGTTTCACTGAATTTAATAGAACGTAATTTTACTTTGTCCAAAAATTACATTAAATTTTAAAACAAATTTCGTAATTTGTGGATGACGTTAAGAAGAAATAATAGAAGTGGGTTCAACAAATAACAAAAAATACTTTTTATATATTAAGTGTTCTTTTACATTTATTTACATTCATTCAAGTCTCAAAATTTTCAATATTATGTATGAATAACATGTACAATTTTGAATTGAATCAATATCATAATTACAACATACTTATCATGTATTAAGTTTATACTGACTAACTGCCCATTTCTATTATCTTGCTTGTCAAAAAATTAACACTTAAAAAACATTTAAAATTTTCTTAAAAATTTTACTATAATATAAATCTAACTTGTTACAAGAACAAATATATACAATACTTGCAAAATCAAATATAACTTTTATGTGATATTTAACTGAATATATAATAGTAAAAGATAAAATGAGATGTATTAAATGTCAATTATAAAATATAACATATGTTAGTAAGTTACTACTTGGCTTGAGATTTTCATTTAATAGTTTTCCCTTCGTTTGTAAGATTTTGATAAAATAAGATAAATAGCAATTATTTTTTTTGCAAATCAAATACAAAAAACTAGAACTCTTGGCGAAGCAAAGGAAAGCGATAAAAAAATGTTTAAAGGAATTTTAAGCAATTTTTTTCTTAGGTTTAAAATTTTGTTCTAAAAGAAAAATTCCTTTTGCTTTCTGAAAAGATTTGGTGCATGAATTTTTACATATTTTTTATGTCAATCAAGCACATATTTTTAAATAAATAAAAATCTTAAGCCTAGTTAAGGAAATGTTGAAAATGAAAACTATTTAATCAAAACGATATTTGATTAATATACATATTATATTTTCTGTTCTAATGGTCTAAATTTTTTTTTCATTATTTAAATAATTAAATTTTCGAATGAAAAGTTTAATGCATCTCTTGTAAAAATATAATTATATAGTATTTCTATAAAAAAAACTTATTCAATTATTCATGTATTATATTTATAGTTATTTTTTTTTAAATATAAGAGTATCCAAAAAGTTTTTAAAATATCTATTTCAAAAATATATTAAATAAATTTTGTCCTAATTAAATAAGAATTGTTATACACCACAAAAATATGTATACTTTGAAAATTATTTTACTTTACTGCATAAAAATGTCAATATTTCGGAAAAAGAAAAAATTTGACAATTGCAATTATTAGAAAAGTTCTAAAAAAATTTATCGTCATTTTGAATACATTATCTATACATTAAGGAGACAGATAAAAAATTAATTTCCTTATTTTTTTTCAATTATTAAATCTAATCTATTTATTTATTAAATCTAATTCAATCTTTATTTTCTAATAAATCCCAAAATTAAATCTACCTAAAATTTTTTCTTTTCTGTAAATATTGATTATTTTTTTACAGATACTTAAATAAAAATTTTATTGAAAACATTGAATTAAAAAAAAGTAATAATTTAAATTTCATTAAATAAAACATTATTCAACAATAGGTAATTACTTTAAAATGCGGAGTGGAAAAATTCTTTCTCCAATAACGTTAATAGAGGATTAATAAAAACATATTTAAAATTTACGTGAAAACGAATAAAAGTCTAAAAGTGAATAAAAATTACAACTAATAAAAATGGTAAAAATAATTAATTTGTTTTATTATTTCCGCAGATAAAATTAATAACCAAAATCAAGCTGTGACGATCGATTTTAATTTTAAATTAATACCTGCATTGGATTTTTTTGCCATATTTATCTTAAGTAACATCATAGTTCATAGTGTAGGTTTTTGTTCTCGTAATACTTTCTGGAAATCAAGATTCTCTTTGCTTACTAAATGTACCTTCCGAACAAATCCAGGGGTATTTAGTAATTTATTTCGCGTTCGAATTTGAATTCATTTAAAAGTTTGGTCAATTATTGTGTAAAACGTACGAGCAGATAACTGTAAGAAACAATTCTACTGTTATAAATTTTCACAATTTTTCTAAATGGTGTAATAAATAAAATATCATAAACTATGACGCTTGTATTTTAAATTTATTATTATTTAAATTTATTTCAAAAATATCGTTATTACTTACCTGGTACCTGGTTACTATTTAGGAAGGTTTTCCTTTCATATTATTTTAAAGATTTCTATTAATCAAGAATGGAAAAATTGACGAAACTGTAGTTAATCATGAACATATTTTTATACCAATCATTTTGAAAATTTCCAGAAAGAAAATTTTTTGTCAAAGGAATACATGTTTATTATCAGGACGAGTATTTTTAGTTATAGCATCTTTAAGGAATTCCAACATTAATCTCCATCATCAAGATCTGAAACACACTCTCTAACAGTCTAACAAATTTAAACGAATAAAATTGTTCAAATAAATAATGATATATTTTTTTTATTTTATACAAATAACAAAATAAAATAATAAATTAAAAATATACAAAAATATATATATATTTTAAATCATTATATAAATTTAAAATTATTAAGGTAGAAAATATTAATTATTATGTATTTTTAATATCTATTCAACAGTTTATTTACTTTAAGCAATTTTTTCAATTTGTATTTTGAGGCAATTTTTTTTTATTCTAAACCTAATTTTAATGATGAGTAGTGTTACCATAATATGATGGCCTATCTGGTAATTTTGGCGGAGCTTGACCTGGGCGACTACAAAAAAAATTAATCAAATTAACAAAAAAATTGAAGAAAAAATTAAACATATTTTTTATTATAATTAAAAATTTTAAGTAAAAGCAAAAAATAAAAGCTAAAAAAAAATTAAAATAAAAAAAAATAAATCACAAGTATCCCCTGGGAAATGATACAAAATTTTAATTTCATCAGTTGCATTGTTTCTAACAAAAACATATATATTTATGATTTGAGAAGTGATGTAGGCCCAGAACCTTGGATACAAACAATGTTAGTTATTTTTTAGAGCGATGTTTAGTTTTTTTTTAATATTTTGCTTTCTTTTGTAACGTTTAATGTTCATAGGTACATATAATATATTCAGAAAATTTGTGAAGAAAAAGTTTTTAATTCAATCTAATCAGTAATCATTGATTAATAATAGTATAAAATCAGTTTTATTCATACAATTTGTTTAACATATTTTTTTTCTCAAAAAAAACAAAGTTAATGCATTGATAATACCCAAGTAGTATTTTTTATTAACAACTTTAAACAAAAATTGCAAAAAAAATGTGTTAAACAAAATGCCTATATGAAAAAACTAAGTTTAAATTTACTATTATTAATTAATACTTATTATAATCTATCACCGAAAATTCAGTCCTGTAGCACATATCATAAGTTGCAACAGGAAAACACTTATTTACACATAACTAGCTGCAGTAGAAAATCACAGCAATTAGAAAATTTAAATTTAATACAAAAATAATATTTGGACTTCAAAATTGTGAAATTTTCAATTAAGATAAAGTTATGTACGTTATGTTATATTGCACTATTTCTGCAAAGAGTTACAACTCAAAAAATTTGATTTTCCACTTTTTACTACATAAAAATATTAACTCATTATTATTTATAAGTATATTTTATTTCTCTCGAATAGTATTATGTCAATTACAGTTTTCACGCTGCTGTCTTAGTTTTAGAATCAATTTTGCGCTTATTCCAAAATGATGACAAATTGTCTTAATTACATTACACCGATAAATATATGAAAACTTCTATCAAAAACTTTAATGTATAAAGATATGAACATAACATTTTAAAACAAAATGAAAAACCTACACCAATGAGAAAAAACGAACACATTACACAGAAATGAAAAACTTGAAATTTTAATTTTTTCTTTATAACTTAATATTTTCCATTTTATTATTTTTTTTTCCTTTTTTGCTTTACATAACACATTATTTAAAAGAATTTTCCTTTTTTTTAATTTAATTTATTTGATTTTTTTTTTATTTAAATTCAATTCATAAAATTATAATTTTTAACATCTTGTTGTTGCATATTAATTGTTTTGCTTTCGCCTAAATATTTATAATTTTATAACAATAATCAGTAGAACTTTATTATCTCATTTATGTATATTTTTAATTCTACAAGAGATATAATAATAATATTTATTAAATATATTTATAATTTTTTTTGTCATTTTCGTTTCATTTTTAATTTTATTTTGTTTTAGTTAAAAGCTTTTTTTTGTAAATATTAGCTTTTCGATTACTTGTCAAAATGTTTACATAGCAGATGTCGCAAAAAATAGGTCCTTATTCAAGCTGTCGCTGAAATTACAAAGTATTAATTTTAAAAGAAATATATTTCCTCGGAAAAATTCGTTAGCAAAGAAAAATTAATAAACCATGATTGTAATCACTTTTCGATTTCACTTTCCTAATGTGTGAAAAAAGGTGTCATCATATTTATTTTGTTTTGATATATGGTTAGGGTTTAGTAATAATAATTTATATTATTGGTCAATTTTGCGATACCTATACATGAAATCAAAAATCTAAAATAATTGAAGTGATTAAAAACATGACGGTTCTGAATGAATAATTGAAAAGCAATTTTTTCTTTATATTCTTGACGACTATTGATTTTTAAAATCATAAAGAGATAAGAACATTTTACGGAATTTAATAATTCATAATTATTATTTTTAATAATTTAATAATAATTCACAATTATTTTTTTAGTACAGTATTATAATTTGATTGCTCGAAAAATATGTTCAAATTCTGACAAATAATCAAAAAGCTTTCTATTCCATAGGTAGCTTTATATTATACCCTACAATTTACAAATTATTTTTATCAATATAATTATATATAATTTTCTCCATAACAGCAATAATACTTTTTAATTTAATTACATTTACTTTTTTATTTGTTTTTTTTTTACTTTCTACAAAAAGAATAAAAATAAATCTCGAAGAGTAGAACAAGAGCTTATTTAATAAAGGGTAAACATATTGTTTGAAATCGAATTAAAACACAATAAATTAAATAATTTACCAAGAAAAAAGAGAAAATAAAAAATCATATAATTAGAAGTGTACTACTATAAAAAAGAAAAATAATTATAAATATGGATATTTAATTATATACTTCTATTAAAAAGTATGACTATTAGAAATATAATATGCACCTGCATTTAAGTGCTATCTTTAAAGGGGCTCTCTTCTCATTAAGCTCTCCATTAATGTAAGTTGTACAACACAATTATGCCGAGATTTAAATTTTGTCCCTTCGTATAAATATTTTTTTTATTATGTTATTAAACAACGTTTAGATTTTTGTAAAAAGGAAAAATATTTTTAAGCTTAATTTTGAAAATTATAATTTTATTTAACTAAAAAAATCTTTATATTGATACTTCAACATTCTACCCAATATCAATGTATAATTTTGAAAACAGGTTAAGAAGCCAAAAGAGCAAAGAAAGAACTAATAGTAACCAATATCATGAAGTTAGTTTAGTATTTCTCATTGAAAAATTAACGAAAATGAAAAATGAAAGAAATATATTAATTTAATAAAAATTTGTTATAATGTCAAGCTTAAGGCAGCTAGATTTATTTATGGTGGATGTTACAACGTCAAACTTGCCAACACTGTCGTCAGTATTCGCTTCAATTTCAAGAGTATAGATTGACTGACCTAATATTTTAAGAATGAGTTGCTTAATTCATTCTCAAATTGAAATTTATGTCTTGTTTCTGATTCTTTTATAAGCTTTCATAATTATTCTTTGTCTTTTAATTTCTAATTTAAACCAAATTTCTTCATCTTGTAACTAAGCTTGTTATAGCTCATTAGTTTGTTAGCAACCAAATTATATCACATTCATCTTTTAATTTGTTAATCCAATCTGATTATTCTTATTTTATTTTTTTATAGTGTTTAACTTACAAAACGGTTTTTTTTTTATTATATTCTTACTTTTTTAATTTAGGATTTTACTTTCTGGCAATAAATGTAGAATTCGAGAAAGTGATGTTGGTGTTATTTGACATACCCGATCCCGTTGCGGATTATTGGAAATAAACCTGTTATTTCCTTAAAAAAAAAACACATTTGTATGTCGTTAATAAGAAAAACTTATTCAAATAAATATCAGCATTGATTTAAATATTTTTTGGACAAATTTAAGTTCTTTATTTTTTTGTCCAGTTTTAATTAAATGAACACTTATCGGAATGATCTCAAAGCTATTTCCTTTATGTCCTTTTAAATTTTGATTTTATACCCCTTTTATAAAGAGTTATAACTTCAATTGTCTTTATTTCATGGTTTATTTTTTTTAAGGTCATACGTAAAGTCATTAAACGTTATTTTGGCTTCAAATAGAACACTCCACCACAACATAAAAATTACAGGCGATTCCATTTTAAATACAATTAAATGCATCTGTTATAAAAATAAATTCAGAATTAATTCTGTTTTCTATTTCCACCTTCACCAGACCCTCTTCAGATCTTTTTCCTTATCTCAATAAACTATTCTCAGTAAAATTTTGGACATAAATTCAATGCAAATTTTTGGACATAAGTTCAATGTAAATTTTTGAACATAAGTTCAATATACATGTTTGAAATTTTCATCGTTTCATCATTGGGGGAAAATAAATTTTTACTGAGATTAGAAAATTGATTATAATCTGGCTAATATAGTAAATATCGAATGAAAGGTTAAAATAGAACATAGTTTATTAGTGAAATAGTTAATGGTTAGTTAATTAATATTGTAGTCATAGCAATACAAAAATTAGAAAGTATTTTTCCAAATATTATATTATTACTACTTTATCAGAATTTATTTTTATCATTCTTGTGTTTCTTTTCTTTTATTGTTAATAGATAAATTATACGATATTTACTATATTCGCACAATTAAAATATAATGAATATATACAAATACAACATATAGTATTAAACTTTGTTTTTTTAAGCGTGCGTCATTTTTTTTAATTTAAGTGATTTTTGTCACACATAAAAAAACAATGAACATTTAAAAATGGAATGTTATTTTTATAAATTTTTTTCATAATGTCATTTGAAAACTACTGAAAAAAAGAACATTACACATTTAATTTTATAGTTAAATATACTTTTATGATTAATATTTTTAAACATTAATTAATGGTTCCAATGTATTAATATAATTATTTAACTTTTTTTAATTATACAATATACTTTTATTCTACAGTCAAAAGTAATTGTATTACTAATAAGACGTCAATATTTTTTTAATTTTGTTTTTACATAATTGGAATGGAACAACATTGAAATAATCTTCAGAAATCGAACATTTTGTTTAAAATGTCATTTCGTTGGTTGATATTTATATTACTCCAAGTCATACAATTTCATATAAACGAAGAGTAATATAATAATTCTAAGTAAACGATATTAATTTCTTATCAATTTCTATTCATCAAAAAATTATTACGAGCTTAACTTAAATGTGGATTAAATTCCTTCTTAAGGAAATCACAAAATAGTTTCCATTCCAATTTTTGTAAACTTTTTTTAATCTTGTATATTTTTTTTGAGTAAAAAACATATTTAACAATTTTCCCTAAATTTGAATAGTTTGTGATGATCAAAAATTTAAATAAAAAAAAAAATTAAAGTAAACCAATACAAAACTACTTTATATGATTTGAGTATTTATAAACAGGCAGAATTAATTAAAATAGGAAATAAAAAAAACCAAATCATTAAAGATTATAGCAAAATTTTATATTTGTCTGAATTTTAGTTCAAGAAAAGGATTTTTATAAACTAAATTCTTGCTGCTTCAGTACATATCGATTCACATTTTCATTTAGTTTTTTTTTTCAATCAAAACTATGTACATAAGCTTTAAATAAAAAAAATTAATAAATTTAAATTTTATTATGTAACAAACAGGTAAGTAGTTATTGGACATCTCAACGTTTATTTAAGCT
Organism: Hybos culiciformis; assembly: GCA_964007475.1. NCBI lineage: Eukaryota > Metazoa > Arthropoda > Insecta > Diptera > Hybotidae > Hybos > Hybos culiciformis. The sequence continues at coordinate 41,690,395 of OZ023275.1, read as the reverse complement.
TTATTTTTTTACTCTCTTTTACTTGAAGCATTTTTGTGCGTAACAAATCTTTTTAACGCTACGATTATTCGTAACTAAATTAAATTAAATAGTTTTGACAAATAAAACTTATTTTTTTCTTTTATCTTTATAATCTGGTACTCAATAAGAAGTCTCAAACAACAAAAATGATATGGTTTATTTTATTATTATTCAATAAGTAAAGTCAATTAATATATCCGACATTGATAATGTAATTAATTTACAGCACTTTACAATGGAACTTCGACAATATTATATGATCAATAATCTAAATATTTGCAATTTATTTGTTTATATTTCATATTTATTTTGCTTTTTACTTAAATTTACTGGCAAAAACATTTGATAACTCATTCATTGCTGCTTTTGTAACTGCTTGATTAACTTGCTGTTTCATTTGTGGAGGTAATTGGTTATAAACACCAGCAGCTGCTTGCGCTTGTGCTCGACTATTATTTGTTATAAAATTAACAAAATAATTTATTATTTTTACCAAAACAAATAAATTAAACTAAAGAGCATTTATATTTTAAAAATTATTCGTATAATTTGAAAGAAGAAAGCCTAATAATGTACTTTCTAAAAACTTCATACTGAAAATTAAAAAAATCTCCAATTTTTTTGAAGATTTTCTTTTTTGAATTTATTTATATTACAATTTTTGAAATAAAGATAATATTTACATAGTTTTTAAAAAAAAATTAAATAATTTAAACAGGAAATTGTTCTACTTTTGTCACTTAATATTCTCAAGATAGAAAATATCAAACAAAAAAATTTAGAATGAAATTTGGCTTTTGAATATCTCAAACCACTGCTGAATATAAAGAACAAATACACAATAAAAATTTATTTATATAATATAACATAAATCATCATAAAATAAAGAGGTATGAATTAAAAATATATATGTACATCAATTTATTTTAAAAAATAAATTCGTAAGTTTTTGGTAAATTAATAATGAAACAAAAGATTCTTCCAGTTTCCAAAAAATTATTAAAGTAAATTGATGTACAAATTTTAATTCTTACCTTATTATTTTAAAATTTAAAAAATGTCCTTTCACCTTGAATATTTTTATTAACTGAATACGAATTGAATTCAAAATAAAAGCTTGCACGATTTATCAAAAATTATTATTTCCCTAATTTTCCGGAAAATTTATTCTACGCTATCGACTAAAATAACCAGCAGTGCTCGAACCTAAATAATATCAATATATGTACTTCATATGAATTTGAAATAAAAACTAGAACAATTTCCATTAACTTAAAAAAAATGTGCCGTTTATTTCGAAAACGCTTTAAGTTAATTTAATTTTTATAATTTCGTCTGTGATTCTTAAAATAAAAATAATAAAATTTTCCGGTTCATTATATAACTTTTTAAACGGCTCAAACATTATGATCAAATAAATATAAAGACAATTTTTACAATAAGTTATTATTTTGCTTTCTTTTTATTTAATTAATTATTTACATCCTGCTGTTTTAATTTCTACATTTATTTCATAAATAATTTTGAAAATATTTCAAACATCACACGGAAACTGCTGCAGATAAATTCGCAATTCCATAAATATTATCGTCGGTCGGTAACGCAAATGTCCGTGTTACAACAAATTATAGCACGATACATTTATGCAGTTTTTCCTTTTAAATGCCAATTTAACTAATAATTTAATATTATATATTGTTATATGTAGAATGTTTGGTCAAAAAAATTCCTTGATTGATTGATGAATATATTGAATATAATTTATTTTGATGAATTTTTGACATTATTATTAAACAAAAAATGCCAAAAATGTTCTTTATAATCTATATACTATAAAACTATGTTATACGCTTGTAAGATTCTCAATTATTTTAATTTTCTTTAGTCTCCAAATTAGGCTATGTTATTTATTATTCTTAGTGTTTCATTAAATTACTGATTATTTTATTAATATTACTTTTATGTTTTTATGCCACTACAGCTAAGCAGAAAATAGAAAAAATATATAATTTAGGAAGGTAGGTATATACTTTTAGCTGTTAATTACGATTTGTCAATCGTTTTTCAATAAATATTTTTTTAAGCAAATGGATATCTGCACAGAAAATAAATATTTCACTTGAAATTAAATTTCTTCGTTAAAAAGAAGGTAAAAGCGTAAGCATTTAATATTACATGAATATACGTATATATAGCTTTTATATCAATTAAATCAAATAAACTCAAATCAAGGAAAATGTTTTTTTTTATTTATAAAAATACGACATACGACAAAAGTCTATTCTATAATATAATGTGTGTAATGTGTTATCAAATTGGCCAACACCAACATAAATATTAAATCGTCTACTGATACATTTAAAGGATCTCGTAGGCATAGAAAGCACACAAATGTATGAAACTTTATAAAACATCTAATATATCTAAAATTCTAAATATATAATGAAATCGATCTCTGTATATCTATCTATCTTTAATACTTATATTATAACTGCTTTCAATTCAAACACAACAGAATTTTTTCAAATTTTACAGAGAAAAGGCATTTGCGTAAAAGACAAGTCAAGTTTGAATATCTGCCAAATCGCAAGTTCTTTCTAAAGTTATGAGTAAATAAGATTTTACTTAATCAAATTTCGGAGGAATTTCTAAGTAATAGACAACATCGTTACAATTGTACAATACGATAACTTTATGTCGAATTTTTGATTTTGATAACTTTTTTTTTGTTTTCATCTTTTTACAAATTAATCTTTAATTTTTTTGTTAGTTATGCAGGCATTTTCATACAGTTTCATATATTTGTTATGATTTTTATCCCTACTTGATTTTTTTTTTTATTTTTTTAACTAAACGACTTGTAATTTATGTCAGTGTTGAATGAACGTAATAATTGTTTCAATTGGAAAAAAATAAGATTGAGATGTTTAAAATATTTAAATTTTCCTACCAATTTTTTTAATTTTTTTTTAAATGTAAATTTGGCAAGAATTTAGGGAAACTGACTTTAAAATTCTCTAGTTATGCGAATCGAATTTTTGGCAATGTTCAAATTATTATTAATTAATTTTAAACCAAAATTAAAATGACAATTTCAAATTTAATTAAAGCTGTCATTGCAAGCGCCAAAAAAAAAGTTCTATTTGCTGTACATAAGTCGTATAATTTTAATATCAAGCTATATAATGATAAATTATTTAATATATTTTATGTATTTTTTATATATTTGGAATGAATATTTATTTTAAAATTTTTGAATAAGTAATGAATTTTTTTTTTTAATTTTTTTTTTTCTTGTTTAGCGCCGCCTAAAATTATTTTATTTAATATTAAGTAAGAATAGAACAAAAAGAAAAAAATTATTTTGGAAGTGTATTAAAATTGTCTTTCAACGAAACATAAAAAAAATCGATAAAATATTAATATTTCGAATGAATGTACATTAACATGTACATAATAGTTATTAGTTTAAAAGGTAACCTTTTTATAAAAAAAAAAAAAATATGTATATAATTTTAATTTATGTCCTCTTATCATGTCTTATTATTCTTTTTATTTTTTCAATTAATGTTAGATATTATATTGCATAACAAATAAGACATTCAACAAATATTTCTCCATAAATGAGAATGAAATTTTATTTAATATTCCATGAACTAAAGTTTTATTGACATTGGTTGTTACAATTATATTCCATATTATAGTATTATTTATGTATCTTGAAGTTTTTTATTCATAATTTAATGTCAAAATGAGAGGCTTTCAAGTGCATAAATAATGCAGATCAATTTTTCAAATTTTTAAAAATCTAACAGCTAACAAGAAGTTACTTTTTGAAGTGTTATGTAAACTATGAATTATTTTTTATGTGAATTGTGAACTATGAAATCAAGGACTTCAAATAAAATACAGCTAGTCGATTCTAAAATAACTAAAAAATGAATAGTAAATAAAGGCATCTCCCATCAGAAGTTCATCAGAGACTCTTTTTGTTCTGTGTGAATAAAAGTATGTAATTGACAATTAAAATTATTTTAGGCGGCTCTAATTGATATTAATAACATTTTTTACTTGTAAAAATTGTCTTTAATTTTTTATAAAAAGGATACCTTTCAAGTTTTTTAAATGATATACAAAAATTATAATATATATTTGCTTAAATAAGAATTACTAGACTTACGATGGTATTAAGGGTGCTGGAAGCGCTTGTCCTCCCGCTGGTCTGCCTTGAGGAAGTGGTGGAGCAGCACCGCCTCCTGGTCTACCAGGAATGGCTGGAGCTAATGAGTAAAAATATATATGTATTGTTAAAAAATTAATTAATTATTTGATTTTTATCTGATAATATTGATTAATGATCCCCAAATTTGATAGTTTGTTATAATATACAAACTTAATTCAAATGGGACGTGAACAAATTGAGTACTTATTTCACTTTTTATTTAAAAGACAACCATTGGTAGAATTGTTTTGAAAAAAGTTGTTGCTTCATAGTTATACGTATATACACAAAATGTTGCAACAACAAAATATATGAATAAAAAATTTTTTCAATCGAAGTTTTAACGTGGGCCACTATTCCTTTAAAAGCTGGACTACTTATCATTATTTAACAACATTTAAAAAAAATTTGAACCTTACCTGGTCTACCAGTTGCAGGTGGTGGTGGAGGTACCCTACCTCCGCCAGCTGGAGGCTGATAAATAAATTAAGTTATTTAGAAGTTAAAAAAAAACTATTTTTTTTTTATAAATTCTAACCTGTGGATTTGGAGTTGGCTTTCTTGGACCACCGGGACTTGGTGGTGATAATCTTGGATTATCTAAACCACTTGGGAGCCAATCATTTTTAACTGGAGGTGGAACTGGTGTGGACACAGTTGCCATAGATACATCACCTTCAAATAAATTTTATATTAAGATTTTATGAAAATTTCGCAAATAATTAGTTTAAAAACATATTAAAATATTGCACTTTATTTTGTAAATAGAGGCAGCATTTACCAATAATTCTAAGGGCTTCTTTGCAGGCATGATACATTCGTAACATTTCCTCTCTTTTTATTGCTTCTTCAGGACTTTCTTCCATCATTTGAGCCTTAAATAATTTCATAATAAATTAGAATAAAATATGTACAAAGCTTTAAAAAAAAAAAAATTAAAAAAATTATTACTTGATCTCCGGAAGCATATAAATGTGCTAACAATTCACCATTGATAAAATCTTTAGCATTATTAATAATCATCATCATAATACATTTTGGAACCATATCTCGTGTAGTTTTTGTAACAATTTTCATGTATGAATCAACCAAATTGCGAATCGTTTCGACTTGTCGTTCTAATTGAGGATCTAATGAACTCGTTTCAACTTCTCCGGCTTCCTGCAAATATAAGTTATAATTATTATATATTAAAAATTATTTTAAATTTTCATTAAAATATCATCAATTTGAAATAGCAACATCTCTTTAGAAATAATTTGGAATGAAAAACTAGGTAAAACATTTTAGGACATATTTGTACTTTAAGTCCTTCAAAATTGATTGGTGGTAAAATTACTAGTAAATGTATAACTTTACCTCAAATTTACAGAAAAAAAAACATTTGAAATAAAATTTTTCGCGATTGCAAGAATTTATAGGAAGAGATGTTATTTTCTCAGAATGACAAATAATATAAGCAAATTTTTATGCTAGGTATATATATGAGTCAAAGCAAGCCACATATTGAACGTATGTAAAAGTTTTTGAACTTTATATGAAAAAAAAAAATTTCAAATGAAATGAAAAAAAAAATTAAGAATTTAATTCAGTCGCATCGTTGTGATAATAATTATTCTTAGTTTTATTGAAAGTCAATAAATTAAGAACATTTTTTTTATTTATTTAAACTTCGTTTACATATGGTAACTAAATCGGGACAAGTAAGAACAATTTTACTAATTGGAAGTTTAAGCAAGTAAATAAACGTTCTTACTTGTCCAATTTACTTGCCAGTTGTCTACGGAGCTTTATTCTTCAAATTTTACTTGCCTTCTTTTGAAAATATATACCTATTACTAAAATTAAGAAATATTCAATTAAATTCAAATGTTTTAATTTCAAGACATTTAGATAAGATTTATAATTTAATATTTATTAAACTATTATTATTATTATTATAAGTTAAAATTTATTATTTAATATTTATTAAACTTTTACAGGAAATTTTTTTTATTTAATTTCTTTAAACTAAATATCAAAGTTAAGTTAATGAGCTTTTTAAAATCTTAATCCAAGCTGATACAAGTGAAGGGAAAATTTCTTTAAAATCTTATATCTACCTATCTTATACATAAATAAAAATTAAATGATGTTCGTTGAAAATCGCATCATTTGAGCACGGCGATCGATTTGGCTAATTATTTTTTTCTTTAATGTTCGTATAGTTATTAGGGAAAGAAAAATTGGAAAACTTGTCCGGAAAATTGGAAAATTCAAGAAAGATCATAACTTTTATTAATAAAGGCTATAGAAAAAGAATGTCGGCGCTGGGATCTACTAGTTTCATAAAAACATGATAACGCATTTGCACACATTTTATAACCAATTGATCGTAGTGTGCCGGAAATATGGGAAACATTTGTAATGGACAAAACTAGCGTATACGACCATCAATTTCATTTAAAACGTTCAATCCTTTGTTTCATTTACGATATTACAATGTTACTCAAATAAGAAAATTTTCCTGTAAAAACAACTTAAACCTACATAATGCATAAAATGTCAGTGAAATAATGTCTACAAATTGTGATTTATGATATATTATTTATGTAGTGAATACGAGACTTTTAGTGTAGGTCGACTAAAAACTACAAACATAATTTTTCAATGAAAAATCAAATAATAGGAACGAAAAATCAAATAATGCTTCTCTGTTCAATATTATGTAAGAATAATTTTGTGTTGAAAATGGGATTCTTTTAAATTCATTCAAATCATTAATTATTATTAATCATTAGTAAGGTATTACATGTAAAAAAGTAAAGAAAAAACTAGCATTCAAACAAAATAAAACTATATTTTAATCACAAAAGTAAATCAGGATTAATTGTAAAATTTAATTATTAATCATCAAAAAAGCTTCATGTATACAGTTACAGTGTGCGTACAAGTTGAAAGACAAGTTGAGTAGTATGTAGTAATGCTGAAAGACTTTTAAAAGGTAAGCTTTTTTAACTCAGTTTCTATGTCTGTAGTGAAACTTTCAACATGCTGAAAGATCAATTGAATAAACATTAAACCCGTTTAAATCGTCTTTAACACTGCACTCCTTCCTCAAAAACATTTTTCACTGGGCGTTCTGTATATTGAACTCTGTGGTTTTTATATTTTTTTTCAACACACGCTTGCCGGCCGTTGTTACATTTAGTACTTCTGGTTTTTTTTTGGAAACGCGCTCGTCGGGAACTGTCGTCTGTGACACTTTTCTTCGGAACTGGCGTCTGTGACACTTTTCTTCATTTTGGTCCCCATCCCAAACGTGCGTTAAGAAGCTTCGCTTAAAAAACTTTCTTATTTACTGCTGGAACCGCTGTTTTAACACAGCAGATGAAAATTTTTACTCTACTAATTAATTCATTATTTCATATTTGGGATATTCTTTTTATAATAGTTTCAGATGTGTAGGTTTATCATTTGCAATAGGTTTAATTTCTTGTCGCTAACAAAAATATGAACTTAATAACAAATTGCCTAATTCAATATAGTATAGTGTTTGTTTGATTTTTATTTTTAACAATAACTTTAATTAATAAAAAAAATATATATATATTTAACATTACTATATAAGATGGAGAACAAAACAAACAAAATTTAAAATTATATATAGTTAATGAACTAATCACTCAGCATATAAAATTTGAATAAAACTATTATTTTTTTTTTTTAATTTCAACAGAATGAAAAATTATTAAATGCTGGTAATTTAATTTGAAATGCAAATAAATATAAAATCTCAAAATCATGAAACAAACCTGACTTCCTTCCTGCTTATATATTATAAGAGAAAATTAGGAATTGAAAAATTATTTTAAAAAAATTATTTCTAATTATTATTTTGAAAATTCTTAATTTAATTTTATATAATTATTGTATATTGCTTTAATTTAATTATATTATAATTTTGTTATATTTATCACATTTTATCACATTATTTATAGACATTTACTTCTAAATAGTTTTAGAACCCAATTTTTAATAATGACAACAAATATTCATATAAAATTGTTTAATGCTTATACTTATTTGGGAAGAAACATTTACTTTAAAATAATGTAAACGCAAATTTTTGGAATCATTTATTTCACACTTAATGCAGATCAAATAAAAACTTACGGTTTTTATCGAAAATGTATTTGTTGAATTTTTTTAAACTTTCCTAATTTCATAAGATATACTAATTTTTGACTGTCTTTATTATAAAATTATTTTTTTCATTTGTCAGTACGATTATATTTTCACAATCAATTAATATTTAAGTCCACCGAGCCAAAATGAAATTTAGCTTTATTAATTGGATAGCATTTGAATTTTTGTTGTTTTTTTTGTAAGAAGATTTGCGACTTTATAAATTTACTATGGATTTATCTTAAAATGATTCATATCGCATCAATAAATAAATATAATTTAGTTTCTAAATAAAAATAAATAATTAAATACATGATGTAGTTCTTCAAGTAATGTTTGTCCCAGACATTAATCAGTATAGCTTTCTTTTAGATAATTTTAATAATTTTGATAAACTTAAAAAAAATATATATACCCCGTCTTCTCCATTTTCCTGTGTATTATCTTTTTCTGGATAAACTCCTGCACGTAAAAAGGATGCTTTCCATGAGTCAACTTCATCAACATTTTCACATGATAATTCCAATTGTTTATAGTCCTAAAAAATATAATAATGAAAAAGATAAATAAAATTGAAAATAATATGTACTACTTAAAATATAAAAAAATGGTAATAAACTGTTAATCAAATTTATTAACTTTAAACCAATTGTTAAAACTTATGTGGTATATGCAATAACTACTTACTTTATAGACATTTCGTCCGTCAGGACTAAAAAGTGCAAATGTATGACGACGTGACATAAAACCTTGTTCAATGTCCCTAAGTTTGAGACCATCCAATGGTAGCATAAATTTCTTCTCTTTTTCATCTTCGTCTTTAAACCAGGAAATGCTCTCAGATGTAAGAACAAACCAATATGGGCGGGATCCACCTGTAATAAAATGAAATATTAAACTCTTTATTTAGAACTAAAATGTCCACTGTTAAAGATCATAATGAGTTTTTTAATAATACCATACCATAAACTGTCATGTAAAAACAAAATTATTCCAAAAAGTAAATCTATGTCAGCATATGGTTTTAATTTGCCAATATTTTGCATATAAACTTAATACTAAAATAAAAAAAAACATAAACATGAAGTAAAGTTGTGTTATTTAGATCCGTTTCTGTATAATCAAGCCTCTTTGTTTACGTTTATTAAAATTTAATATTCATTTCCAAACATTAAATTAAATTTCTTAAAAATATCAAAAAAAGTATTGTACAATTAAACATCAGACTAGAAAGATTCATAACATAACATAAAATATATATTAACATACTTATTGTATATCTACGTCAGATTAACCTTTTGGTTTAGAACTCGTAGGTATACAATAATATTCAATCAAATCAAAAATGTAATCAAAAAATTAAAAAAAAAAAGCAGTTGCAATAAAAATAAAAAATTAAAGTAAATAAATAAATAAACGAACATAATAAACAAAACGAACAAATTAATAAAAAAATATTTTTCCCGAATAAAAGGTTGTAATATTGGAAAAAAGAAACACCAAAGTTTTTAAATTATTTTTCCAATTTTTTTTCAAATTTTCTAAACCCTAGATACAAAATTAAAAAAGACTCTTTCGAAGTATTTAATAATTGACCTTACTGGTTTTAAAATAGTAAATTGCGAAGGAACATCAGATTAGATTTTATCGATACTTAATCATAATTCATAACATATTTTAAAATAATTACATAAATCATGCTAGAAATGTGCATTTTGTTATCACTTAAAACTTTATCGAAGGGTTAAAAAATTAACAACATAAATTTAAACAAACAACAAGCATTTATATTTCTTTCCAACGCCATTTTGGTATAATTTAATGACAAAAATACTTTATAGTGTAGAAATTGTGCATTTCCCATACCTTAAAATTTCAATAATATTTATTTATTCATTTGTTAACCAATTAAAAGCATTGTTTTATTTTCGCAAATATTAACACAAATTTCAAATTAAAATTTAATTAAACAATACAAACCAATAATTGGGCTCAAAAAACTCATCAATAATGCTACAAACAAAAAAAAATTAAAAAGAAAATGTTACACAACGAAAAATGTATTTGATTTTTTTTTAGTTTATGCAAATTTTGGTAGTTTAATTAATATGCATTTTTTATAGTTGTCAAATTCTTGATTTGACTTCAACTCAATAATGTTATTCGTTTTTTATATAAATACATTTTGAATAGCCAACCAGTAGAAAGTATTTCTGAAATTATGCTTAAGAAGAAGAAAGTAAAAATTTGGAATTAATAAATAATGAAACCAAGTTCAAAATTCAATGTAAATTATGCACAAAGATTATAAATAAAAAAAGAGAGAAAGTAAATAGATCAATTTAAGCATGATTTAGCAAACTATCCACCTGTTAGTGCTGAATACAATTTAATATCGAATATTGTTGTCTAGTTTGAACCCCAAACTACAAGACACATATCAGAAAATTTAAATTTAAAGTCTACAGAAAAAAAGTTTTAATTTTTCATCTGCGGCTGATTGTCTTCTAAATCTTAACAATCTTCCTAGTCTTTATTTCCTAGGCAAGATCTTACTTAAATTTTTGCTCCACCCACAATGTTCCATTTTCCCATTTTTTATGGTAATCAGATCAAGATTGTCTGCCGCGTATTCGGATTGATTTGTTTATTTAATCTTTTGTTATGTATTATAATTATCATTAGGATCTTTTACTGATATTGTGTTAATGTCAGATTTGATATTTAATTGATGTAAACAAACATTGTAAATGGTTTTTTTTGTTGCAAACTTATGCCAGAGTTGTTAAATAAATTTGTACATTTTTCAAAATAGACCGATGTACAGACCGAGAGTGAAAGCATAAAGTCCGTTTTTCGTTTTTAATGGAAAACGGGCTAAAAACACTTAAATCATCTCATTGACAATTCCCATAACTGGAAAAATGTTTTAATGAAATTTTTACAATTATTATTCAACCCTAACATTTAACGAAGTTGCTAATAAAATATACATAGCCTAATCATTAAACTAAACTTTTGGATTCCACTTTTTGATAGCAAAGTACATAAGACAATATTTTTTAATTTATACTGATGTATAAAGTATGTGTAGAAAAGAATAGTTTATAGACTTGTTATTCAATACGTAGTAAATCACGAAATTTATATTACAGCACACCTTTGAAAATATTTATTTTTTGTTTTTGCTTATGTAGGTATGTAAATTTTCTACAAATTGAAAAGTGAATGAATGATATTATATGACTACTTACATGTACCAATTTTAACGTGTAACTCTAAATTTATAAAACAATTTAATAACAATTCACAGCCATTTCGTGAAGTGAAGGAAATATTTTGATTACATGACAGTTTGTATGACGAAATAATGCAAAGAAAATTTAGTTTTTTTTTTATCATAAGCCAAAAGAGCTCAGCATTTTTACTTCATACACTAATTTTATTTTTTGTTAAATTATTATTTTCTTGATATTACCTTTCATGATTCCCAAATTTTGAATGCACATATGGCCCTTTCGAATCACTTGATTTCCAAGAGCACGCGTTCCAGTTTTTGCAGCATTTTCTGATTTACTTTGAGCACTGAAAAGAAAAATTTTAATTTTTTATCCAAATCTCTAATTTTTAAAATCGAATAAAAAAGTTTTTTATGTATAGTTCATAGATTGGATAGAAAAATAAAATCACCGTGATAATAAAAATCAGAAAAAAAAAACTGGTCAATTTACCATTAGATGAAAATTTAGAATTATAAAACAAAAAATTTTAAAATTTTGTTATGCACATACACATAGTATATAATCGAACAACTTAAATTTTCAAAATTATATTGAATATTTTATGTTGAGGTTCTTTATTTACTTTCTTCCTCTTACAGTATTTGATCTAAAAAGTTTTATTATAATTTTAATTTAGAAATTTTACATATTTTTAACAAGACTTTATGTAATAATTTTATTTTATTTTTCTTAAAATGTGAAGTTAATCTATATCTACTGTTCAATATATTATAATGAAAATTATGAATAAAACATTGCATTATAATTGACTTATGAATAAACTACGTTATGCAAAATTGTTTTGAATGGATTAAGCTCATCTCTTATTTTTTAGGAAAAAGGCTGAATTATATTCAAAACAATCTCAAATTATCTATATTCATAATATTGTGTCAGTCACAAGACATATAATTGGAATGGAATAAAATAAAACAAAAAAAACCGAACGAAAACGCGTAGTGCAGCTTAAAATAACACATAATATAATAGTTATTACATATAATATAATATTTATTACATATAATATAATATTTATTACATATAATATAATATTACATAAAATATAACATTACATAGAGTATAATAATATTATATTATATACAAAATATAATTTCGCGAAATACATTATGTTAAATAATACTCATATAGGCGAATTATGCAAGGAATTTCAAAAATAGTGCAAAGTTTACTTACAGGATTGTTTTTGCACTCAAGAACCAAAATATTTTAATTCTAAGATTAAACTCGTGTCGTATTATTTACACAAACAAAATTTTCTTCAAAATTCAATCTATGAGCTTACATAGCTATGTTTTACAGCAAAAAAAAAAAATACTGAAAAATAAAAGAAAAGCTTTTTTTTTAATATTTCTATATAAAAAAATTATCATTTATATTAAAATTTCAATAGGTATGCAAAATATTTTAAAAATTAATTTTCATTCAATTCTGGGATATTTTTACAGGGAGCTGCATATTTTATTTACATGCGTTGTTTATGTGTCCCTCGTATTTCAAAATAAGTTCTGAAAAGCATTTTGCATTTTTGATTCGTTCAGTTACAGCAAATGCAATAAACATTATTTTGCCAGTTTTTTTTCAATTAAAAAAAAGCCCACATTTTGTAGGTGTTCAATTTTATGAGATGTCAAGTGTCACTATTTTGCATATATTTTTACAAATTAGTTCAAAGATTTTAGACATTTGGTAGAATGCCATCAATACATTTATTTGAATTTTAATACCAACTAGTATGTTTATGCATAATATAAATCATAAAAAAAAATTATTATTATACATTAAAATATAGATTAAAAACGTACAAATAAACTAGCCATAACCGAAATAAATTGAATTGAGTAAATTTTTTGTAATTGAAAATAATAAATGAAACAAAAAAGCCGAGTAGATCGGTCGCCTCGGACATAGGGAGTAGGGAAACCTTTAACATTGAGAAATCAAATGTAAGATTTTTGAGTGAATTTCTTTTTTAATTTGAACTATTGGGTGAATTCTTGAACGTAAGTGATTCAATTTTTAAAATATTAATTGAAAATAATTTAATTAATTCTATAAATCAGAATTCGGGTTACTTCCGACGATTATTTCGGTTAAAAAATAACGTGTCATAAGAAACTATTACTATTTAATTAATTCAAGATTTTTGTATTATCAATAAAAACAAAAATCCAAAGCAAATATGCTTAATTCTAATTTTTTATGAAATAATGTTGTAGATGATCCTTGCTTTGTCGGACTTTCAACATTTTTTGGATTTTTATAAATAAATCATTATTTTCAAAACTTAACATAAAACATAGATTTCTTAATTTTTCTTCTTGACACATAAATATAAAATAATCTAAAAAACTAATAAAAAACTTTTATAGAAACTTCTTTGTTTCGCTGCAATTTCCAAAATTTGTGAGTGTCGAAGGACGACCGAGTTACTATACCACTAACATCTTAAATATCTAATTACAAAACGTTTCAAAACCTTTAGAAAATTTTTCGATATAAAATATTTTTGGAGGCTACCTATAATAAAAATTAACAATGTCTTGAAAAAAGTTCTAATATTTTTAAAAATAATATTCCAAAAAATTTACACCAAAAACTTGCTGTTAATTTTGATAATTTGATATTTTTTAATTACAAACGTTTTATGGATTTGAATTTTTTTAGAGCTTCTTTTCATTTTAATGCATATGTACGTACATACAATAATGTAAATGGCACTGAATAAATATTATTTCGGCGTGCTGCGATTTACATGTTTGTTAAGAAGTTTCTTCAATAATATTATATGCCCGTTGCAAGTGAATACTATTAATTAAACTTGAAATAACTAGGTTTTTAGTAAATAATTACCTACATAAAATATAATAATCATCTGCAAAATTTTCGATTTAATCAGTATTAAAATTGAAATAAGTGAAAACTGGATGTACTAGTATTTGTCCTGAACCGCCCGCTATAACACAAAATTCTACTTCATAGCGTCAGAAAAATTTATTTCAAATACCTATTGAGATATAATTTTGACGGTTACCAATTAAGAGCTTAGTGAAAATGGGGAGAATAAATAAAAAATATCAAATTTTTTTTTGTTTTAGAAAATTAAAAAGCAATGAATCCAATTTAATATTATTATACAGTTAGGAAGGTGATTTGATTGGAATGACACACAATTTTATAATGCACTGCAAATTTTGAATCTCAAGTGAAAAAACCATAGTTTTTTTTTTTTTTTTGGACGTTTTGTCAATTCTAGCTTAAATATTTTTAATTAATTTAATAACAAAACTGAATAAAAACCTTCTTTGAAGCGGGCACGCGGCACTGAAGATTTTTTATATAAAAATAGAAAAAAATTATTATTAAATTTGATTACTCAAATTTTTTTTTTTTTTTTTTTTTGTTTTTTTTTTAATAAACTTACTTTGCAAATCCAATAAAATCCTCATGATTTGTATTCATATAAGCAAGCTCCATATCAATTAATAAAAGTATTTGTTCCTTGCAATGCTGTTCTCTTTGTCTAATATGAGTTGTTATAATACGTTCAGTTTCTTCTCGAAGCCTTGGGTAGCGTGACATCTAAAATCAATCAAAAAGTTTAAATTTAAAGAATAAAAATTTTTTCTAATATGTAATCCAGAAGGTAAAAGTAGATTAAAAGTTTAATAAACGAATTATTTAAAAAATAATTTAATATTAAAACGTACAGAAAAATAATTAAATAAATTAAATGAATAAGAAAGCAAACAAAGAACAATCAAAAATAATTACGAAATTTAAAAAAACAATTTTGTATAAAATTAAAGTTTAAAGCAAATAAAAAAAACTATCACATTGCAAGTCTGCCTATTGATTAGTACAACCAAGGCACATTTTTTTATGCAATGTCTAAATATATAAAAATATTTTTTCAAATAATTTACCTTGTCAGTACATAAGCGAACGACGTGAGACAATTCTAAAACGACTAGATCAACACATTTGATGACTGGCTCCTTCAGACCATTAATTTGTTTTTTCACAATAGCTTCAAAAGCCATATCTGGTGTAAAAAGACCAACTCGAATACCATGAATGTTACGAATAGCAAATGAAATTTCGCGGCGAAGTTCTTTTTCATCACAAGACATTTTAACGATTTCAAAACGTAACCTAAAAAAGTATAATTTCGGTCAATTAATAAATTAAAATGTTCCGTTTATGAAAATTTGAACAAAATTTTAGTTGCTTATCGTAATTATTGAAAGACTTCCTTTATTTTTATCGTTTCGCTTTAATCCAATAAATATCTTAGCACTTTAGAATTTAAAAAAAAAAATCGAAAGACTTCCTTTATTTTTATCGTTTCGCTTTAACCCAATGAATATCTTAGCACTTTAGAATTTAAAAAAAAAAATATATATTCTAATTTATTTTGTACCTTTCATGAAAAATGCGATTGATTTTGGCACCACCAGATAATTCATTTGTGTTAACTAAAGCAGAACCAGAACCTTCAATGGTGCGTTCAAAATCAGATTGCAGTTGTTGAATCATCCTTAAGAAAAAAATAATTTTTTTTTCAATAATTATTTTATTATTAATTCAAAAATATATGTAATAAACTTACTGCAACATTGCTTTTGTTTTGATACTAGGATCATCAGGTCTGAAATGTTTAAATTGTTGGACATCTTTTTCCAAGGTTAACATCTGCTTTTGTAGTTTATCCCTTAATGCTGGTAACGTATCACGAATGTGATTTGTTAATTGCTGATTTAAAACCCGTTGTAAATATGGTGTGCCTAAACGTTCAGCAATGTGACGATATGATGGATGACTCAGGAAAAATTTACGCTCAGCTGCCAAAGCGGCATGAATATCTTTTCTTCCCTCAATATCCTTTTGTGAGCGATTAACAACACCAATGTAGCCACGACGTAAAGGCAAGAGCTTATTCTCCAAAATATCTCTTGCATCTGTACCTTCATCCATTAAATCTAATTTGGTTATAACACCAATTGTTCTTACTCCTTGAGGATCAACTTCCTTAGCCAATTTCAATGCATCTGAATTCGCCAAATCAGTATTAGCCGGAGTAACGGCTAAAATAAGGCATGTTTCCTTCCTTATAAACTGATTTATCATATTTTTTATTTGTGATTCAATATCTATTGGTTGATCGCCAATCGGAACTTTTGTCAGACCAGGTAAATCAATTAATGTTAAATTTAATACATGTGGCGAATAAACTCGCAAATTGATTGGTATATTTGAAATACCCTTGTTACTACCAGTAACTCGATCTGTTTCGGCTTCAATTTCTTGACGAATCTCATCAAAATTTGAGAATTTTTTCCCCTTACAATGTAAAAACTCGCCATATTCTAAAAAATTAATTAATATTAAAATAATATTTATTTTATTTTAAATCAGTACTAATTACCTGTAATTCCATTTATCAGTTGTAATATTAAGGGACGACGAGTCACGATTCCGGATCCTCGAGGTAGAAAATCTCTAAAAGAAATTAATAATTTTCATTAAATAAAAATCGTCTAGTTTTCTGAATGTAAAACTGTAAAATTTAGCGTATAATCCTGTACCTCAATAATATTACTTAATGAGAAAATAAAACTCACTCGTTGACAAAATTTAGAAGTTTATGCTGCAACAAAATATTTTGCTGGGACAAGTATTAATATATATTTGATAATCATAAAATAAGTAAGGCGGAAATTATTAAAAATCTTTATTTATTTATTCATTTTATGGATTAATTTTCAATAAACTTAAATCACCTTTTAGAAGAAAATGAAAAATGAAATGACTCATTGATTGATGAAATAAAGGAGACAAAAGCTTTCAGATAATAATTTTTCAAATATAATTATAATTACTAAAATTGTTAAAAAAAAATAATAATTCGAGTACATTAAATAAAAGGTTTTGTTTTTTGTTGATTAATTTTAGTCAAGACATTCAACCCTTTTTTTTTTTGATTTCGCAGAACAAAGCAATGTTAACTTCGCCTATTATTATGTGGATATACTTATACTACTACCTAAATGTAATAATTTTGAGAAACTTTTCAGGCGAACTTTGAACTATTTATTGAAATGTAAACATTACAATATTGTAATGCATGTGACTTCAGTACCTACGTAATTTTAAATTTTTTAATTAGGTTCTATTTATCACAAATTGTTATTCCAATTATCACAAAATATGAATATGTGTGTATATTAAAAAAAATTATTGATTAATAAATGCAACAGATATTGAATAATAACTGCTCCATCAATCCAGGCTGTTAAAGAGAATACATTTTTATAAATCTAATAGGTTTAAAAATTAAACATAAAAAATCGATCTAATGAGCAGAATATTTTGTATGAAATTGAACGAAAATTTTTTCAATTTAGAAAGTGTTTGCGTTGTTCTAATTCTAAATCTTGCAAAAAAACAAAAAAAATTAAATATACACAAATAATAATTTTTTTGATAATTGTTTAAGATATCATCTTTTCGTGCTTATAAAAAAATAATTTGATATTCGATTAATTGAATACTTAAAGATTAAAAATGTTGGTGAAATCATACTTTTTTTCTGATACTTCAAGGAAAATCCATAACAATTTGTTGTGAAACAATTTAGCAAAAATATAGTTTGAACTTATTACTCACGAGGAATATACACAGTTGTTATTTATACATATTTCATAAATTTGTTTCAATCTGTCGACCAAAATTAAAAATATTAAATCGAAATCAGTTGAAAAAAGGGTTTTATAGTATTAGAACTAGAATTTTTTTTTTTAATTCAAACTAGAATGTCAATTTCATTTTTACACATAACAATAAAACAAAAAATTGATTTGTTTTTAATAAAAAAAATAGATTCATTCTTTAGGTATTACTTTATAAGTAGCTGAATTATTTAATTGTTTCATTTAATACTCGATTTAATATGTCCTTATAATACAAATTTATTATGAATTATCGTAAATTAAATTGTTCCGCTTAAATTGAACAATAATGTACAATTCTTTTTATTTTATTTCATACTCATATAGGTATATAACTCTAACTTGTTTTCCAAAATAAAACATTGTTTTAGTAGCTAAACAAAAAAAAAAAAAACATAACATAGTTATAAACGAAAATGATGTTTATAATTTTTTTATTATTATTATTAAGAATTCTGATTATGAATCATTCTGATTCTAAGCCTTTTTTTTTCAATAGTATATATATGTACATTAAACATAATATACTTATAAATACATTACGTGAATGAAAATACAAAAAAAAACTAACTATCTAAATATGCACTTATGTTACGATTTTTGCATATATAGGTAGTATACATTGAATGAGGAATTTGCGGAACTTTAAATTAATTTTTATTGCAATTTAGAAAAATAATTTTTTTTTTTTTTAATTTGCAATCTCAAAATTCTTAATTATTTGGATACATGTAGTACCTAACATACAATTTATTAATTTTTTTTTATTATGGTGTTATGCAATAATAATGATACAATAAGGGTAAGTAGCTATGATGTAAATAATAATAAATTACAACATCAAGAAATTTTTTTTATTAATATCGATAATTAAATTGTGAATGAATCTTATCGTTTTCAAATTACAAATGAATGAAATTTTATGAATGGTTGAATATTGCTGGATTTCGGATCCTAACCTAGCCATTTAAAAAAAAATTTATAGCTAACTAACTATTTAATATTTTCATTCAATTTGGTAGGTATGCCATAAATTCTTCGTCATGTCTCACTTCAATATTATATTAATTAAAATAATTTTGATACAGAAAATAATTTCTATCTTAAAAAAAAAAAAAAAAAAAAAAAAAAACAGAGTTTCATATGTCAAAAGAAATGTATCTACATTCTTTTTGAGTACAGTAGTAAATAGTAGGTATACAATTTTTTCTGATAGCTAATAGTGTTTTTCAAGGTCGCGAGTTTTTTTTTTTTTTTTTTTTTGTTTTTTTTTTTTAAGTCTATTGTGCTAACAAAAAAAAACAATCAAAATAGAAATTTTTCATAAGTGAAATATTTTAGCAAAAAAAAAAATCGTTATGGAATTGCTTACATTATATTTAAAAAAAAAATTAAATTTCTTGAAAAAAAAAAATTGTTTTAATTATATATAAAGATTTAATTACATACACCTAGAAAAAAAAAATTATTTTCTTATCTAAAATTATTATATAGTAAGTGACGGTAAAATTTCATTAGTCTCTTAAAATATTAATTTACGTTTCAAAAACAAAAAAAAAAAAAAAACATATTTCTTTCATAATATTATCAAAATTAGGACAATGTTGTAATTTTTGACATATAAAATGAAAAAAAAAAAAAAACATTCAAAAAGGATTTTTTTCCCCTTAAAAAAAAAACTCGAAAAACTCGAAAAACTCTTGTAGGTACACTAATCAGAAAAATTGATTTTCGTATATTTTTTTTCGGTTTTTTTTTTTTTTTTTTGTTAACAGAAAAAAAAAAGTTTTAAAAACACCCACATTTTACTATAATAATTGAATGAAAATAAATTATGAGGGAAATTATTTTATCTTTTTTTATTTAAAAAAATACAAGGAAAAAGAACAATAAATTAAAATTTTTAAAATTTCTAAAAATTTTTATCTAAATTAGCTCTATTCGCAGAACAAAAAAAAAAAAGAAAAGAAAAAACATTAAATTTTAAAATTTTACATACAAAAAAAAACATTATTTTCTTTGCTATCTTAAAATATACCAAAACATTAAATCACTAAAATACAACACTTGAATTTTTAATATTAAAAAATTGAAAGAAAGAAAATATCATAACAAGAATAAAAATCGATTGAGAAGCTCTCAACATTGAAAAATAAAAAAAAAATAAAAAAAATTCTTTACCCTCTCATTGAAATTATATTTCTTTTCTTTTCTATCTCTGATTATTATAATTCTTATTGGCTCTAAGTGAAAATCTTAACTTTTTTATACTTATATCCATATTAACACATTATTCATTAAGGAAAATTCTTTTAATTATGTAATGTAGGTAGGTATACCTAGGTAATTACATAATGTATTTATTACTAGGTACCTAGCCACAGTGATGAGCTACGGCTGGTTAGTCCAGGTACTGGAACCAACTTTATAGAATTGGTAATTAAATCGAAGCCCTTGTTATTTCGGAATCAGTTAAATTTTAAACTAAATTTTAAAATATCTACTTAAAACGAAAAATAAGGCTGAAGATAACATTTAGGTACCTACCTACCTATATCATATTCATAATTCTTAATTGATAGGCATTTTTTTTTCATTCTGCCCAAAAACTGACAAAGTCAATACGCCAAGAGGATGGAAAAAATTTTACGAGGTAACTAAGGAGGAACACCTACTACCTACCTACTGAATTTTAAAGAAAAAAAATAATTTCTAATTTCATCTTAATGGCGTTTAAAACATAAAAATAGTTAAAATAAGTATATAATTATTTTAACATGAAAAATTAAATATACCCAAATATATACCTAACATAATAACAAGAATGTCATGTCAAGTCGAAAATAAAATTTATTAATAATTTTAAAATTTCATAAATATTAATTTATCTTTTGTTTTTATTTACTATAAAGAAAATATTTTTAATTTTTTTTTATCAAATTTAAAGAATTATTACTATTGATAAGATTAAAAGAAAAAAGAATCTAATTCTAAAAAAAATAAATAAAACAACTTTTTTTTTTTTAGATATTATTATGACATGACGACGGATGGCTGGATTAATAAAAAAAAATAAAAAAGTCAACAAATGTTTGTAAAAAAAATTCTCTTTCTTGGTTCTCTCATTTTTCTCTTAGTTAATTTTTTTTCTATTTGACAGGAAAAAGAATCCATTTTTTCAATTGATTTTTCAGGTTTCGATTTTTTCAATTTTTTTTTTCCAATTAATTTTCTTTATTCATTTTTTTAATAAAATTGGTTTTATTCCTTAATATTTAACTTACTTTCCCACAAAATTTTCTAATACTGATGATTTGCCAGCAGATTGTCCGCCCACTACGGCAATTTGTGGTAAATCGATTTGCATATGAACGCCCAACTGCGTGAATGCATCTTGCAATTTATTAACAATTGGAATTAATGTATCCATATTGTAAATAATTTGCACCAAATTAAAGAAATAATTATTTTAATTATATATATATTTATTTTTTATTTTTTTGCGAATTTTTTTTATCCACCAATTTTTTCACTACCTTTTTCTAATGAAATAAAATTCTACTGAAGAGAACTTTGCCAAATTTTATTTTTTTTAATAAATTCTTAAAATATACCAAAAAAATCCCTAAAGTTTGTTAAGCAAAATTAAGGGAATTAGTTCATTATTGCCCACAGTATTTTACAATCAAAAATCACTACACTTGATTTAAGTGTAGCGATTTTAAATAGTAAATTTTCTGAAAATTTGTATCTTTTTGACGGCGCCGTGACATTTGTCCGCGGGACATTTGTCCGCGATGAAATTTGTATGGAAAACTTCGCGGACAAATGTCATTTTGCAAAATGTCATTTGTCCGCGATTGAAATTTTTAATTTTTAGCGGACAAATGTCATTTTGAAAAATGTCATTTGTCCGCGATTGATTTTTCAGTTTTTTTAGCGGACAAATGTCATTTTGCAAAATGTCATTTGTCCGCGATTGATTTTTCAATTTTGGAGATACTGCAGATTACGTGAACCACTCAGAATCGTCTGAAGGTTGGAAAAGGGTAGAGGGGTAGAGGCCCCCCAAATTCTTCATACATTTTGTATGTGCAAATCCCACTGACCAACCACCAGTCCACCCGCCCGCCCGCCGCCCCCACCTCTCTCTCGTTGTACCGATTCTGATTGGTTCACGTCATCTGCACTTTAGCCTCAAATTTTTAGCGGACAAATGTCATTTTGCAAAATGTCATTTGTCCGCGATTGGTATTTCGAATTTTTAGCGGACAAATGTCATTTTGCAAAATGTCATTTGTCCGCGATTGATTTTTTAAATTTTTAGCGGACAAATGTCATTTTGCAAAATGTCATTTGTCCGCGATTGATTTTTTAAATTTTTAGCGGACAAATGTCATTTTGCAAAATGTCATTTGTCCGCGATTAATTTTAATCGCGGACAAATGACATTTTTGAAATGTCATTTGTCCGCGGCGGACAAAAGACATTTCGAATCGCGGACAAATGTCATTTTTATGTCTGCGACACAAAAACAAATTGCGGACAAATGTCCCGCGGACAAATGTCCAACCCCCCTTTTTGACAGCATCAAAATATTTTTATCCTGGCGGTTTGTCAGTGGGATTTCATTAGGATTTAAAAACAAAAAAGTATTCTTAGGTTGGAGCTACAATTTTTATTTCTAAGCAATATTTCGTCCCAAATAAGGCCAAAAAATCGATTCTCTTTTAGTGAATTAGGAGTAATTTTGGCACTAAGGATCTGAGAGTAAATAAAACAACCCAAACACTTAATTCAAGTGGATAAATTGAAAAATTAACACAAACTCCAGTCCGAGGTGGGAATCGAACCCACGACCGAACATACTTTGAGTGCGTTTAGTTTAATTTTTTAATTGGAGAATAAAATAAAGTATGCTTTGATTTTGTAGTCAAAACAAAAACATATGTAATGTCACTGTCATTTGTCAGATTTCATTGCTCTTTTCATTCTTTTTCGATTATTTTCTTGAAGCGTTTACACGCGTTTTAAATTTCGATCGGAAATTAATTATTTTTATTCAGCTCTTACACGTTTCGTGTCATAAAACAAGACTTAAAGTGAGTTTTTCTTAAAAAATATTATGAATAAATTAAAATTTATTTAATTGGCAATAATTAAAAGCAAATTATTCGATTTACATTTGTGGATTTTTGGGAGATGTTGTGCGATTTCTTTGTATCTAAATCTACAACCAAATCAATATAATTGCGGAATATATATTACAATTTAGACCAAAAATAAAAAAATCCACAATTATGGGAGCAATATCTTGAAAATAATGTGAATAAATAACATAAACGTAGTTCTTTTGCTTAACTATATCTACTCGACCTTCAAGCACATTCCGACATTGTCAAAAGACAAAACAAACAAATAGCCCAATTACGAATAAACTAATGCAAAAAAAGTATTCATTATTTCAACATAATGTATATACAATATAATATACAATCTACATTATTTTACATTCATAAAATATCGTATATATCTATCTAACCTAACCTAAAAAAAATTAAATCGTTTTGCCAAGCAGAAGTAGCTTCTCATTTCCAATGAAAAACAAGTTGTAAAAATTTAAAGAAATATACATATGTCAATTTCAGAATGCGTTACGTGGCTGCTTATATGTTGGCTGTTCTCGGAGGTAAAGACAATCCTGCCAATGCTGATATCGAAAAAATATTGAGTTCAGTTGGTATTGAAGTCGATAGTGAACGTCTAACAAAAGTAGTTAAAGAATTGAAAGGCAAAAGTGTTGAAGAATTAATTAAAGAGGGCAGAGAAAAACTATCGGCAATGCCAGTTGGTGGAGCTGCCGCTGGAGCCGCAGCACCAACTGCTGGAGGTAAGCATATTTTTCTTAAATTTTTGATTGGATGGAAGAAAACAATTCTCATTATTAAATTAATATTTATGTTTTGTTTTTAGGTGATGCACCCGCTGAAGCCAAAAAAGAAGAAAAGAAAGAAGAGAAAAAAGAGGAATCGGAATCTGAAGATGACGATATGGGTTTCGGTCTCTTTGAATAAAATAAATCAGCAAAGTTTTCGTGATAAAAGGTAATTTTTTTAAATCCAGCGAGTTATTAATTAACAACTAAGTTTTTTAAACTCCATCAAATTATACCTCAATTTTTAAGTACCTAGTAACAGGATTAATGAGAGTAACGTGCATTACATATGATATTATATTAATGTTTTAATAATAATTCGGAGTATTTGATTACCAATATTTTGATTTACCTATCACATTTAATTAAATTTTTAATCTGTCTTCGTTTGAATTTTTGTTTCTTTAATTTGGTTTTAAATTCTCTTAAAAATTTATAGATACTTTATTATAGGTACACAAAAACTAAATATTTTTCGACAAAGTTTTATTTAGAAAGACTTCATTTATATTTTAACTTAAGTTGTATCTATAATTCTATTGTACCTAAGAATATTAATTTTTACAGTGTAATTAAAATTATTTTATTTGATGTCTCATTAATCATATATTGTTAATTAATTTTAAGTAGATATTTTTAAACAGATTTTCAGTTAAATATCGATGAAGATTTATTTAGGTTTTTAAAGTTTTATTTAAATTTATAATTCTAAAAATAGACTTGCAAGTAAAAATAAAAAAAATTGTGATGATTTCAATTTAACCATCTTTCGGCTGAAATGCTTTGATGATATTTTATTATTTCTGAATATTCATAAATTTCATGTTAACTAAAATTTGTTTTTTTTTTTTCAAGTACCACTATATATTTCTTTTTTTTTTCAGCGTTTATTATCTCCACTTAGAACATCAGTTGTTAGCAGTTAAGCAACATCAAATGTGCAAATTAAAATATCAATCTTGTACAAAAATATTATTTCTGTGAAATAAAAATGTTTTACACGATATTTAGAAAATTTTTTTTATTAGCTTGCGACGATGGATGAGATGAAAAGAAAAACTAAACTGTGTTCTTTTTCTTACGCGATTATTGAAATAAGTACAATTCTTGATTTTACTTGATTATATTGAAAAATAAAAATTCTTTAAGATGGACACATTTCTGCAAAACAACCCATCAGGATAGGAGGTCAAATAACATGAATTTTCTTAATTTAGGCCTTCATAGTGACTCGACGCAGAAATCGGGATAAAAAATAAGTATCACATGACTTCTTGTGGAGTGGACTGACTGATATTGAAAATTACCAAATAATGCGTAATCTTCTGCTTGTGTTTCTATTTAAAAATATTAGAAAGAAATCATTTTATCTCCAATTATGCGTTTATTTTCATATCACAATCTAGATACCACATGAGTTGAAATATGCTGACTCTAGGAGCCTAGCATTTGAATAAAATTATGAACTTTTCAGTCTTTGATAACAGAAATATACATAAGGATCTGGAAATGTGGAATGTACCTAATGTCAATAACATCATTTGAAAATAAACTAAGGGTTTCTTGTGATGTGAGAAATACAAGATAGATGATTTTAGATTTTAGATATTTTACAGCTAAAAATTTTTTTTGACTACTAAGTCACTAGAAGGATGCACTATTTTTGCACGAATCTGTTAATTGTATTATACCAATTATATAGTGGGTATCTACTAATAAAAACATGTTTTTCTAATTCTAATGTTTACATTAGAATAACCGCATCGTAATGTTTAATAATGTACATTTTTAAGTCATAGAGGAAGTAAAAAGGGCTCAAAGTCAATGTACGTTAAAAAATTTAAAATATGAATACGGTGTATGAAAGGTGATAAACTCAACACATAACTACAAATAAGAATCTACGAATAAGAACATATTTTCTCCAAAACATATTTCAAACGTGTTCTTCTTTCAATTTTTTTTCTACGGCAAAAGAAAACTACAACCAATCATGTTTAGAGCTTTATCATTTTAAGGTAGGATCATAAAAAACCTATTCTTCTAATCTCGAATAGCATTGTAAAGTTAACCCATATAATATTTCTACATATTCCACATTTTTCCACATTCCATTTTTATATAAATTTCAGCTTTTCATTAGTCAACCATGAATCAGGTATGTCATTTTTTTTCTTGAAAATCAATAATAAAATGTGAGATTAAAATTTTAAGAAATTTTCATTGAAAAAAATTAATTTAAAATTGAAAATTATTGAGATTATAAAAAGTGAATTGATTTATTCAAGGTATATATAAAAGAATAAAAAAATTTAAAGTTCAGAAATTTATGGATTTCGAAATTAATTGAAAAAAAAAAAAAATTTCGCCCCCCATTTAACAAAAAAAAAAATTTTGATTAAATTGAGAATAGTTTTTTTTTGAATGTATTTGACCCTGTTTATGTGGCACTATTTTGTGTTTTTTTTTTTTAATATTAAAATGTAATTTTGAAACAAAGATTTATAAATTATTAAAAAAAAGTAAAAATTTTTTTTTTTTATTAATAAAATTAATTGAAGAAAATGAATGAATAAATTTAAATTTTCTATTTTATCATTTTTTTTTATTGCAACGGTATTTTTTTTAATTCACTCACATTATCAAACAATAATGAAAATTATTGAATTAAATCACAGTGCTGAAATTAATAACATCAATTTCTGGAATTTATACGATGGGAATTTTTTTTTTAATTCTTAAATTGTGATATTTTTTTATAAAATTTACCATTTAATATTGAGCCATTTATTTTTCAATTTCAAGTGAGGAAAGAATATATTTAAAATATCATTTTTGAACGACCGATAATTGTAGTGATCGTATCGTCTTTGCCTAATTCATGAATGGATTAGGTACCTAGGTAGGTGGGTAAGTATAGGTAGGTACCTACCCATGAAAATGTTTTTAAAATTCTTAACTTTGCGAAACTTTTTAAGTCGTAAGTTGTCACCTTATACTTACCTATCTGTTACGAAGGTTACCTAACCTCATTGAAGAAAAGGTTGGTGGTTGGTAGGCACGGCACAAGAAACAAAATAAAATCTTTTTACCTACATATATCTCATAAGTGGTATGAAACCTAAAATTGCATTAAGCTGCACTGCACCTAAAATTGCATTAAACTGCACATTCAAAAAAGAGCCTATTCAGGCTCAATTTCAATTAGTGTATCTAGCAAGTAACTTCATTTATATTTCAATATTTTAACATTCATTTTTTTTAATTCGATTTGAAATCAAAAATAAGGGTCCAATATTTAAAAAAAAAAAAAAAGAACTTAATATCGGCCATATTGGGGATCATCAAGTATTATTTGGATGAGTTTGTGCCACTCTATTCATTCATTGTTAGAAAATAAAAGAAAAAAAAGTTTCCATTCAAAAATACCTATTTGATAAAAAAAAAATTAAAATTTGGTTATAGAAAAAAAAATTCCAAATAAATTTTTTTTATTTTTTCAGATTGATCAAAAACTTAAAAAATAATATAAAAAAAAAAACATAAAAAAAACGATATCGAGACAAAAAAAAAGTTTTCATTACATAAAAAATAAAAATTTAATAAAAAGTGCTAAATCATAATTTCCTTAAAATAAAAAATTAAAAAAAAATTTGTGGTTTTTGTTTATTTTTAATTACTAAGTTATTTAAAAAAAAAATTGTAATTTTTATTTTTGTTTAAAATATTTTTTAAAACTAGAAGAAAAAGCTTTATACATTTTTTGCCTAATAATAATAGGTATTGCAATTTAAAAAAATAATTCTTAAAAAAAGAAATCCGAATTAAAAATGACGTCGCCAGCTTTACCAATTCGATTTCAAGAGCATTTGCAGGTAAAATTTATATTATTTGTTTTTTTTTTTTTGAAGTTCTAGAAGAAATAGGTATATAATTTTTTTTTTTTTATTATATTATCATTTAGAAAAAAAAAAAAAGAATTACATATTGTTAAAAATTAATAAATAAAATCTTAACGCCCCTATTTTTATGAAAAACATTTTATTTTTTTGATAATTTTTTTCATTCTGCTGTCACAAAAAAAAATAAAAAAAAAATTTATCTTGTGCTAAGCGGATGAAAGAAAAAAAAATGAGTCATCGGTAACAAAAGTAATACCTAAAAAAAATTTTTTTTATTTTAACTTTTTTCTTGTCATACCAACCGATTTAGTCTTAGAGGGGGTAGGCAGATATATCTACTTGTTGTTCAATGTTCGCTGGCGCCACCTTTATTGAAGATTTAATAAAAAATATTTTGGTTTTTCTTTTTTTTTAATAAAAACCGGTAATTAACCATTTTTAGAATATTGATTGAACTTAGGTTATTTCAATGCCTAATATCCACCTATTATATTTGAATTATACTTACCTTTCCTTAATTATACCTATTAATTTTTCTATTTTATTGTGTAGCTTACAAATGTCGGAATTAATGCAAGTTCCATATCATTCAGTACTCTCACAATGGAATCTGATAAATTTATTTGTGTCCGTGAAAAAGTTGGAGAAACAGCTCAAGTTGTCATTATTGACATGAATGATTCTGCTAATCCTATTCGTCGACCAATATCAGCTGATTCCGCTATAATGAATCCAGCGAGTAAAGTAATTGCATTAAAAGGTAATTTAAATTACTAAATAAAAAAAACCTACCTATATCTACCTATCTATTTGTATAATTTTAAATTATTTTTAGCTGCTAAAACACTTCAAATTTTCAACATTGAAATGAAATCTAAAATGAAAGCACATACTATGACCGAAGATGTTGTTTTCTGGAAATGGATTTCATTAAATACATTGGCACTTGTAACAGAAACAGCAGTTTTTCATTGGTCTATGGAAGGTGATTCGACTCCTGTAAAAATGTTTGATCGACATTCATCGTTAAACGGATGTCAAATAATTAACTATCGCTGCGATCATAAACAGCAATGGCTTTTATTGGTTGGTATTACTGCATTACAACATCGTGTTGCTGGTGCAATGCAATTGTATTCAGTTGAGCGTAAAGTTTCTCAAGCTATTGAAGGTAAACTAAGAAAAGATTTTAATTATTTTTAATAATGTGTTAACATTTTAACTTTCGGTATGTTGGATTTCGTAGGAGTAATTTATTAAATAGGACAGAATTGTGTAACGGGAAATAGGACGATACACTATTCAATTTTTATTTCTTATTGAACGACATAAATTTTTTTTTGTAAACGACATACGTACCCAAGGTGGTTCAGCTCTTTTGAAAAAAGATAACCGTTTACATTCCATGATTGCAAGTGGTGATTTTAATATCGAACTTCAGAAATCCAGAAGCTGAACATTTGGTAACTTTCCTGGATAACAAGTTTTCTCTAAAAATGAACACAGATCCATAAAAGTCTCTTAAAAAAATTAGAAATAAATAAGTGAAACAATCCAATCAATATCAGATCCTAATATTTTAACAACAATTTTTCTCTATCGAGATTAATTTAAGATAAGACTCGCTCATTTTTTTTTTTTTTAGGTCATGCTGCTTCTTTCGCAACATTTAAAATGGAAGCAAACAAAGAAACATCAACTTTATTTTGCTTTGCTGTACGTACCGCTCAAGGAGGTAAATTACATATAATTGAAGTTGGAACACCACCGGCAGGAAATCAGCCTTTTACAAAAAAGGCGGTTGATGTATTCTTTCCACCAGAAGCGCAATCAGATTTTCCAGTGGCAATGCAAGTTTCGTCCAAATACGATGTTATATATTTAATAACAAAATATGGTTACATCCATTTGTATGATATTGAAAGCGGAACATGTATTTATATGAATAGAATTTCTGCGGATACAATTTTCGTGACAGCACAGCATGAGTCAAGCGGAGGAATAATAGGGGTTAATCGTAAAGGACAAGTACTATCTGTTACTGTAGAAGAAGAACAAATAATTCCTTACATAAATACAGTTCTTCAGAATTCAGACTTGGCACTACGTATGGCAGTTCGAAATAATTTATCTGGTGCTGAAGATTTATTTGTCCGAAAATTTAATCAACTATTCCAAGCAAGTCAATATGCAGAAGCAGCTAAAGTGGCGGCATTAGCTCCTAAAGGAATTTTGCGTACGCCACAAACAATTCAACGTTTTCAGCAAGTGCAAACTCCTGCTGGATCTGCAACTCCACCACTTTTGCAGTACTTTGGCATTTTACTTGATCAAGGTAAATTAAATAAGTACGAGTCACTTGAATTGTGCCGTCCAGTATTGTTACAAGGAAAGAAACAACTTTGTGAAAAATGGCTTAAAGAAGAAAAATTAGAGTGTAGTGAAGAATTGGGTGATCTTGTTAAAGGATCTGATTTAACTTTGGCTTTGTCAATTTATTTACGAGCAAATGTCCCTAATAAAGTAATACAATGTTTCGCTGAAACAGGTCAATTTCAAAAAATCGTACTCTACGCTAAAAAAGTTAATTACACTCCTGACTACATTTTTTTACTTCGTTCGGTTATGCGCACTAATCCAGAACAGGGAGCAGGATTTGCATCTATGTTAGTGGCCGACGAGGAGCCCTTAGCTGATATTAATCAAATTGTGGACATTTTCATGGAACAAAATATGGTGCCGCAATGTACAGCATTCCTTTTGGATGCTTTGAAACATAATCGTCCGAATGAGGGCCCACTTCAAACTCGATTGCTTGAAATGAACTTAATTTCAGCTCCAAAAGTTGCTGATGCTATTTTGGGAAACGCTATGTTCACACATTATGATAGAGCTCATGTCGCCCAATTATGTGAGAAAGCCGGCCTTTTACAACGCGCTCTAGAACACTACACTGATTTATATGATATAAAGCGTGCTGTTGTTCATACACAATTATTAAATCCTGATTGGTTAGTTGGATTTTTTGGCACTCTTAGCGTTGAAGACTCACTAGAATGCTTGAAAGCAATGTTAACCGCTAATATTCGTCAAAATCTACAAATTTGTGTACAAATTGCTACAAAATATCATGAACAATTAACAACTAAA
Organism: Hybos culiciformis; assembly: GCA_964007475.1. Classification (NCBI taxonomy): domain Eukaryota; kingdom Metazoa; phylum Arthropoda; class Insecta; order Diptera; family Hybotidae; genus Hybos; species Hybos culiciformis. The sequence goes on along the minus strand of OZ023275.1, from coordinate 41,658,968 downwards.
GCTCTGATTGATTTATTTGAGAGCTTCAAAAGCTACGAAGGTCTTTTCTATTTTTTGGGCTCGATTGTTAATTTCAGTCAAGATAACGAAGTACATTTCAAGTATATTCAAGCTGCATGCAAAACCAACCAAATAAAAGAAGTTGAACGTATTTGTAGGGAGTCAAACTGTTACAATCCAGAAAGAGTTAAAAATTTCTTAAAAGAAGCTAAACTAACGGATCAGCTACCACTTATTATTGTTTGTGATCGTTTCGATTTTGTCCATGATTTGGTCTTATATTTGTATCGTAATAATTTACAGAAATATATTGAAATTTATGTTCAAAAGGTGAATCCATCACGACTACCAGTCGTTGTTGGAGGTTTATTGGATGTCGATTGTTCTGAAGATATTATAAAGAATTTAATTCTTGTTGTTAAAGGACAATTTTCTACGGACGAATTAGTCGAAGAAGTTGAAAAACGCAATAGATTAAAATTACTTTTACCATGGTTAGAATCACGTGTCCATGAAGGTTGCGTTGAGCCAGCAACTCACAATGCCTTGGCTAAAATTTACATTGATTCAAATAATAATCCAGAACGTTTCCTCAAAGAAAATCAATATTATGATAGCAGAGTTGTGGGACGTTATTGTGAAAAACGAGATCCTCATTTGGCATGTGTGGCTTATGAGAGGGGACAATGTGACCGAGAATTGATTGCAGTTTGTAATGAAAATTCGTTATTTAAAAGTGAAGCGCGATATTTGGTTCGTCGTCGTGACCCGGATTTGTGGGCTGAAGTTTTATCAGAAGCAAATCCTTATAAACGACAATTAATCGATCAAGTTGTACAAACAGCTTTATCAGAAACTCAAGACCCAGACGATATATCTGTTACGGTTAAAGCTTTCATGACTGCAGATTTACCTAATGAGTTGATAGAGTTACTTGAAAAAATTGTTCTTGATTCAAGCGTTTTCTCCGATCATCGCAACTTGCAAAATCTTCTCATTTTAACGGCCATCAAGGCTGATAGAACCAGAGTTATGGATTATATTAATCGATTGGACAACTATGATGCACCAGATATTGCTAACATTGCGATTTCGAATCAACTTTACGAAGAAGCATTCGCTATTTTCAAAAAATTCGATGTTAATACTTCAGCTATTCAAGTATTGATTGAACAAGTTAATAATTTAGAGCGAGCAAACGAATTTGCGGAACGTTGTAATGAACCAGCGGTGTGGTCACAATTGGCTAAAGCTCAATTACAACAAGGATTGGTTAAGGAAGCTATTGATAGTTACATAAAAGCGGATGATCCAAGCGCTTACATGGACGTTGTTGAAACTGCTTCCAAAAATGAATCATGGGATGATTTGGTACGATATTTACAGATGGCCCGAAAAAAAGCTCGTGAAAGTTACATTGAGAGCGAATTGATTTATGCTTATGCTAGAACAGGTCGTTTAGCTGATTTAGAGGAATTTATATCTGGACCAAACCATGCAGATATTCAGAAAATTGGCGATCGCTGCTTTTCTGATGGAATGTATGATGCTGCGAAATTGCTATATAACAATGTTAGCAATTTTGCACGGCTAGCATTGACATTAGTTCATTTGAAAGAATTCCAAGGTGCAGTCGATAGTGCTCGCAAAGCAAATTCAACCAGAACTTGGAAAGAAGTTTGTTTCGCTTGCGTCGACGCTGAAGAATTCCGTTTGGCACAAATGTGTGGTTTGCATATAGTTGTTCACGCTGATGAATTGGAAGATTTAATAAATTATTATCAAGATAGAGGTTATTTCGAGGAACTGATTGCACTGCTAGAATCTGCATTAGGGCTTGAACGAGCTCATATGGGAATGTTTACAGAGTTGGCAATACTGTATTCGAAATATAAAACGTCAAAAATGCGAGAACATTTGGAATTGTTTTGGTCACGGGTTAATATACCAAAAGTATTGAGAGCAGCAGAATCTGCTCATTTATGGTCTGAGCTTGTATTCCTTTATGATAAGTATGAAGAATTTGATAATGCGGTTTTAGCAATGATGGCACACCCTACAGAAGCATGGCGGGAAGGTCACTTTAAAGATATAATCACAAAAGTTGCAAATATTGAATTGTATTATAAAGCGATACAATTTTATTTGGATTATAAACCATTACTTTTAAATGACATGCTTTTGGTTTTGGCTCCAAGAATGGATCACACACGGGCAGTAAGTTTCTTCACAAAAACTGGGCATTTGCAATTAGTTAAACCTTATTTAAGATCAGTTCAAAATTTGAATAATAAAGCTATAAATGAAGCTTTAAATGGCCTACTTATCGAAGAAGAAGATTATCAAGGATTGCGAAATTCTATTGATGGCTTCGACAACTTTGATAATATTGCTTTGGCCCAGAAACTTGAAAAACACGAGTTGACAGAGTTTAGACGTATTGCCGCCTATTTATACAAAGGTAAAGTGATAATTCTATTTTTAACTAAGACAAGATTGATTTTTTTGTTTCTTTACCATAGGTAACAATCGCTGGAAACAAAGTGTTGAATTATGTAAAAAAGATAGATTATTCAAAGATGCAATGGAGTATGCAGCTGAATCTGGCAAACAGGAAATTGCAGAAGAACTTTTGGGTTGGTTCCTGGATCGTGGCGCTTTTGATTGTTTTGCAGCCTGTCTATTTCAAGTAAATTGAAATTTATTTACCTATGTTAATTGTTATTATAAAATTATTTATATTCTGTTCTATTCGCAGTGTTATGACCTTTTAAGACCAGATGTTATTTTAGAATTGGCTTGGAGGCATGATATAATGGACTTTGCAATGCCTTACTTAATACAGGTAATTACGTTAAAATTTTTCCAGTCAAGTTCTTGTACAAACGATTTTAACCAAAGATGACCTGTAAAAAATTAAATTCAATGTCAAATTTTTTTTTTCTCTAACGATTAAAAAATTACTTCATTCGAGAACGTACTAGCTTTACAGTCAAAGCATAGGTCATAGTGATAAAACGTTTTTTCCAAAAGCCAAAAGTAATTCTTCCTTCACATCATTAATAAGATTTTATTTCGTATATTTTATTTTAGGTTATTCGAGAGTATACAAGTAAGGTCGACAAATTGGAAGCAAATGAAGTTCAACGCGAAAAAGAAGGTGATGATGTCGAACATAAAAATATTATTTCAATGGAACCTCAACTGATGATAACTGCTGGACCTGGTATTGGTATGCCACCAGCATATGCTCAATATGCTCCTGGATATGTAGCTGCACCTAATATGCCGTATGGGTATCAAATGTAGATTTTACATTTTAGAAACTTAAATATTAAGAGATGATAAATATTTAAAAATATTCCCATCCAAATTATATACATACTATATTATATATATATGAACTAAACTATAAATAATAAATGCATTAAATCTTTTTGACCCTCCGTGTAATTTTTTTCTCTATCAGTATATATTTTTTAACGTTTACCTATTTTTTTTTTTCAATAAGAATGAAACGATCATTAAAATATACAAATTTTTCACATTTCATCCTTCACATTTTTTCTTAATTGAAAATTCTTTGGTGTTTTATCATTATATTTTTTTATATGAATTTTGAAATGGGAAAAAAATAATTTAACTTGGATAAGCGAAAATCGTTATTTAACATAACAAAAAAAATTGATTTCTGTCATATTTTTCAAATGTTTGCGGTTTTGAGCTAAATTATTAATAAAAATAAAAATATACTGAATAATTTGTTAACATTATGTATTAGCAAAAATAATGTTAAAAAATTTCGAAAATGTTTAATGTTTTTCTATTAGTTTTTCATAAAACTATTTTGCAAAAATTTTTGTTTCTTGTAATAAAAAAAATGTTGCATATTAAAACAAATTTAATTATTTTTAATATTAAACAAATTATATTTTTGTCAAAAAAAGACTGTTCCTACTTTTTTTTCACACTATTTCTTTAATGTAGGAGGCAAAAATGTTGGACAAACTAAAACAGAAAGAAAAAAGTTATCGATCCAAAAACAGTTCAAATAAATAGAATACATTATCATCGATGAAATTTTTTTTTTACATTTGAATTTTCAGAACGATTCCGAAAATATTTTTAAATAATTTTGCAAGGTTCATTACAGAAATATTTTTTGTGTAACATTTAATTTCAAAATATTATTTTTTTTTTAAATTATTGATAATCGAACCGAATTCTTTAATATAAGTTATAAAGAAATATATGATTAACCATAATGATTATAAGTATTTTATTTAAAATAAAAGGAAAAATAATATATGTATAATAATAATTTACAATAAAATTATATTTAGAAAAATAAGAAAATAAAATATTATGTATTTCCCCTTTACGTTCTTTATAATTATAATAATTATTTTCGTATTAATCACATATAATTTTCAATAAAAACAGCTATAAATCGAATTTTTAAACCTTTTATTTTTAAGTATAACGTATGTATAAGAAATAGCTCGCTTTCCAATTATGAAATCCACAAAAGTATATTAAATTAAAAAATGTTTATATTAGTTGGGAGTTTTTAAAGCCCCATTGCAATTTTAAAAACATTTATCCTCTTACGCTACTGATTTATTTATCGTTTCATGTTGAAAAGGTACGTGGACAAACATTTTTTCAATTGTAATTTATGTAGCCCCTGTGCTTTCAAGAATTCTCACACTGAGGTTTCTAAAAAAGTGTAGTGTCAGATTTTATTAAAAAATAAACTGATTGTTCTCTCAGATTGGACAACATTTTACTTTGTTTCATTTTCGTAATTTAAGTATGTATTAGAACTTAGAAGTGCTAAACGTAAAACCGTATATTGAATTCAGAGATAAAAACTTCAAAATTTTTTTCATGGGTTCTCGCTATTATTGCTGACACAAAAAAAAATTATTACTGAAATCGACTTCAAGATAATTTAAAATTATTGATTCTGACTTCAATATATATCGTTGTCTAAAATGAAAAATGTCTTCAGATATACCTATTGCGTACCAAAAAAAAAATTAAAAAACCAAATGAAAGGAAAAATATGTATCATATATTGTATATAATGTAAAATGCATTTCTTTATTTTCGAAATAAATCTATGAAAATTATTTATTGAAACGTTTTTGCTGTCGTAATCGATAAATATCGTTTACAGGAGGTGGTGCAGTTTGACCTTCATCATCACTATCATCTCCGCCAGGAAGCATTCGACGTCTCTTAATCGCTCCAGTGTCTGAATTATATTGACTTTCATCAACGATCCAATGAACCGATTTTGCTAAATCAAAAATTTTTATATCGCATCCATTGTCACCGGTAGGCAGTGGTGCAGCTAAAAAAACATAGTTTTATTTTTATTAATTTATTAAAAATAAATCCTTTACTCTCAGGCAATTGGATTCGGCTGAAAACATCTGCTATCATATCAATAGAAACAAAAGGGCCTCTAAAACACGAAGGTGGTGGTAGCTGTGAGCACAAAGATGCTAAAGTTGGAGGCTGTGGAAATGTGCCACCAGCAAGAGGATGTTCGCCTGGAAATGCATTTGCTTTAGGCTTGAAAGGTATCATTTGCGAAAAATCTGGACGCGGTAAATTGTCCGAATGTTCTGCTACTGCTTCAGTTCTCTCTGATTGTTTAGTTCCAGTTAATCCATGAACCTTTATGAAAAAATATGTTTACTGAGAATTATAATTATAACTTTGTAATTATTATATTACGTCACTGGTGTATCCAATAGACTTCAATTCAACGGTTGAGCATGGGTATAAATCCAAAAATTTATAACGGTCAACCAATTGGGCGGTTTCTTTTCCCTCATATTCTTTCAGCTAAAAAAAGAAATAAAATTATTTTAATAGCTAAGCTTATTAATTTGCGTTCCGATTGTAAAAACAACTTCTATTTTAATTCTTCGACCACCTCAATTCTACTTTGAATTTATTTGAAGTTTTTATTTTGATTTTTAATTTATAATGCTCGTCTTTCTTCGTATATTTTGTATTTTAACTCTAGAAAATGTATGTAATGTAATTTATAGGGTATAGATAAAGCTGACCGAAAATAGAAACTAACTTCAAAAAACAAACAGTTTCTGAACTATGAAAAAAATGGTATAAAAATAAAATGTATAAAATTTGAGTACTTTCCGCTCAGCATCGTTAAAATATGTACTTAAAATAAAATTTAAAAAAAAAATAATGACCTATAAAAAATTTAGTTAATAATTAAAAATCAAAATTATTACATTTTCTAATATAGCACTTCGTCTTCTTTCCACTTTAACTATACTAGACAAATCACCGATATTCGATTCAAATTCTAGGAATTTATTCCAAACATTCACAGATAATTTTGGTGTAAGACCTCCTGAAGATAAAACTCTTTCAAATAATACTCTCGTATTATTATCTTCATTTAAATGTGATAAATAATCAATGTAACACATGACATATTCAGGACTTCCGTTAAATCTCTTTAATCCCAATTCAAATATACGAAATGCAATATCTTTATCTTTAGAACAATAATATTCCATTAGAGCTGCGGACACAAAAACATGATACTTCGAACGGGAATCTTCTCTTGCTTTTTTAAAAATAGCTCGCGCTGATTTAATACCTTCCGCTCTTCGGCAAAATTTCATATATTGAACATAAGCCTAAAAAATTTAAACAAAAATTAAACATGCGTATGTAATACAATAAATAATAAATTAATCAAAAAAAATAAAATAATAAATTAATCAAAAAACACAGCTGCTTGACCATTTTGAATTTTTGTTCCTTTTGAAATGGACTTGATTTTAAATAACGTAAATTTGACATTTTGGTTTAGCTATTAAACATTGGCATTGGTGAGTAAAACAAATTATTAATTTCGTTTTAACACTCTGTTATCTAGGCTAAAACAGGTTAGAAAAACGGCAACGAAATTTGGTATGAATTTCATGATTAAACTAATTACCAATGATGGATCTATGTCCGATATTGATAAAAATTTGTTGTACATTTCATGAACTTTATCATATTTTAATCGACCTTCTTCAAAATCAGCATAAGCGAAATATAACAATGAATTTCTACTCAAAACACCACTAATAGCACGTAAATAAATATTTGCTGCCTCATCATAAAAAATTTTAGCAGCTTGTAATTCCTATATAATATAAAACGAAAAAATTGAAAAAAAAACTTAATTAAATTGATATTATAAAATAAATAACCAGCTATTAAAAATTCATATTCCTACATTAATTGTCACATTTATGCATATTCTAAATATATATTTGGAAAAAAATTAAGTAAATTTGGCATTAAGAACAGCATCAATGAATTTCATTATGTCTTTGTATTAATTTAAAAATTATATTATCAAATCTTAGGTTTTTTTGTTAAATGATTAAAGAAAAACGATATAGGCACTTTTCTTTTTTTATTGCGAAAAAGAAAAATCGAAAACTTATTTAAAACTCAAAAAATTCGCAAAAAGCTTAAATATATAATAATTTTATTACTTGAATTAATAAAAAGTTTACAACAGTATTTTTCAACCGAAAAAATGTAACCTATAAACTGAATGAAATTGATTGATACAAATTCTGTTTGCCTACACAAAGTAATGATTAAAACACATTAAAAAAAATTAGTGAAAAATACAAATATTTTATAAAAATATCATAAGAAATCAATTGCAGATTTTTCATTAAAATTACATAAAAATTGGTACAATTAAAATTTTTTTTATGTGGAACAGTTTGAAAAATATTTTCAATTGTAGAATTACGCACTCCTTTTTCAGTTAGAAGTTTTGCACTTTGATCTAAATACTGAGCCGCCTGATGCCACACAGCAGGGTGATGTGTCAAAACTAGTAAGCATTGTTCAGTAGCAAACATAACTCGTCTCGTCACTAAAGCAGTATCCTCTGATCGCAAGGGATTTGATTTCTCAAATGATATATATTTTTTCCACAATTCAATTTGAACTTTTTCATCTTTTGACAAAGTTGGTGGAATAGCTGGTAAGTTTCGATTAAGCCCTTTTGTTTGAATTTCCAATTCTTTCGCAACCCTCCTGGCATTCATGTAATCTCTAAAAAAAAAAAAAAAAAGATTTGATTATAAAACTCTTTCGAAATACTAATAATTTGAAATTTATAATAAAAACTTTTCAAACAAAAGTAAGTAGAATAAAATTAAATTTTATGTTCTTTGCTGAATTTTTTCCTTCCGTTGAAGTAAAATAAAAAATAGGATAACAATAGCAAAATTTAAGAAAAAAATAATAATTACTTTGATCTTTCTAAACTCATTTTCTCAGAAATAATTGGATTAATGTTATATTCAAATGCTATGTATTCCTTCCACAATGATTCGATACAAATTATTGGTGTTATTACAGCTTTCTGATATACTTTTCTAACAGCAGTGATTTTTTGATTTTCTGCATAACTTCCAGTAGCTTCAACTCCCTTCAAAAATTGGATATAATCTTGCCAAATTGAAAATGAATGTAAATCCATGCCAATTTTTTCCAAAGCAAAATCATATGCTTGAGCCAATTTTTCCCTGAAATTAAAAGCAAAATTAAAAAATTTTCTTTTCAATTTTTGAACCTTTAGTTTTTACATACTTATGAGTTGCTAATCCTGCTTTCGTTTCTTTAACATAAGACAAATATAATTTCCACAATTCAATGTTAAGAATTTTAACAAGACATCTTTGAAATAATTTTTCAACTCTCTCGAAATTTCGTGCTCTCATTTCTTGTTCAATGAAAATTTTCCAATATTTGGCTGTGGTTGGGAATACATTTACCAATGATTCATATAATGAACGAACTTCATTTACATGTCGACCTTGAGCTTCACGTAACATAACAGACCACGATTCCTAGAAACAGTATGAAAAATAGTAATGAAAACTTAATATATAAAAATTTCAAAGTACCAGGTAATTAATTTTTTATTTAACAATTTTAATATTTGTGTAAAAAAGATTAAATCGTAAATTTTTAGATCAATAGTAACTACATTAGGCGACAATTTACTTAAAAAAATAATAAAAGAAATTGTAACTAAAAAATTAAAAAATAGATAGAATAGTGAGTATATATATTATAATAATATATAGGATTGTATTACGATTCCTTTGTTTTAAATTTGTTAATTCGTTTTCTAAATTTGCAAAATTTGACTTGTAATTGCACATTTGAATACAATCTATACTTACGACATCGTACGGACGTAATTCAACAGTTTGTTGAGCTCTAACCAATCTCTCGTGACCCCATTCCTAAAATATAGAAAAAAAATGTATGATAATTCATGTGTATTATTTTCATTAAAATTACGATTGTGTTTGTTAAGAAAAAACGAGTAATTGGGTAAATTTATAAAATGTATGTCAATGCCCAGTCATTGGATCGGTTAACAATCACTTGAAGTTACATGAACACTTAGGTAGTAGGTGGGTATACCTAGCTAGGTAAAATATTAATATTAAATTTTTTTCCTGATAGGGATAGCAGGGATCCCTGCAGAGATCCGTCCGGTTAGACACCTCCTAATTAAAAAGATACCTAGATTGATAGGAATGGAAATGCTGAAGAATTCTATTCAGAGTCCAGTCCCGGCGAAATAAAAAAATTTAATATGTGTAGGTAGGTAGAAGTAGGAGGATGCTTAGTTACGTCGTCTTTTCAATAACTTACAATATCGATTTTAACTTGATCTTTAATAGACATTATTTTTTTATTATATTATTTATTTTTTAAAATTTTTGTATTTTTCTTATATATGTTTACTTTTATTTTCTTTTTTTTTTAACAAATTTTTATTTTATAGTGAAAAATTAAATGACTTTTCTTCACCAATTCACAATTTACACATACCAAATCAAATTGAAATCGAAATTTCAAAATAAAACATAAATAATATGAAAAATGGAGAATGCTATGATATTTCTAGCCAATTACAAAGTACCATGAATGCAAACAAAAGAAAACAAACCATAGAGTATCAATAGGAATTATAGAGTAACCGTACCCATTCATTGCAGTAATTAACACATTTGACATTTATTATTTTTATCTATTTACCTATAAAACTACAAGAACGCAATAATTATTCCAGTTTCGTTTATAAAACCTTTGAATTTAAATTCCTGAAATTTCATCTTATTATATTAAAAATTTTCAAAAACTTTTTTGTCTAATTGTTTTGAAAATTTTAAGTAGGCATTAATTGGGGGTTGGACATTTGTCCGCGGGACATTTGTCCGCGATTTGTTTTTGTATCGCGGACATAAAAATGACATTTGTCCGCGATTCAAAATGTCTTTTGTCCGCGATAAAAATTAATCGCGGACAAATGACATTTTGCAAAATGACATTTGTCCGCTAAAAATCTGAAAAATCAATCGCGGACAAATGACATTTTGCAAAATGACATTTGTCCGCTAAAAAGTTAAAAAATCAATCGCGGACAAATGACATTTTGCAAAATGACATTTGTCCGCTAAAAATTAAAAAAAGCAATCGCGGACAAATGACATTTTGCAAAATGTCATTTGTCCGCTAATTTTGGGACATTTGTCCGCGGCGGACAAATGTCATTTTACAATCGCGGACAAATGACATTTTGCAAAATGACATTTGTCCGCGAAGTTTTCCATACAAATTTCATCGCGGACAAATGTCCCGCGGACAAATGTCACGGCGCCCATTAATTTAATAAATTAACTAGAAAAAAATTTCACAAAGCAACAAAATAACTCTGACTGTGGTTAAAGTTATGGCAATTTAAATTTGAACTGCTTGCTGTCATATCAGTGTGTCAAATAAATTATAAGCAAGTTCCTGTGTCGTGTTGTAAGTATTTGAAGACTAGTGAACTGATACTTTCTGCTGAGGTAAATCGAGGAATAGATAGATTAGAGAATTTAATACTTAATTAAATTAAATTAGAACAAAGTGATTTTATTTTAATTAAATCTTTAAAGATAATTTATGTAAAAATTGTTAAAATTTCACTTATATAATGAGTCTTGATAAATGGGTGGAAATAGTAAAAGACTGTAAATATTTGCCAGAAAATGATTTAAAACAACTCTGTGATATTGTTTGTGAGATTCTCTTGGAAGAGTCTAACATCCAACCGGTTTGTTGTAAGTACCTAGCCATATTTTACCAAGATTTTAGCTTGAAAAATAATTTGTTTTCTTAATATTTCAGCTCCAGTAACAGTTTGCGGGGATATTCATGGCCAAGTATTATTTGCAGAATTAAATATAATTAATTATCTACCTATCTACAAACAAAAGAAAAAAAAAATATTTACCTACTTAATATGTTTTTTTTTTAGTTTTACGATTTGGAGGAATTATTTCGTTGCGGTGGTCAAGTTCCAGATACAAATTATATTTTTATGGGAGATTTTGTAGACAGAGGTTATTACAGTTTAGAGACTTTAACGCGCCTTTTAACTCTGAAAGCTCGTTACCCAGATCGAATAACATTGTTACGTGGTAATCACGAATCACGACAAATTACCAAAGTGTATGGTTTTTATGATGAATGTTTTAATAAATATGGAAATTCAAATGCATGGAAATATTGTTGTAAAGTTTTCGATCTTCTAACAGTGGCTGCTGTAAGTTTTTAAAGCATTTAAGAAAAAAATAAAATTGGTTCAAAATAAACTAGATAGGTACTTTCAATACAGAATGAACCATAATATATTATGAAACTAAGTTTCAAACATCTAAGCGCAGAAGGTATACTTGAAGAGTGTGCAGGTCATTTTGAAAAAAAAAAACAAAAAATTTATTCCTAAATTGAACTGTAAATTTTTAATTTAAAATATTTTCAGCTTATTGATGAAGATATTTTATGTGTTCATGGCGGACTGAGTCCAGAAATTAAAACTCTTGATCAAATTCGAACTATAGATAGAAACGGCGAAATTCCATATAAAGGAGCTTTTTGTGACTTAGTTTGGTCAGATCCAGAAGATATGGATTATTGGTTTGTAATTTAAAGAAATTTCAATGAATTTTTTTGTATTCGATTTAATTTTCTGCTAATTATTTCAGGGCACAAAGTCCTCGTGGTGCAGGATGGTTATTTGGATCTTTGGTTACTAAGGATTTCATGAATATTAACAAATTAGAATTAATTTGTCGAGCTCATCAATTAGTTAATGAGGGTATAAAATATATGTTTGATGATAAACTTGTAACAGTTTGGTCTGCACCTAACTATTGTTATCGTTGTGGAAATGTTGCATCGATTTTAAGCTTTCTCTCTTCAAACGAGCGCAAAGTTAGTATATTTAATGCAGTTCCGGATTCAGATAGGTAAGTTTTTTAATTTTTATGGTAACAATCTTAAATTTGGCAATCTCAAATTAAGATGAGTAAATAATTGATATTTCATCAGAAATTTTTCTCCTTTTCGAAGGAAATTTAGTTGTAAAAATTAAACATTCGTAAATGTGCATGTAATAATACCCAATGGTCGCTATATTCTTTAAAAGGTTGTGAAATCGAAAATTTTGTTTAAAAATTCTATAGTTAAAGGTTTTGAAAACTTTGTAATTTTGGTTTATAATTCGAATTAGATTCCTTGCGTTTTGGGACTTATACTTCATAATAATAAGATTTATTTTAAGTTTATAATTATTAATTTTTTTTTTTCAGAGTTATTCCACCACAAAACACAACTCCGTATTTTTTATAAAAAAAATAATATAGTTGCTCATTAAAATTAATAATAATCGCAATTGAAATTGTTTTAGTTTAATTGGTAAGTGCGAATCAATGCTTCTTTGATTTTGAAACATCTTTAAAACTTTTATATATATGTATTAAATTAAAAATAGTCCTATGAATAAAATTATAATTTAAAGATACAAATACTTTTCATTAATTATTTTTTTCAATTAAATAGATTAAAAAGGGGAACAAAGTATTCTAAACCTTATTTTTATTCATTACACATATTAAAACCATTTTATTTTATGAATAATAAGATTAAATTCATATTAATATCTCAATTCATGGTAGCATCTCTTCCTTATGTTGAATACAGAATAAAAAAAATATATTTATTTTTATTTCAAATTTATAAATATATTTTTATTAATTTTTTTACATACAAATAATACAATTATTATGAATACGTTCTATACTTAATGTAAAATAAAAATACAAAATTGGAAAGCTTAATTTAAGGATAAATTGTTTATATAAATTGGATATATAATTAAAAAATAGAATTTTTAAACTAATGAAACTCACAAATTAAGTAGAAGACGTTTTTTTAATTTAAAAGTTTCACTAAAATTCAGTATGGTGTTTAAATTTTGTATAAATGGAAATAAAAATTTTCGTTGAAATTTTTTGTGTCGATTTTGTTCTCTTAATTTTGTAAACGGCTAAAAAACTTACAAAGTATAGAAATTATTTTTTATGAAATTCTTCTGCTTTGAATAAGAAATAAGAGAGTAAAACTGAGAATAAGAAAAATTTCTCTAACAACATCTCGACTTATGTTTTTTCCCCTGTTTTCTTAAATTTATGGTTTCATTTGTTTGCTGAGCATTTTGTGCATTCTGTAATTTATGATTTAAAACTTGCTTGGTAATTGCGAGAAACATTTCTTCAACATTAATATTTTCTTTGGCTGATGTCTCGAATAACTCAATATCCATTTGTTTGGCAAAACGCTGTGCATCCTCAGTTAAAACAACCTTACGATCTGGATCATCGTCTTGATTTCCAACTAAAAAAAAATTAATTATGTACCAACATTTTATTATGTCAAAAACTTTTAACATTATTTTCAATTGCAGATAAAGCTCCAAAATTTTAATTAAAACAATCGTCCTATATATTAAAACTAAACGTATATAGTAGATTACAAAAGATATAAGCCACCTACCTAATATTTTATTAACAACGTCACAATTATGTTCGATTTCTTGTAACCAGCGTCGGACATTGGCAAAAGATTCACCATTCGTAACACTGTAAACAATAATGACTCCATGAGTTCCTCTGTAATATGTACTGGTTATAGTTCTAAATCTGAAATACATCGAAAGAAGATAATTAATTTGATGATATAATTATGATGATAAAAACTATAAAAAAAGATGCGAATAACGAACAAAAAAAAATTATACATTTGTGCAATTCGCGTGTGTTACTAAGATAATTATAAATAAAATTCTGCATTTCTTATCTAATCTTCGTTTCATCACTTCAAAACTAATGGTAGTTAAAAAAAAAAACACTGCAAAAACAATAATAACACCTAATGTAATTGGGTACCATTAGTGCATTTTGAAAAATTTTCAAGAGAAAAAATTTTACCTTTCTTGACCAGCAGTATCCCATATTTGTAATTTGACACGTTGTCCATTTATTACAACTGTTCTTATTTTGAAATCTACTCCAATTGTTGTTATATAACTACCAGAGAATGTATTGTCTGAAAATCGTATAAGAAGAGATGACTTGCCAACACCTAAAACAATTAAAAATTTTATTTTTAGTTTAGCTTAATGAAAAGCACAGCAAAAAAATTAGAAATTCAAAGTTATATCTTAATACTTTTCATTATGATATCTATTCGGAAAGTTTTAATTAAAGTGAGGTATAGAATTGAAAATCTCCAGCATTTCCAGCATAATAGCCAAACTAGCAAAACGTGGTCGATCTTCGTATAAAGAACTTTCTAAATACTAAATTGTATTGTATAGGTAGTATTAAGTAGTTTGACATAATAATAGTATTAAAAAGCCCAATAAAGATTTCAAATTCCAACTCTTTTTAAATAATCAACATCAAATCTGGGTTAAATTATACCTAGATAGGTAGGTATCATCGTATCAATACATTTATGTCTAAAATTTTGGAAATCCAATACCTAGATAGGTTAGATAGACGTATTAAATTTTACTAGGGTCGATGTTTTATTATGCAAGGGTCCTTTTTTATCAAAAAGAAAAAAAGATCCATCGTAGAACATCTTTCAAGTAGGTAGGTATTCCTATCTGGATTAATCTCCTTCCAGAATAAAATTTTTTATTTTTTTTTAATTTGTATTATTTATTACACCTCTTTTTTTCTTTTTTTTTTTTTTAATTTGTTTCCTGTCTTTATGATGCCTTTCATTTTTCATTGAATGAAACTGAAATTTAAAATTCGAAACAAAAGATTTGATCTTGATTAGGTACCTACCACCACGAGAACTGTGAAAGTGATAATAATTAGTTCTTAAGGGAATATGAAAAAATGAATTTTTTTTAATTAATAAAATCTACTTTTTTTTAAATTTTGCATAATATAAAATTAATTTTTTTTTTTTTATAAATTTTCAATTTCTATTTACCACTATCGCCAATAATTAGTAACTTAAATAAATGATCGTAATCTCTTGCCATTTTTCTAAATAAAAAAAAAAAAAATTCTATTTAAAAAAAATTAAATCGTTAAATAGAATCCTGAATTTTCTTAAAAAAAATTTCATTAAAATTTATTCTTTTTTTTTTTAATTAAAGTAAAATTTTTCTTTCAACTTCAACTAATTTTTGTTCTTCAGCAGATCTAATATTTTGGAAAAGCTAAAGAGGTGTCATGTCATTTTAATAATCATGGTCGACTTTATGACCGAATCAAAACCCAGTGCTGTCTCCACTTCAGATGAAACGTGTCTTATGCCTTGGACAACTTAACTCGAAAACATGTTCTTGAGCACAAAAACATGTTATTAAAATCGACCGAACAGACTACCTTAATGTGACAAAACAGATAAACATCTGTTTTTTTTTTTCTCAAATTTAAAAACAAAAGTAAACAATACAATATACCTACAAATTCAATTCAAATTCAAAATAAAAAACAATAACAAACTTTTTTTTCATTTGTTTACAAATAAATACGACATAAAATTGTCAAAGTCAACGTCAAAAATGATACCCCAGTGAACATTAATGGCTTCCACATATTGCCTCACGAAATATTTGTAAAAATTACTCAACCCATCCTTTAATAACAACATGTTTTCGAAAGAACATGTTCTTGTTCTTGTTTTTATTACTATGGGAAAACTACTTTAAAAACATAAAATTAACATGTTCTTGATCAAGAACATGTTAATCGTGTCAGTTTGTCCAAGGCATTACACATGAAAGTTGTTTCGTTTTGTGTTTAAACTAGGAGTCTGTTCACTTATTAAACGATTGAAAAAAAAGAAATCTCCTTTCTGTAAAACAAATGTCACAATTTATAAATTGAGGACGTAATTTTCTGCATTCTGTATGATCTGCTAAAATCAACTACTTATAAAATAATTTTGGCCGACTGAAATCAAATACTTATAATAATACGCGACCGACCGAATTTTCTTACCCATTTTTGCCGCTTTTTTCTTTTCTATACAATTTTAGTTTTTGAATTCACTTAAAAGTAGACCTACAAATTTAGTTTGTTATGGGAAATTTAAAATTTCCCTTTGCAGAATTTAAAAAAGTAAAATTGAGTTTGTGAACGGCCTTAAGGACAAAATTATTTCATTTTTTTAAATAACAGCAGTAAAATCGTGTCGTTCAAAAATTAAAAAACCTGGAATATTAAATCCGATTTTAATTTTTTCAATAATCGCTAATAAGTGAACAGACTAGGTTCGTCCAAATAAAAATTATAATTTTTTTGTAATAAGTTTTGGCTAAATTGCATGAATAAAAAATAATAACTAATAACTTTTTACGAATGTCTATTTTAATTAATTTAATTTTTTATATTTTGTTCAAGGAATTGTTAAAAAATTATTTTTTTTTCTTATTAAGAATATTATTTTGTTTAATTTTTTTTTGTATTGTATACGATTGTAGTTTTAAAAAAATAAGTGTTAACCTAGGGTTACCAGATTTTCCCCACTACAAACCGGGACAAAAAGATTTTTTTTACAAAATTAATAAAATTTATTAAAAAAATATTTTATTTAATATAAATATAAAAAAAGGACCGTAATAATGGTAACAAGGTCAAGTACGTAATTAAATAATATCTTAAAATTAATAACTCAAATTAGGAACAAAAAATATAAGTATTCATTTCATTTACTTGACGAAGCAACTGCAGATTTGTGTTTCTGACTTTGAATGTGATTTTTAATGTCGGATAAACCATGACTTATACTAAAACTTGAATTGCAATGCCTACAATACGCTTCCGTACAAATTTTGCCTTTTTTAATAAAAGGAAATTCTGTAGTACATTTTTCTAGAAATTGGCACTTTCTCTTTGGCCTGCTTGAACTTGAAGGTAAAAAATAAATCTAATAATATATAAAATGAAATTAGTAAACCAATTTTTATAAATAAAAGATGCTAACTAACAAAAATTGGTACCAGCCAAATTCCAGCCAAGTCTTGCAGCTAAATAAACAAAAACAAAAATGTATAAATAAACAAATACTACCCTGCAATATCTTTATAGGCTGGATTGATGTAATGTAGGATCGAGAATTAGAAAAATGAAAGCAAAGCGTAACATAACCTGAACAAAGTGGCACATTTTTAATAAATTTATTAATTTTTTTTTGGTCAAAAATGTTAAACCGGGACAATTGAGCGTCCCGAGAACCTTTTTCGGGACGTCACGAAACGACATGAAAACCGGGACAATCCCGGAAAACCGGGACTTCTGGCAACCCTAGTTAACCTGATTATTGGAGTCCGTGATTACTATTAAAAAGAATAATAATAAATTAACTCATAAATTGAATTCCCCTTTAAAAACTCAAATTAGAGGCTTTCAGTTTGAGTACATTCGATAAGTTTCGTTGAAAATTAAATCAGTTTTAGAAAGTGTGCTGTGCCTGTGCCAAACTGTCAAGTAGTGAGGAGTAAGAATTCTTTAATGTTTAAAATTTTTGTTATTAAAAACAATTATTTTAAATTTTTTTCTTTTAGAGATTGATCCAATCCAAATATCCAATTACTGATTAGTATAAATTAAAAAATATGAATTCAAAAGTTGAACAAGGTTTGGTTTTTAGCACCATAATGGAGGTATAAATTAGCTTAACATTTTTATGCTATCAAAAAAAAAGCGTCTCTTGCGCAATATTTAATAAAATTAAATTCTTAATTTCCTTTATATATTAAAAATACAAAAAACTAATAATTAATAGGATAAATTTGTGAATCAAAAAATTAAAAACGAAGTTGTTGACTTATCACTTCTAGACATATCATTACCTAGGTACCGATCTTCCTACTTAATTTAGATTTATAATTGGTTTTTTTTTGTTTTTTAGGAAATACAAAAACTTGTAGCTCCTCCGGATGGCGAGACAAAAACTCAGCAGAAACCACGTCATCCGTACTATAAACGACCGGGACGCGGTCATAATCATGACTCTTGTGATGCTTGTGATGAAGGTGGGGATCTAATTTGTTGTGATCAATGCCCATCAAGTTTTCATTTACAGTGTCAGTAAGTAAAAAAAAAGTACATATACTATTGTGAGAAATGGTTTCAATTATAATAAGGACGCCAAAAAAATTAAAACATTGTTTTTTTTCTTTAACAACTTTTATATATGTATTATTGCAGCTATTTGAGCTAGTCTTTAATGTTAGGAAAATTCATAATCAGTATTCAATAAGTTTTTCTTGCAAATGTGGTTTTTTTTTATTAAATTGTTCGGAGATCTGTTAACAATCTCAAATCTCAAATTTTTTTTTTTTTTTTTCAAATTAATATTATGTTTCATACAAAACTTTTAATCTAACCATAAAAAAAAATATCTATATGGCTACCTGGGTTATATTATTATTGTTTTAATTATTATTTTTCAGTGATCCACCTTTAAATGAAAAAGATATACCAAGCGGACATTGGATATGCCATAATTGTACAATGAAAAAAATCTCAGGACTAACTAAATCTACTGTAGTGAGCTCAAAAGGAATTGTTGTCATTGATTCAGACACATCTCGTCCCAATACACCATCAGAAACTGGAGAATGTTTGCCTGTGCCATCTGTTATTAAGCTGAGAAATTTAAGGAAACGCAGCAGCAGTCAAGCAATTAACGTGACAAATGATGTGCATACTGTTGAAAAAATGACAACGAAGTTAAGTTCAGAGATTTTAAAAGCATTAGATCCAAATAAAAAACGGACTCCGTTAGATGAGTTGATTCGAGCAGCAAGTAAATTTCCTTATTTATGTTGTGAGATTTTTTCTACAATTTTTTTTTTTTTTTCAGTGATCTTAAATCCTAAGCAGTTTGAAATTCCAAAAGAAATGGAAATCCACACTCAATTTCCCGGTGATGATAAACGTAAATATGTTTTTTTTTATTTTTGAAAGAAAAAAATAAAATAAAAATTAATTGAGCCTTATATTGTTTGCCAATATTTGATTATAACGAATTTTCAGTTGTGCCAGTAAAAAACGGTTCCAGAAGGCCGATATCGAAACGAAAACCACATGAATTAGATTCACAAGGACTTGTTCCTTTACCAGCAAAGACCTGTTTTTATTGTAAAAAATCATGTAAAAAAGCTCCATTGGTTGCTTGTGATTATTGTACATTATTATTTCACCAGGTATCTATAGCATAAAAATAAGATTACTTTCTTGGATACAAACTAAAAAAAAAGGACAGAACTCATACACTCACTCATACATTATTTTTTAAATATATCCAAGAATGACTTCCTAAATTTTAATAAATATATTTTTGGACAGGATTGTCTTGATCCACCATTGACGGCGCTTCCTCCAGGCTTATGGATGTGTCCGAATCATCCAGAAAATTTTATTGTAAGAAAATTCTTTTTTTTTTTCCATTACTGTGTTTTATAATATTTTGTATTTTTTTTTGCATAGGACAAAGAACTTGTCACTTCAATATCTTCAACAGAGCGTGTGAAATTATGGAATCAATATTCAGGTCCAGTTGATCACGAGACTGTAAAAATGGAGTTTTTTCGGCGAGTTCATTCAAAAAATCCACCTTTTCGTTATAAGGTAATTCAAAATTTTGGGAATTGAAAAATCATGAACATGATTCTTTCAGAGAACAATCTACGTTTCTATTTCGTCATTTTTAAATTTCAGATAGCACCACAAAAACGAGATCGGGCCGATATTCCACCAATGATTAAATATCATTATGAAAATCCTCCTTCGCTTTTGCCGTCATTACGCGATGTTCAAAGATGTGATTTAATTCAAAAAAGAAATGAAGAAAATGAAAAAATTTTTATTAACGAGAGCACAATGAATTCAATGCAAATAATTCAAGAAGAATTAGATAACATAAAAATTGCTAACGACAAAGTGAAAGATTTTTGTGCTGAAATCGGTAACACCGAAATTACGTTTTCTGAATCAGATGATAACGAATCTGAATCTAAACAAGAAATTATCAACAACGCCGATAGCGGCGGTAATATTGGAAACGACAGAAAGGACAGTTGTGTTAAAAAAATAGGCAAAAGGAAAGGTAGTAAACATGGAATTGAAAATAATTTATCGAAAATAAAAACTGATGAAATGAAAAAAACTTTCTCAGACTGTCCAAAAGTAGATAATGATAATACAGGTAATTACATAAAAATGTATTTTTTTTTCTTTAAAATTTATTTCAAAACCGGTAAATCTTTTCAAAAAGATATAAAAGGAAAACGGAAAAAAAATTGTGTGAAAAAGGTTTCCCATCTATACCATTTTCAAAATATCGTCTTTTTGGCATTTTAATACATACATTTTTCAATCTTTAACTTTAATAGTCATTGCTTTATGCAATAAAAACATTCTTTTCATAAACTAACAATCAAATAAATTCAAAATGGACAAATTCAACCCCTTTTATAACATTTATTTCAGATGACACTGACGATAACGATAACGATGACAGTCTAAATTTTAAAGTTGATTGTGAATTAAGATATCTAGACGTTAGTTTAATAAAATTACTAGCATTTCAACGTTTACAACAAATTATTGAAAAAAATCCCGAAATTGTTATGCAATATAAAAATCGAACAGCAGCAAAAAGAATTCGTCGATTACTTCAGGATGATAGAGAATTCGACATTAAAAAATCATTACTGCCCAGTCAATTGTTATCCCCTGAAGATGTTGAAAGAATAACAAAAATGTTCACCGAAGAATCAAATTTAAACGCAACTTTAGGAGATGGAAGGATTGATCCAATTAAACCAAAACCAATGATGAGTGATGCAGAAAAAGCAGAAGAAATTGCTATTAGATTAGAACCAGTTATTAGAAAGTCTTTTGCCCGAGTTAGAGCAGTTTTAACACCGTTGGGAGATTTGTTAGAAAATAATGGTTGGTTTGCAAAAATTTCATTGAATAATTCATTCAAAATGTGCTATCGAACATTTAATATTGGTTGTGGCCATTCTGTTGATTTATGTTTAAATGAAATTGGAATTTGTAAAAACGTTTCAACAAAACATGCCACCATATTTTTTGATGACGTAAGTCAAGAATTTGAATTACTGAATTATTCTGAGTACGGAACTGAAGTTAATGGACAATTGTTTTCATGTAATTTAACTAAAAATTGTTTAAAAATAACAAAACCTACAAAAATAGGAAATGTTGGTAGCAAGTTTAGTATACAAAAACAAGTACAAGAAATCTTAGACAAGCGAAGAAAAATTCAACGCGAATTTTTTTCCTGTGATTCGAATGGTAATTTAAGGTAAATTTCAATAATAAACGCATTTTACAAATAAAATAAAATATTTAATAATTTTTTTTTAGATTGGATCCACCTTCTGAACCAACTTGTAAATGTACAAATGAATTGGAATTACTTGATGGTTGGGAAGGCACAGCTATTTTAAAACATGGTACACTTATTAAATTTGGATGTTTATCTTTTGTATTTTCAATAGCACAGTTCGGAGATACTGATTCGGAAGACATAGATTAACTAGAAACGTAATTTTTATATGAAATTGATTATTTTTGACAACATTTTTTACGTTCGTATTCCCACCCTCCAGATGTGTCAGCTAGATGTTATAATAAAATATCAAGAGTAAAAAAAATTAAATTTTAATTTCTTTAATTCAAATGTCAATATATACCTAATAAAGGAGGTAATAGAAAATTTTTCATATCGAAAACTGACGATTAAAAATTAAAATTTTATTTAATTATTCAAATGTTAATAATAAGGTAATAATAGAAAATATTTAATTTTTTAACTAAGCTTTTAAAAAAAAAAAAATTATCTAAAATTGAAAAAGTGAATGATTGGTGTATGACTGACTTTAGAAATTAAGTCCATATTTGAATTAAAAATATATATATAATCTAATAAATTAATTTTGTTTAAAATAAAAATATGGTAATGTATTTTTGTTTTTGTTCTCCTTTTTCCAAAATTTTTAATATTTCATATTTTATTTACTGTTCCAAATCGAACATTGAAAATACACAAACTCTTCAGATTATTTGATTTTAATTTAAATGCATACAATAGTATATTGTAATTAATTATATAAAATTGTACCTAACAGTTTTATAAAAACCCTAAATTATTATAAGAAAAAGAATATTATAACTTGACGAATATTGAAATAAATTATCATTGTACTAATAAATCGCATAGTGTTTGGTTCATGTTTTTATTTGTAGGTAAAAAAAATTTAATTTTAGAAAAATCTAATGAGACAAATTTTTCTTTTTTAATCTTTTATTAAGTAAAATGAAAATAAAATGAAATCCTTACTAAAATCATGAAATAAAATAAAATATTCTCTTATTTTTTTTTCGAAGGTAGAAAATCGGTCAATTTTCTCAAAACTAACGCTTCAAGTTTTATGGGAGAGAAATTAGGATATTTAGGAAATAAAGACGTAGTAATTTTACTATTGCACGGCGTGCTCATTCCTCCCACACCTGAAATGTTAGATACAAAAAATAAAGGATTTGATTTATATAAATTTGTAGAGTTTAATTTGAATTCAAAAAGAAAAAATAAGAGAATATTTTATTTTATTTCATGATTTTAGTAAGGATTTCATTTTATTTTCATTTTACTTAATAAAAGATTAAAAAAGAAAAATTTGTCTCATTAGATTTTTCTAAAATTAAATTTTTTTTACCTACAAATAAAAAATATAAATTTCTTTGATCATCCATATTTCATATAAAAACCTTATATATACATACATATGTACATGTAAAGCAAAATTTTTGATAATTGTATGAATAAAATTTTTTTTTGGGTTTCTACCTGAAAAATAGAACAATTTTTTTTGATAGTTTAAATATTTTTTTTATTGAAATTTTTACCATTATACCTGAAAAATAGAATAATTTTTTAAATAACTATTTATTATTGAAATTTTATGGTACATAGGAACAAATTTATTAATATATAAATTTGTGAACTGATAATACAAAGTTCGAATAAACTTCGCTTTACTTCCAGTTGAGTTTTTTTTTTACAATTTTAATTTTTTTAATTAATTCATAATTTTTTTGATTTCATCCTCATTTAAAAAACTGGTAATATAAAGTTCGAATAAACTTCGCTCTACTTCCAGTTAAGTAATTTTTACATTTTTTTTGATTAATTTAATAATTTTTTGATTTAATCCTCATTTAAAAAACTGTTAATATAAAGTTCGAATAAACTTCGCTCTATATCCAATTAAGTAATTTTTACAATTTTCATTATAATTTTTTTTCTCGATTAATTTTTGATAATATTTTGATTTCATACTCAAAAAAAAAAAAAAAAAAAAAAAAAAAAAAAAAAAAAAAAAACTTGACCAATCCTTTACCTAACCAATCTTTAGATAAAGAACTATTTTACAAATTTTTTTTTGGTGTTTCTTTATCTTTGCATTAATTATAAAAAAAAAAAAAAAAAATTTATTCAAAACATAAGATTTCAATATGACAAATAAGAATCCTGAAACTAAACCTGCTCAAGAAGAAGCAGTACAAAATTTTATTCGAAGTTGCGACAAATTTTCCACTACTCAAACCACAATAAAAGATTTTTCCCAGGGGGTAAATACAGGCAACTTAAAAGCAAAAATCCAAATTTGTGAGAAAAATTTCTCAACGATGGATACAAATTATGATTATCTATGGCATACAGATTATACCCACTCCGTACAAGAAATTGAAACTTATAACAACAAATATACTACGATTATAGATCAATATTTCGAAGTAAGAGGCTTACTAGAAGACAAGTTAAAAGAGTTAGAGCAAGAGGAAGCGAAACCCTCTCAAAATCAAATTGAAACTAACTCCAAAAACTCTAATTTTATAAAACTGCCTGCAATAGAAATTCCAGAATTTTCAGGAGAATATTTAGATTGGAAACCTTTCAGGGACATTTACTGTGCCCTAGTCCATGAAAATTTATCCCTGAAACCAGTAAATAAATTTCACTATCTTAAATCAAAGTTAAAAGGACAAGCAGCAAACTTAATCAGTAATTATGCACTTACCGAAGCTAATTACGAACCTGCTTGGAATGTTCTGAAGAAAAGATATGAAAATCCTAGAGTTTTATTAAATGTTCAGTTAAAAAAGTTGTTTAGTTTAGGTCCGCCAAAACCCGATAATTCAAAGAATGTTAGAGAACTACATGATAAAATAATTGAGATTTTAGCCGCTATAAAAAATGAGAATATTAACACAAAAGATTGGGACCCACTGCTCATATACCTTGTGTGCCAATCGTTACCAAAGGAAAGTTTCAGACTTTGGGAACAATCGTTAGAATCGCATTCAGAAATTCCGAAGTGGGAAGACCTATTAAAATTTCTCGCCGAGAGATTCCGAATTCTTGAAGCAATAGATGAAATTCATAACACTTCTCCATCAGTCTCAAATCCGAAAAAGCACAATTCATTTAGTTCTCAAACTCAAAATTGCCAAATTTGTCACGCTCACCCACATTTAATCATAAAATGCCCTAAGTTTTCAAAAATGCAACCGGATTCAAGATTGAATATAATCCGTTCTTTAAAATTGTGTTGCAATTGTTTCGGTAACCACACTACCAAAAGTTGTACCAAAACTAATACATGTAAAATCTGCAACAAAAAGCATCACACATTGTTACATTTGAACCAAATCCAAAATAACCCAAATACTAGCCAAAATAGTACAACCACACAGTCCACATCTAATGAATCACAAACAAAGCACACCACCGACTCTGTAAAATTGCACCAAGTCAGCAAAATTTCAAAGTCAAACATTAATACCATTTTAGCCACTGCTGTCATTAAAATTAAAGTCAAAAATAATTTTTATAAAATCCGAGCTTTAATAGACCCAGGTTCCGAGACTTCTTTCATTTCCGAAAATTTTGTTAATTCAACCGGAATGAAAACCTCGAAAATTGTATCTAACATTTCAGGTGTGGGAGGAATGAGCACGCCGTGCAATAGTAAAATTACTACGTCTTTATTTCCTAAATATCCTAATTTCTCTCCCATAAAACTTGAAGCGTTAGTTTTGAGAAAATTGACCGATTTTCTACCTTCGAAACCTATTAAACGAATTTTATCACCCCGATTCCAAGGCCTCGATTGGGCCGATCCTGAGTTTGACATTCCCCGAAAAATCGATTTATTAATAGGGGCAGACATTTACCCTACCATAATTCTTGAAGGGTTAATTAAAAATGAAGAATGTACGGTTGCTGCAACCAAAACTATTTTTGGGTGGATAGTTTTGGGAACTTCTGTAGCAAGTGAAAATAATTCATTTTCAACCTTGGTTTCATTTTGTACTGAAGTTTCTATTGAAAAAGACTTAAGTCGTTTTTGGGAGTTAGAAGAAATATCAGATAAAAGGCTTTTAACTGATGAAGAAGAATTCTGCGAAAACCATTTCCAAAAAACTCACAGAAGACTCGAAAATGGCTCATACAGCGTAAGTTTACCATTTAAAGAAAATACAGATGAAAAAGTTAATTTAGGAAACTCACGCATACTGGCAAAAAACCGTTTATTCTCACTTGAGAAAAAACTCGATAAAAATTCGGAACTAAAATCCCAATACGATGAAGTAATACGTGAATACCTCACTCTAGGTCATATTTCCTATTCTACTAGTAAAGAAAAGATAGAAATCCAAAACGGAAAAACTTTTATATCTGGTTGCTATTTACCCCATCACTGCGTTGTTAAAGATAGCAGTCTTACAACTAAAGTCCGAGTCGTTTTTGACGGCTCAGCCAAGACCTCTTCCCATTTCAGTTTAAATGATTGTCTATATCCAGGTCCTGCATTGCAACAGGATTTATCCGCCATCCTGATAAAATGGAGAAAATTTCCCTTAGTCGCTACTTCAGACATAGAGAAAATGTTTCGACAAATTTTTATTTCACCCGATCATACGGATTATCAACGAATTTTGTATCGTTTTTCCAAAACTGAAAAAATCCAAGATTTTAAGCTAGAACGCTTAGTTTTCGGTCTTAAACCCTCCCCCTTTTTAGCAATAAGAACACTATTACAATTAGCCTACGATGAAGCTGAAAAGTATCCGCTTGCAGCTAAAATCATTCAAGATTCTTCCTATGTTGATGATTGTTTAATTGGTGCTTACACTAGTGACGAGCTCGAAACCAAAATTAATCAACTCATACAAATGTTACGCTCAGGTGGTTTCGAACTACGTAAATGGACTTCGAATCACTCTAAAAGCCTAACAAATATACCCGAAAAACACAAAGTCGTAAATTCTGAACATACAAAGGATTTTGATTTAAAATATTTATCAAAAACATTAGGCATCCAATGGGCTAGTTCCGCAGATTTCTTTACATTTAAGCTGAACTGGTCTGAAATCAATCTCCCAGTTACCAAAAGAAAAATATTTTCTCAACTTGCAAAAATTTATGATCCATTAGGTCTTTTAGCTCCTATAGTTACAAGTGGGAAAATATTAATGCAAAATATTTGGAAAGAAAATATTAGTTGGGATGATCCAGTTTTGCCAAATATTGAAAGAAAATGGTTAGAATTAACACAAGATCTAAACTTTATCGAAAAAATCCAAATACCCCGTTGGTTGTATTATAAACCGGAAAATAATTCCACTCAATTTCACTTTTTTTGCGACGCTTCGAATAAAGCCTATGCAGCTTGTTGTTATTTTAGAACCGAGTACAATAACAAAATTTTTACAAATTTAATAACTTCCAAAACTAAAATTGCTCCAATCAAATTTATTTCTCTGCCACGATTAGAATTATGTGCCGCTTTGTTGCTTTCCCATCTCGTTAAATTTATTAAATCAACCTTTCAAGTTCAAAATTCAAAATTTTTCGCATGGTCTGATTCTCAAGTCGTTTTAGCCTGGATCAGGTCACATCCAACAAAATGGAAACCCTTTGTTGGAAATAGAGTGGCTCAAATTATTGAAAATGTTGGAAATTTAAAATTTAATTATGTTCCATCCAAACAAAACCCAGCCGACTTTCCATCAAGAGGTCAATCGGCCCAGGAATTGCTCAACAATAAAATGTGGTGGGAAGGTCCTCCATGGCTTTCAGAAAATGAGACGAGTTGGCCACCCCCCGTACAAATTAATGAAACCGATCTAGAAGAAAGAAAAATCAAACAAACCTTCACTTCTGTAACAGTAATTGAAATTTCTGAACGATTTTCTGATCTTTTGCGACTACTTAGAGTGTTAGCAGTCTGTTACAGATTTATTGCAAATAGTTTAAACTCATTAGACCCCTGTTTAAAATTTCCTAAACCAATTACAGCGTCTGAAATCAGAAATGTGAAAAATAAATTAATTCTAACTTCTCAAATGAAATATTTTCCAGACGATTACGAAATATTAAATGAGAAAAGCCCACTTCCTAAATCTAGTTCATTACTCAAGTTCAACCCGTTTCTAGACAAAAATTCATTAATCCGAATGAATGGAAGGTTAGTCAATCGCAACGTCAGCTACAATGAAAAACATCCTATCATTATTTCAAACCGCAGCCATTTTACAAAACTGTACATTGAATCAGTTCACAAACTCACCTTGCATGGAAATGTTTCTCTGATGATGAATGTTGTACGGCAAGAATTCTGGGTATTAAAACTCAAACAGTTATGTAAAGCGGTAGTGAATCAATGTAAAATTTGCGTAATTCATAAACAAAAAACACTTAGCCAAATTATGAGTCCGTTGCCGCTAGAAAGGATTTCAGCCAATTGTCTGTTCACTCACATCAGCTTGGATTTCGCCGGTCCCTTTCAGTTAAAAATGTTCCGTGGACGTTGCAATCGTCTAACCAAAGGTTATGTCTGCGTCATTGTTTGTTGCTCTACGAAGGCAATACACTTAGAGCCGGTTAGTGATTTATCCACAAAAACATTTTTGCAAGCCTTTTCACGTTTCTACGCTCGGCGAGGCCTATGTCGCACAGTTTACTGCGATAATGCCACGAATTTCGTAGGAGCTAAGAACGAATTTGAAAGAGAGTACAAAAAGGCGTTAAAATGTGCTACGATAGAAGCAGCTGAACAATTGGTGGAAAAACATATTACCTTCAAATTTATTCCCCCTTCCGCCCCTCATTTTGGTGGTCTTCATGAAGCTGGGGTAAAATCAATGAAATACCATCTTCAACGAATTTGTTCGAACCAATCAATAACGTTTGAAGATTTATCTACAATTTTATGTCAGATTGAAATGGTTTTGAACAGTCGTCCATTAACCGCATTAAGTGAAGACCCCAATGAGCTCAATGCTTTAACACCAGCTCACTTTTTAATTGGTCGTTCATTTTTTATCCCTCCCGAGGTTCCACTTGAGTTCGAAATTTCGGACTTGAGAAGATGGAACGAAATTCAAAAAATTAGACAATATTTTTGGAGTAAGTGGAGTAAAGATTACCTTAACACTCTCCATCAACGTTCGAAGTGGAAAAAACAAGAAACGCAACTCTTAGTGGACAAAATTGTAATTATAAAAGAAGATAACCTGCCACCAGCTCAGTGGAAATTGGGACGGATAGTTGAAGTTCATAAAGGCAGAGATGGTCAAATCCGTGTCGCTACAATACGTACCAAAAACGGACTACTCACTCGACCTATTGTAAAACTTTGCTTACTTCCGTAAATTTCCAAATCTACAAAGAATTAATTATTGAATATCAAATTAAATTTGTTTCCTTTAAACTTTAAATTTAAAAATAAATCTTAATATCACTCCTTAATATAATTTCATAATTCATAATTCCAATCCTAAATACCTAGATAAGTTAAAAATTAGAAGTTAAACTTGAATTTGTTTCTCTTTAAATCCATGTACATAAATGAATATTAGCATAATTAAATTATGTTTCCTTATTTTTATTAAGATAAAATAAAATGAATATCTTCTAAATCATAAAAATACCTTTTCTTAAGTAAATAAATAAAAAAAAAAAAAAAAAAATTTTTTTTTCTGAATTCATATTTGAACGAAATACATTAAATAAAAAATTTTATAAATTTAAATTTATTTATGAAAAATAAAAAGTAAAATAATAAAAATTTTCATTATCAATTTATATATTTACGAAATTTGCAACAACTTTCACTTGAATATACATAAAAAAAAAATATATATATTATTAATTAAGGATTTTGTTGATAAAATAAATTTCTTGCCAGTAATAATAATTATTTGAACCTCTCAAAAGAGATACTCTTTTGTACAAATTTATTTCCCGTAGGGAACCATGATCCAAACTAGTTGCGTTTGGTACAAATCATCAAAATAATTGGATAATTTGTTGTTTTGGATAATTTGTTCCAACTTACAACTGGTCACAAATTTAGAAAATTAATAATGACATCAAGATTGTATCAAATGCTAAATGGATCTGAAGCAAATTATTACATCAAATTGAAATCATTGATGTCCAAACAAATTGAAATCTTTGATGTCCAAACAAATTGAAAATTCAAGCTGTGAATCAATACACAGATAATTGACAATGTTGACATCATTAATAGTTGACAGTATGTTTGTGAATTCTTCACATTATAATGAACAGAAATTCGACCTAAGACAATCCAGTAAATTCGAGGCCGGAGGATGTTCCAAATCGAACATTGAAAATACACAAACTCTTCAGATTATTTGATTTTAATTTAAATGCATACAATAGTATATTGTAATTAATTATATAAAATTGTACCTAACAGTTTTATAAAAACCCTAAATTATTATAAGAAAAAGAATATTATAACTTGACGAATATTGAAATAAATTATCATTGTACTAATAAATCGCATAGTGTTTGGTTCATTTACTGACTGAGAGCAGAGGGCGAAGTCGTGTCGACTCGCATCGACTTAGTCGAGCTAGTCGGCACAATTTTCGAGTCGCCGCCGCTGGTTCCTTTTTATCGACTCAGGTCGACTAGCTGCTGCTGAACTTTTATTCGACTTAGTCGACTAAAATCCTTTTTTTTTGTTTTTTTTTTTTTATTTTATTTTTTTTTTTTTTTTATTTATTTTTTTTTTTTTTTTTAATTTTTTTTTTTTTTTTTTTAGAAAAAATGCGGATTTAGTCGACTAAGTCGATCAAGTCGAGCTGGTCGCTAAGACCGGAATTTATCGACTGAGTCGAGCCGCTGCTGGCTATTTTTACCGCAAGCCGCTGCTGACCAAAAATCAAACGACTTCGCCCTCTGACTGAGAGTAGGTATAATAAATAAGTTTAGTTTTAGTGATTTATGACAGTTCCCAAAATGTGACATACTGTAGACTTGTAAAATTTAATTATAACTTTTCTGCATAAAATGTTCATTGAATGCCACATTAATAAGCTTTAAAAACGTCGGGCTTAAAATAAATATTCATAAATAGTTGTTGAGTTATACCTTGGTCCTTGGTCGCACAAAAGATTTCCGGAAATATAATTGGTTAATTTCTACTTCCAAAAGTAGAAAGAATTTGACAGTTCCAGAAAAAAAATAGGTGCGAACAAGTTTAGCAAATTAAAATCAGTTATTGTATTAAACCACAGCATAATTTATGTAGATGAGGTCGGGCAACATAAATAGTATTGAAAAAAACAAAAAAATGTTTACGTCAAAAAAATCATAATAAAAATGTAAATAATAAATAAATTTTTAGTTGCCAAAATTAAAGTGGTTTACGTGTTTATTACTGCACTGCCTACTGTTGTGAATAGATTTGCTAAAACTATAAAGTTTTATAGTTTAAATTTTAGGTTTGAACATGATAATAGATTTGGTAAAGAATTCTGTTTGAAGGTTTGAACTGTTGACTAAAAGCTACTGTAGTAGCAAGTAGTGTATTTACTTTCGGCCAGAAGCATACAGCTTACTACAACTAGCTGTAAGCAACTGTAAACATAATTGGGGGCGACAACGACACGACTACAGCGACGACGTCGAAAAATAATTTTTCCTGGGAGCTCATTAACAATTTTCAAAGTTTGGTATTTTTAAATTTTAATAACACTTTAAAAAAAAAACATTTCTAAACGTTTACAGCGCGAAAAAGTCGCTTATCGTTGGTCGCCCCCCAATTGTGTGTATTAATAATATCAAAAAAAAAATGTATTCCTCATTTTGTTTCGATATATTTAGGGTAAATGCGTACTGCGTTATAGGTGCTAAATGTTGTACTGCGATTACCACATGTACTAAGCTATTTCATATTTCTGGCAGCATATTGTATAGATCTAAAAGTTGGCGGTGATTTTACGAATCTTTTTTTTTGAAATTCAAAAAGTAGGCAGTTGTAAACAAACATTTTTATTTAATTGAATTTTTAATTCATCTTGTGTTTTTGTGTTCTGTTCGTCCCTCGTCCGTATCAAATAAAAATAAAAATATTATAAAAAAAAATTTTAATTTATTTACTTTAATCTAATTTTTTATTCTGGAATTCTGGTAATTGTGAAATATTCAGTTAGCTTTAATCAAAAAATAAAAATGGATTTTGATGATGCGAAAGAAAATATTCAACCTTTACAAGCTGGTGAGTCCGCTTTTAAGTTATTTATGTTGCGATGGCGCTAAGATAGGTACCAATTTGTTTTTGTCTGGTCAAGATCTCCGGATTTATAAAAATTTAATATTTTAATTAAAAATTCTGCTAAATTTAATGTGAGAGGACAAACATATGTAATGAAAGTCTTACTCCTGCGATTTGTTAATTTCGGAAGAGACTGAACCTTATAATTTTAAAAGTAGGTATTTCCCTCCAATAACCACACTCTAGAACAAAAATCGTAATTTCTAACCCCCCAAATGAAAATTTATCTCCTACCTAGGTACCTACCCATCTACCTACCTTATTTTTTTTATAAAACCTAGAATAGACAGGTAAAAAACTTTCTTTCATCCCCTTACCCTCCACTAAAAACTTTTCCCGATGCCGTGCGGGATTAGAATTAAAATTTATTTCTATTAAAATTATCAAAAAGGACTCGACCACCTGCAAAGAAACAATTTCTTATAAGTATACTGTTTGATTCAAAAAAAAAAAGTAAGTTAGATAAGCCTATGACTAAATTTTGTTTCAATCCAAAAGGAATTTACCAGTAAACGAAACCTTTACGAATTTTTCAGGCCGAAATGCAAGTATCTTACAAGCAGCTCTAACTTCAAATGCAGAGCTCAATAAGCAACGAGAACATTTCGAAGATGCCATAAATAATTACACTGGTGAAGACCCATTAGAATCGTGGTATGAGTACATTCTCTGGATAGAACAAAGGTATAAAATATGATTTTTAAAAACAAATTTTAACTTTTAATTTTTTTAATTTTCAGCTATCCGTCTGGTGGCAGTGAATGTGGTTTGAAAAAATTATTGCTGAAATGTTTAGAGATATTCGAAAAAGATGAACGCTATTTTCAAGATAGACGAATGATCAAGATCTACATAAAATATGTAAATTTAAATAATATTTGAACGGTTGAATTTTATAATAATTAATATGTGCTCGATATGAAAATTTTTCCAAACCAAAAAGTTTAGCTTTCTGAAGATATTCTCATCATGTCTATGTTGCAGGAACTATTCTCGGTCAAAGTTCTCGTTACGTTTATGTTACCTTTTTCAATTTAGTGATTGGTTTATTTTATTATTTCTTATTTGCTTTATTTCCCAAAATTAATTTTAAATTAATAATTTAGGGACAGGGTTCGTTATTCTTTACATTATCAAAATATGATTAAAATGTCTTTAAAAACTGTGAAAAAAGAACTTTGCATTTAAAAAATTATTAAGTCTAAGTCTCTGTACCTACATATATATTGATGTACAGATGTACTAAGAGTTGGTTCATAATTATGGTCTCAAATCGGAATTATTTAATAAGCTCCATAGTTTGTGTATTGAAAACTTATCTTTAACAAAAATTTCATATCCGGTTTAATAATATAATAGTCGAAATTTCAAAATGGTAAAATAATATTTTGTTCTAGATTGATACTGAAGAGAATCCGCAACATTTGTTGGAAGAATTATTTAAAGCAGGAATTGGAACTATGGTAGCTGACTTATATATTTGTTGGGCTTTTTATTATGATTTGCTGGGAAACTTTAAGCAAGCTGATCACATATTTAAGAGAGGTTTAGAAATGAAGGCTCAACCTTTTGAGGATTTAGATCAAGCCCATAAACATTTTGGCTTCACAATGAGCCAACGTCTTTTATGTCAAGGTGATTCAGAAGGCCTTATGAATTCCCTAAAAGAACGAAGATACGCTTTGACATCATTAAGAGTTCATCGAAAAAATAAAGTTGGAAGTATAAGAACTGGAGACGCAATTAAAAATAATAATCCAGGCAAAATACAGGTTAGAAAACTTAATTATTGGTTAAATTTCTTAGAAATCATTGTTGAATTTTGTGGGACTTTCGAAATTGTTATTTTTTAGTAATTACTTACACTGTTTTTCTTTCATGTGTTGTACGTATTATGATAGAATCTTCGTAAAGCTTAAGTTGAAAACATTTTTTAAGAAAATTAAAAACAACGATTGTTGTTAATTGTTTAAAAATAAAAAAATTGAAGTTGGGAGCTTACCACGTTTATAAATTATTCTTAATTTCAAGAATAATTTAGTAGTAGACTATATCATTAACTTAAAATATTTTTATTTTTAATATTATTTTTCATTGACATAATTCGTAATTGTCCTCTTAAATTTAATTAAACGTTGTTCATTTTTGATTCAATTGGAAAGCCCATTAAAGAACCTCTATCCATCATTATATATATACATAAGCATATTTTTGTCCAATTCAATTCTAAAACTTTGATTAAAATTAAATTCATTACGTAGATTGGAGTTCAACACTGCTAAAGCTGATTAACATTTTTATTATTTCTTGTGGAATTTTCGTAGAAAAAAGTTGTATTTTATTTTAATTTTTAAGAATTCTTTAGTTTTACTTATCAAAAATAAATGTTCTTGTTTAAGATTCAAAAAACCGAAGACAACTTTGAAGTTAATTCCACTAGTAACAAAAACATTAACGTACAAGTATTTGAAGACGAAAATTTCGACCCGAATGTTGCTAGTGCAATGTTAAAGGACGATTCAAAATCAGTCGTTCAAAATATAATTGATAGCGCTAGAAAACAAGAAAACTTACGAGAACCAGGACCATGGACTGAATGTACCGTAAAACAAAAGAGACCTCCATTATTTAAAACTAAGCAAAATCATGATCTTGGCTTTGAAATTTTAGAAGATGGATTTTTGGAAGAAATTCCTTTACCTTGTTTTCCTGATCATTATTCGAAAGGCATACAATTACCCCCTGATTTTCCAAAATGTAACTATCCACAAGGTCAATGGAAAATCAGCATCATTAAAGATACCAAAATTGAACCAAACACTGTTTGTGCATATCCCAAATTTTATTGCTATCCAAATGCACCGATTGAGTTTAGTCCAGAAGAATATCGTGCTTATAAATGGCTTAAAAATCGTGGCATCGAAAACAATTTTACAAGAAATGGAGATAATTACTGGAATTGCTTGGGAATCCGTTTATATCCTCTATTCCCTATAAAAAATGAACTGGATGATCGACACTTTCAACTTTCTGAATTTGATCCCTTTATGATTGATCTACCAGTGAATTTAAATGAGATTTACACTGCAGAAGAAGAAATGCAATTCGAAGAAATTCTTTGGAAAAAAATAAAAAATGGGAAACGAAAATTAACATTTAATTTAGAAGAGACTATTCGAATGACTCAAGAAATGGATGAAACTGCTTGTCTAGTTGACGTTGTTGGTCGTCGTAGTATATTCCCATCGAGAAAATCTATGGCACCAGCGGGCTTCGGTTTGATTAAAAAACCAAATTTTGTTGCTTCGATTGGTGTTGATGAGGGTGAGCAGCCTCTTATTGAAAAGACAACATTTCAAAAAAGGACGTTTAGCCCAGAGGAACTTAGTGCGATTAAATCGCATAGCACAAATGATAATACAACTAAGATTAACGAAATTTCTAAAACTACTAGTAACTTTGAAATTAAATTGAGCAAAGGAGAAGAATATTTTCCTATCTCTGAGAAAACAGCCAAATTAAGAATTCAGAACAACGTAAAATTGGATTCCGATACTGATATTAATTTCCGAGAGAAAGAAGTTTCTGAAATTTTAGAAAATAATCTTCCATCTTCAAATGAAGAAATTGAAAATTCGAAAATAAATTTTATAATATACGAGGACAATCACAGCAAATCAGGAAAAAATTCACACAAAACTCAAGATACACAGAATTTTGAATTTTTAGCCCCAGTGCCGCCTAAAAATGCAGCACTACAACAATTACCGTTCCAAATTTATGAAGAGAGCTGTGACAACGGAACCCTGTTTGCACCAAATGAATCGTGTTCTACACAAATATTTAATGTGAATTTAAAACCCCAATCAGTCAGTACCCCAGTTTCTAAAAAAAATAGGTCCTTGTTATACGAAAATGAAACTTCGGAAAAACAATTACAAGAAAATCTTCCTATTGTACAATTGTTTCCAACCAATACGCAAACATGTAGTACTCCATCTCCTCCTGAGTTACATCAGCAGTCCTGTGCAATGAACCCCTTTAAACAATTATCAACAATTATGGAAACATCAGAAACAAATACTCTGGCTGCCACGGGAAGTACAAAATCTTCTGTAGATACACATTCTACTAATAACGCATGTTCTCCAGAAACGGACGCAATATTGGATAAAAATCTAAACGGAGATGTCATGAAACAAAATTCAAAAGTTGATTTCCCGTTAAATAATCCGTCTAATAATTTGCATGAAATTCCGGAAGTCAATGAAGTTGAAAATCAATTTATACCGAATATTTTCAATAAAATTGATGATAAGGAAATTAATAAATTTGCAGAGAAACAAAATTCTTTAATTTTAAAAGGCAACAGCACAATTTGTGATGCAACTCTTTCAATAAAATTGCAATCATTGAAATTCAATGAAGAAAAAACTGACACCATACCTAAAACCTTATTAAAGCGTCCACTTTTATTTGAACGTTCTTCAGAGTGTGCGGAAATGCTTTTTAGCTTGAATAAAACTCCTGAGAAAAAAAAAGTGCCACAAGAAAAGAACTTTGGTTTTGAAGCCATTGGTGACACAGAAACCTTTTCAAAATTAAACAATATGACTTTATCGAGAATTGCAAATAATTATTGCAGCAGTAAATTGTTAAATTCATTTGCTGAAAGTTCTCCACAAATTAAAATTTCGAAAACTACTCCCAGATTTGATTTTAAGGAGAACGCTTCCGAAATATTTGACTTTTTCAAAACACCTGTTAAGTCGAAAAAATTCGGCTGCACTGAAAAAAACGATATTTGTAAGGTTGGCACTTCATTAATGAATCCGTCATTATTTTCAAGAATTGAAGGAGAAAAAAATCAAGGAAAATTAAACGAATCGAAAAAAATAGAAGATATCGACATTAGCATGAAAAAATTGCCATTTTTGAAATCTAAATCATCGAATGAGGAATTATTCTTTTCGAATAAATTAATTTTGGATGATCTTAGTAAAAATAATGCAGAAAATTTGGATTCAGATCAAAGTAAAATTACTTCAATCAACAGAGGTCAGATATTAAATTTTGCGGGAATTAAAGAAACAGGTCAGGAACGGAATGTGACTAATCCGTTATCTTCACAAAAACGAAATTTTTTATTTCCTTATGGGGAAGAACAATATAATTATACTAGTGGACTACAACAACCAACATCATTAAATTTAAAAAATGGAAATTGTCCTTCGCCGAATTATAAAAGAGATGAAGAATTGCCTTTTAATTTACCCAAAACATATCGACCTGTTGAGAGACATTTTGAAGGTAGTATTCAAATTAATGATGCAATTAAGCCGAATTCTAATCAAAAAAAAACTTTAAGTTTTTTCCCAAATTTTAATATATGTGAAAAATCTCTGCACATTAAAGACGAGAATTTATTTTGTGATGAATGGGAATCGTTTTCATCTACGAATAAAATTAATCCAAATCAGAAACCTATTTTAATTACCCAAATCAGAACTGAAGCAAACCCTCAATTGCAATTTGAAAAGAACAATTCGGTAGAACCAGAAATTGGAGTTTTGCCATTATCCATATCCCATCAATTAGAAGATGATGGTGAATTTAACGATAATTTGGGTCGCTCTATATATAATGCGAGCAGTTTAAATACTCCAAAATCTTCTAAACTTGAGTGGTCGGATAAAGATAACATTGATGAAATTGAAGACTCACAAAGTATACATTATCCAGACTTAGATTATACTTCACATAAATTGGAAGATTCTAATATCAATCCGTTTTCAAAAGAGTTGATTAAATCATTTTTAGATCAACTTGAAATTTTAAATTATTTTGAAAATCTACCGTATTGCGTATTAACATCAAAAGTTCAACGTTTAAGAAAAACTGAAGTGATTGAGATAATAGATAAAAAAATTGAAATTATGAAAATCATAGGAGAAGGCTCTTACGGGACTATTTATTGGTAAGGCCGCAATAAATATTTCAACTTATTACATCTTAGTTTCGATTTTTTCAATAATTATAGTTTAGTCTTAAGATTGGCAATAAAATAGAATAAAAATCTTAATTTTCATTGTAGTTCATTGCCACTCTGTAATTGAATATTCTCGACATAGTATATTAAATATTTAGTTACGATTCTTGAAAAAATTAAAATTAATTTTGTTTATTTTATTTTTGTTTGCTCTATTTATAAACCACCAATTTACTGAAGCCTGTAGTAATTTTTGGAATATTTGAGGAGGTATTAAGTCAGACACTTGAAAAACATATATTTCTTTTAGTTTATAACTAAAAAAAAATTAATTTCTATTTCGAAATTTTTTTTATCCATTCACAACGCCATGGCGGTATTTATATGTAAAAGTTTAAGCTACTAGTACAAATATAAAAAAAATAATATTCAATAATTTTTTTTAATTAATTTATAGTGGGAAAGATGTCAAAAGTGAAAAATTGTTTGCTCTGAAACAAGAAAAGCCATGTAATTTATGGGAGTTTTATATTTGTTTGGAGTTAAAAAGCCGTTTAAAAAACATTTCAATCGTAAGTAAGATAAATATTTTATTTTTTTTAATTTTATACATTGAATTTATAACATGAACTTCATTAACGTGAGTGAAACGTAATCAAAACTACTAAAGAACTTTCTCTTCATTATTTAAATCTATTCAAATAGTACCTACTGTCTCTTCTGTGATATTAATAATCCAAATTATCGAAAACATAAGAACGAATAGCTGGAGTGTGAATGATCAATAACTCTTTAGAAAATCTTATGCTCTTTCTGATTCGAATGAAATAAGTAAGGAATGTATAATCATTCGATTTCAAAGAATTCTAATTTCAAATTTTCGTAAGGCTCTAACATTGTTCAATCTTAATTCATAATAAAATCTCTGAATCGACATAAAAAATTAATAATTTATGAAATGTATAACTAAAAAAAAAATTCTTAGCTTCCAGGATTTATGAATATTGAATACGCACTTATCGCCAAAAATGCTTCAATATATGTTACAGATTACTACAAATATGGTTCTTTAATAACTGTATGTAATAAAATTAAACTTGTTACAACGAAAAATGTGGACGAACTTGTTGTCATGTTTTTATCAGAGCAAATTTTATCAATTGTCGACCATTTGCACGGATGCAATATAATCCACGCAGATATAAAACCTGACAACTTCCTCATCACACGAAGGTAAAAACATCTGAAAAAGCGTTCGATCATAGTTTTTCAATCAAACACAATTTATTTTTATTCAATTTTTTTTTTTTTATTTCAGATTAGATTTTGATGATGATGTGCCTTCTGTACAGCTTATAGATTTTGGTGTTTCAATTGATATGGAATTATTTCCAAAAGGTAAAACATTTAGATACATTCATTCAACCGAAGAATTTAAATGTGTTGAAATGCGTGAAAATCGTTCTTGGACATTTCAAACGGATTTGTATGGAGTTGCAAGCACAATACATGTTTTGTTGTATGGGAATTATATGGATATAAAGAAAACAATGAATTTAGGATGGTTACCAATACAACGTATTCCTAGGTATTTCAATAAAAATGTATGGGAAACCATTTTCAATCAACTTTTAAATATCAGAGATTGTAGTTCAATGCCAAGCTTACAAAATATGAGAGCACTTTTAAAAGAAGAAATTGAATTGAAAGAGCGGTTTGTCAAAGAAAAAATAAAAGAATTTAATTATGCACTCGATTCTTAATGAAATGAATAATAATATATCTTAAAAAATAAAAAGTATATTTAACAATATTTAATTTATTGCATTTGAAAAAAAAAAAATCAAATAAATTTTATTATAAACTTAGTGCAAAATTTGAAAATATAAATAGCATTAAATATTCAAAAATTTGTTTTGCATTTGAATTTTACTTCGGCGGATTCGCCGTAATATTGTTTTTATCGAACATAAAATTATACTTCTATAACTTTTATCGAACAAAAAATGATAACTATCTTCTATTACTTTTGACCTAATGAAGTCCAGAATAAGCTAAAATAATAGTTTCAAAAATTCCTTGAGACCATCGTACCTAAATCGATCGGTCTTGTGTATATCTAAAAATAATAAAATGAAAATAGTATGTTTTGAATTTAAATTTTGTATTGAATCATGTTTTATTGTAGTTTAAAATACAATATCCTACGTTTATTTTTATTAATAATGCACCTATATTTTAAAAACCTTAAATGCTTTCACTGGATAAAATTCATTAATTAATTCATACAAAATAGGCAGCAAGTTGTGCCATTTTATCTTTTGGCTTTGGTCTTCCTCTAGTGCTACGAGTTTTTCCTCCTCTTCCGCCACGACCTCCACGTGAAGATATTTGAACGGGTCGAGTGGCAATCGCACGATGTTTTTCTACCAAATGAGAAAATTCTTGAAAACAAAATATACAACCAGTTTTCTCTTCAGAGTTATCTTTAAATTTTGAGTTTTCAGATTTGTAGAAAACATTAACTAGTTGAGCACCACAATCACATCGATTTGCTGAATATAAAAATGAGAAAAACATAAACATAAAATTAGTATTTAAAGTGCAAAATTTAAAGTCGAAATTTGTCTTATATTATTAGTGCCTGAATTAATATGGTTCCGAAAACCTTATCAGTTTATTTCGAAAAGGGGTTTATGAATTACGATAGATTATTCATATTACCGCTTCAGGACTCCTGGTTTATAAATAACTTTATCCTAAATTGTTGTAGTTAAAAACAATTTACAATTAAATAAAAACTCGTCTTATCTATGAAATAGTATATCAACAAAAATGAAAAAACAAAAATTACCATCAACAGTTATTTTAGTGGCTCCTTTGAAAATGTTTATAATGACATCACATCTATTACAGCCTAATTTCCAGCTAGGTGCTGATGTGGCATCTGTAGTTTCAAAAAATTTAATAACGTTTAAAATAAATGAACATAAAAAAACGGATTTTTTTTTTACCGAGAACAAGTACTCCATTTTCGCATTCAACACATGAGGAAATTCCTAAGTTTTCCATGCTATGCATGCATGATGGATGAGTACAATTATTACAAGCTGAATTTCGTGGCATATCTCTAAAGGGAGGGTGATTATAGCAATAGGGGCACAATGGAAATGATCTTCCTTTTGCTCCTGAACTAAATGCTAATAATTCGAAATCGTCTAAAGGGCATTTGAGTTCCCTATAAACTCGAACATTTCCACCGTTTGGTAGACCTTAATTTTTGAAATATTCAAAAAAAATGTATATAATTATTATCTGTAGTCAGTAATAGTTAGGTTTGAAACTTTGTTATAATTTAGAAATATTATTTCAACTCTTTTCATTTTCCTAGTATTTAACAAATATTGGCACACAATTGTAATTACACACATTCTTCAATTAATTTGCAAAGATTTTATTTAACCTTATCAACCTTTAAAATGCAAAAGAATAAATCATAGCAATTGTTGTATATTCTAGTAAATATGCGGGTACTATACTTATATCTAATTTAAAACAAAAATTATTTATCACAATTTTTTCTTTCGACACCTAATATAATGTTTGTGGGAGCCGAAAGGACTAATAATTGTTTGTCACTTCTTAAAATTATTTATTTTCGATCATTTTAAATTTACTTATTCCAATGTTTCAAACCTAACCCTTTTAATCTTGTCTTACTATACGTTTCATCACAATGACTACAGTGAAGCCGTGCTGGTTTGGTCTAAAAAAAAAAGTACTTGGAAATAACAAGTTTGTTTTATATTTTTTACCATAAATATAACAATTTATTTTAATTTATGGAAAATTATATTTTTTTTTAAAGATCAACTTACTTGAATGTATTTCATATATCTTCGACATTTACCACATCTAGAATGAGATTTTCCACTTTCTTTCAGTGGTGAGAAACTAACTTCGAAGAGGCCATCCATATGTGATATATTTTGCACAAAATAAAGAAATTTCAGTTTAAATATTTCAACGGCATGCCGTAATACTGATTTAAAATCAGCTGAACCTCGAGCTATCAAGTTCAAAAGTTTTTCAATCTCCGCTCGCATCGTTGGTAACACAAGTTCTGCATCAATCTAGAAGATTTTTTATTTAAGTATGTAGTTAAAATTTAAAAAAAATTAGCAAACCTTCTGATACCCATGAACTAGTACAACTCCTGAAAAGGAATTTTTTTTACAAATTAATAATTTCATAGTCATATTCTGAAAATAATTAAATCTCAAAAAAGTAATTTTTAAATAAAAGAAATTAATTGAATAAAGGAAACTAAAAAAAACATAGCCTAACCAAGAGTTGTGGGATGCAATTTTCTACCAGCTTCTATCGTGACATAATTTCTCTGGCATATGTTATTTATATGTACTGGTATACTGGCATCGGTTCCAATACCATGTTGCTCCATTAAAGTAATCAATTCAGCTTCAGTTAAATAATCTGGCGGTCCAGTTTGACTTTCGGCAAGCTTAACGTCATTAATTTGAATAATATCTCCTTCTGTAAAAGGTGGAATTACGTCATTCTTCCCAAATGCTTGCCACGTCATTACTTTTGTAAATCCAGGGTCAAGAAGAATATTAGACGTCGTCGAAAATGATTCAGTTCCTATTTTCAATTTGACTGTTGTACTTCGATATTTCAAGTCTTTTGATACTGTTGACAAAAAATGTCTACATATGTAGTCGTAAATACGCCACGAATCATTGTCGGGAAAATCACTTCTGCTTCCCAATTTCATCGGTGTTATTGGAGGATGGTCTCCTTGATCAGAACCCTTTCTTGGCTGATTGAAGTCATTCAATACATTTTTTGCCTCTTCGCCAAATTCGGAGGAATTTTGTAAAATTCTTACTACGCCTCTAAAAATATTAAAACAGTATTTTGAATAAGTGAACGAAATACCTCCAGTCTTACATAGTCAATGTAAGAAGTATCTATTAAATCTATTAAATAAAAATAAATTTTTTTTTGCCTACTTCTTTGTCTGTTTTCTGTCTTCAATTACGCCTAAACCGCTGAA
Source organism: Hybos culiciformis (assembly GCA_964007475.1). Lineage (NCBI taxonomy): Eukaryota > Metazoa > Arthropoda > Insecta > Diptera > Hybotidae > Hybos > Hybos culiciformis. The sequence continues at coordinate 41,615,759 of OZ023275.1, read as the reverse complement.
GCGATTTGGCTGAAATTTTGAAATTAGGTAGCATAGCAACTCGAGATAGTTATAAGGTTTATAATAATGTTTATGGAAAAAAAATTTTAGTTTTTGTTAATTATCTTATTTTTCATTGTTACAAATTTCGAATTTTAATGTTAATATGATTCAACTTATGCTGTTAGCAACCACTTATTTCAAGAACAGTATATTTTTGGAAAATCTAATTCAAGTTCGCTTAGTAAACCTATATGTATATATTTTCGAAAAAAACTTACATTAAATCAAAATTGACCGGATACTGAGTAGTTTCAGTACGAGGATAGCTTATGTAACCTTGTGTATATAATCTAAAAATAAAATAATTTTTCCAAATTTCATTTATTAATTTCTAATAATAAAAGAACTTTTTTATAAATTATTTTTACTTTTCTGCCACTTGCATTCCTTGGTGAGGACCGATGCCCAGTTTGGCACTAGCTGCTCTCATTAATTCAACTGTATTTAAAGCTTGAGGACGACTTCTGTGGCAATCTTTTTCTACAACGCTCTCAATCCTAAAAAATAAAATCAGTACTTAAATTAAAACGATTCTTAATTTACTTTCAAATATGTATATTGATGAAATCATATTTACTTAGCTTCTTTATATTCTTTAACTTTATTTAATATCATTATTGCTATCTCTTTTTTAAAAACCCTTCCTCTAGCCCATTCAAATATAACTTCTGGATTTCCAGCATGCAATTGCAAGTACCAAAAACTTTCAGGCTTAAAAGTTTGGATATCATCATGTCTCTTTACACAAAACCCAAGAGTGGGTGTTTGACATGGACCATATGATATTAGTGATGAGTCTAGATCACCATAACGTCCTTAAATATAAATAAAAAATTTGAATTGTATTATTCGAACTAAACTAATTAAAAATGTAAATTTTAAACCCTTAAGGTCCTATCTCTCAGATTGCTTACGAATAATTTTCTTTAGTTTTAAACTTATTGCAATTCATTTAAATTCAGGGCAAAAAAATTATATGATATGAATCCGTTTCTTATTAATAATTTTTTTAAAAGGAAGTATCAAGCCATAAATCTGGAAATTTTCTTCGGCAGAAAAAGATTTCCTTTTTTGAGATCTTCTAAGTTTGGAACGGACGAAAACGGAAATAAATAAATTTTTTTTTTTTTATTTTTTCTGAATTAATTGGTGTTTTTAATTGCACCGAAAAATATTGCATACTCTCAGGCACAACGATTTTTATGTAAATTGGATTCAAACTGATATGAAAAATTCTTTGAAAGCTAAACGAAGTTTGCCAGGTCAGCTAGTACGTAAATAATATACGTCTGTAGGCATGATGTCGACCACCCAAGGAATAAGTTGATAAATATTATTTACAATTCTAAAATGAGCAGTTATTTAAATATATACTTTTTTTACCTTGAAAAAATTTGGTTTGAAATCTTGTGAATGCGCAGCCAATTCTTAAATCTAATTCTTGACGAGCATCTACAGATTTACTTTCATTTTCATTAGGAAATCCTAAATTATCCATTGCATGACGGATATCTTTATCAGTAATTGCAGAAAAATGAGCCCTAAATGTGACACTAGGACTGGTTACGTTACGAATACAACGTGATACTGAAAACGGAAAAATTTTAATTATTTTTGTTAAAATTTAAATGATTTTATTTTTTTTTCTTTAAATGTTAGCTTACCTGCATTCATTACCTCAAAACATATATTTTCTCCTTCTTTGTCACAATCTAACCATAATATTAAAAAATCGCAATTTTTAGCTTCTTGTGCTAAAAACGATGGCATTCTCAATTTAACATTAGCTTCTTTTTTTTCTGTCTGACATGAAAATAATTCAACAGGATCAACTTTATCCCAACTATTATATTTTCCAATAAAATCAAGCGACATTACATGACCACATACTGATGTCATTTTAAAGTTAACTTGTTCGCCTCGAAATGCACCTTGCCATTCGTGAACCGAGCACGCACCGTTTGAACCTTTAATATTATATATACAAATTCAAAAGAATTAAAAATTGTAATCAAATAGTGTGCTTTTAATATAATATAAAACTAATGGTCAATATACCAACTAGGTATTTTAGAAAAGTTAGAAGCTATTCACTTCATTACCGATTTTCTTCCACATACCTATTGTTTTCTTTTATTACCTACCTAAGTAGGTAGGCATTAACATTTTTAATAACTGAATTGTATAGGTATATATTATTTATAGCAAGATCCGATATAATGAATTAAATCTCGTTGAAATTATTTTATTACTTACTAGGTAGGCAGGAAAGTTAATTAGGTTTATGAAAGGAGTAGGGTGGCTCGATGGGGAATAAAAGGCCCATCGGGCAGGGTGGTACAAAGGCCCAAGAGGCCTAAGTGTAACAGAATACTGGAATTCCCGACCCGCTACAACCTAACGTAATCTACTAGGTAGGTACCAACCAACTTAGTATTTTTTTTTAGCCGGTTCGTATTTAGGACATTTTTGCTTAATTTTCAAAAAGCGAAAATTGAGTAAAATATATCTAGTCTAGACAGACATGTTTATTGATCATTTTGGCAGAGTACTATTATGGCATTGGTTCAAAAAAATTAATTACCTTTTTTTGTGGAGCATCGTCCATTGGAGAGAATGTTAGCTAATCTGAAAAATAATAATTAAAAAAAATAATTTTTTCCTGAACTCAATTATTTTTATTCTGGGTGGGCCACAATTATAGGTAAATGGTTCCAGATTAAAAAAAAAATAAAAAAAAACTCACGATAGAGCCAATGACGGCTTTTCTGCTACCATTAAAGCACTTTTCATATTTTCCAATTTATTCGAACAAATAGATTATAATAAATTTATTTATTAAAAAAACAAAAGGAGAAATTAAATTAAATAAATAAATTTAATAAATTATGAAATTTTTTATATTTAAAAAAACAAATTATATTCCAATTCGGCAAAATTCCACCAACCAACCAAATCCAATAAATTTTGTGTAGGTAGAGGATGTATGCGTCGCTCTCTGCTGTCGGTGAAATTATAAGTAACTGGATCAATAAATGACCATCTGTCAAATCAGTTGACATTTGCTACCGCAATTACATTTTCAAAAAAAGAAAAAGAACTACAAAATACCAAAGCTAGACCCTGTATATGGGGCTATTTACATCTCTACCTCTTTCTCAGTCTTTCACAACCCCTTGCCCACAAGAAAATTCCCTCGAGAAAGAACAGGTAGAGAATTCAGTATGCATGCAACACTTTCGTCCTTATTGTAATTTTTATCTGTGACTTACGGCTCTATTCACAGTTCGCTGGCAGCGCATTGCTCGACATTATCGCATCTTTCAACTCAATAATGTCACTGTTTTTTTTTTTTGTTTAAATGACAGGAATCGACAAAATAGAAAAAAATATTGAAAATTGGAAAATTTTAAAATAACTTTAAAATTTTCTTCTTTTTTTTCGGATTTGGGGAAAAAAATAATGGCATTTCATCGCAGATGTGGAAAAAGGGTGACTTTAACGAATGCCAACAAAACAGCAACTCGATCAATAAGTGATTTTAACAATGGGTAAGAAGACTAAACTAATCAGTTTTTTTTTTTAACCCAAAGTGAAATTGACTAGAACAAAAAAGATTCAAAATGAATGCTGCTAAAACGCTAAAAGTCTTCGATAGCCACTTCGAAGTATTCTTAATTTCAAATTTCATCTTACTGACCGAATTTGATTTGCATATGATTTGAAGTGAATTTGCCACAATTCCCTCCCACCCCATTGCAAATTGTAGTCTTGACTCCTTTCTGATTTTGATACCTACCTGTACCTACTCATAGGAGATTTTCTCAAATTTTGAATTTACCAACTCAATTTTTCTGTTTAACTACGGCACAAACTTTGTTCGCGCCTTATCTGAGAGTTCTAGCTAAAAAACATGGATAGCAACATTTATTTATAAAATAGAAGAAGAGCAATAACTAAAAAGTTGGTCTGAGTTGAAATAACAAAAAAGAATACGTTACCTACAAACATTAAACTTTATACCTAAAAGTGAATTCTTAAAAATATTTATCAAAGTAACATATCAAAAATATCTATATTATATATTTTTTAATTTGATTATTAGATTGGTATTAAGTGCAGAACCACTAAAAGATGATGTCATTTTTGAAGTCAGAATTGATGAAAAGGTAAGTAATTCCTTTTTAATTGAAATTAAAAAAAAAATTTACTTATTCTCATTTTTTATTTTATTTTAGAATCATAGTTGGTCCGGTTCTATTGAAGTTGGAATAACATCTTGTGGTGATTAAGAAATATTTGTTTTCAGAAATATAAAATTTAAATTTCAAACTACAAAATTATTAGGTATTAAAATAATGTTATTGCAACTATATTTATTTTAGATCCAGAAACAACAGAATTACCGTCTTGTGCAACTAAACTGCGGCAGGGGACGTGGGTGATGTCGGGAATAAGTGTTTTAAAAGATGGAATGAGCTTAATAGAATTTTATGGTACAGATTTGGATTCATTAGTTGAAAGTGATCAAGTTGGTGTTTGTAGAACATCTCAAAATGAATTGATTTTTTACATAAATGGAGAATCCCAAGGTGTGGCCGCCACAAATATTCCAAAAACAGTATATGGTTTAGTTAATTTATATGGTAGATGTGTACAAGTTTCTATATGTCCGTCAGATTCTCTAGTATGTTTTATTTTTTCATTTTATATACTTTGCTCTTAAAAACCCCAATTTTTATTACAGGAATATAATTCAAATACCCAATTAACGCATAATCTAGACATACCTTTAGCTATATCCGTTACAAATGGCGCCTCATCATTGAATTCAACACAACTTAATGAGTACACTGATATAAATGATCGTCTCAGATTTCACACACGATGTGGTTCACTGGTCAAATTATCACCAAATTGTAGGACAGCAGAAAGACGTAGACCGCTTGATGAGTTTAATAACGGTGTCGTAATGACTCACCGACCATTAAAAGATAATGAATTCTTTGAAATTCGTATAGATAAATTGGTAGACAAATGGTCTGGGAGTATTGAAGTTGGTGTAACAACTCATAATCCGAGTGCTCTTTCTTTTCCCGCAACTATGACAAATATGAGAAGTGGAACGATAATGATGTCTGGATGTGGTAAAAAATTTTAACAGTAGAAATTTTCCATAAATTAAATTAAAATAAATTTTTTAAGGAATTTTGACTAATGGCAAAGGTACCAGAAGGCAATATGGTGAATTTAATTTAGGTAAAAAACAAATGTTTGTAGATTTTTTAAGTTTAATAATTCATTTTCGTTGATGGATGTAATAATTTGATAATCCAAGTGTTTTAACACAAAAATTGTTCTTAGGATACTTATAATAATTTTGTAAATTTTAAAACAAAAAAATTTTTATTTTATTTGAAAATATTTCCCTTTGCAGATGAGTTAAGGGAAGGTGACAGGGTGGGAATGATGCGTAAAGGGAATGGAAATCTTCATTATTACATAAATGGCCAGGTAATTTTGTTTTATTAAAATATTTTAGAGTCTACAATTAGAACTACTGTTTTTATTTTTTCTATCGCTTATCATTTTTATGTAAGATTCTATATTTATACTATAAACGTTCGATAAATTGTCATTTTCGCATTCAAAAAAATAATAATTTTCCTTGCTAGGATCAAGGTGTTGCTGCTACAAGAGTTGCGCAAACATTATGGGGTGTTATTGATTTATACGGTATGACAATAAAAGTAACTATTGTTGATCGCGATGAACGTGAGCAACAAAATTTGGTAACACGTCGTAATAATCTTGTATCGATTCAAAGAAGTAGTAGCAGCTCGGCACAGTCATCTGCTGTAATAAATTCAGAGATTTCAGCATTAAGTCCAGATGCAATTGATTTAGGAATTCCAAAAAATACAGATCGTTTAACTTTTCATCCAGTATGTGGATCTCATTGTTCTGTTACTCATAACGGCAGGACCGCACAACGAAAGAAGTAAAATTTATTTTCTACTTATTATATTAAATAGATACTTTTTGGGTTTCTTAGGCTAACGAATTTTCTGACCATTTTGATTATGGTTATCGATGGTTATCGACCATTTTGATTATTGTTAACTTAAAATTCCTAAGGACTAGTTTCTCTAATTCCTTGCTTGCTTATGTTAGGAACTGTTATTAATGTTTCTCTTTTAAATTTCACGACTATTTTCTATTTTGATTCATATTTGCATTTTAAATATTAAAATGTTCCTTCTTAAAAATAATTTTTTTTTTTAAATTTTAGTGCTTCAGATGATTTTAATAATGGAGTTGTTCTTACGAGAAGACCTTTGAAGCCAAATGAATTATTTCAAGTAAGACTAGAGAAAGTCGTTAGCAAATGGGCTGGTTCTATTGAAATTGGTGTAACAATTCACAGTGCGACTGAATTAGAATTTCCTTTTACCATGACAAATGTTCGGTAAGTTGCCAATATCTCAATAAAATAACATCTAACATGTAACTATAGATAATTATTGTTGTAATGTTACCCTCTTATTTCTAGATCTGGAACTTGGATGATGACTGGTAATGGTGTTATGCATAACGGTACAACAACAATAGAGCAGTATGGTCAAAACTTAGATCGTCTTCAAGTGGGTAAGAAATTTACAAACATAACTATTGAAATTATTCAAATTTTTTATGATATAAGATTAAACGCAGTTGTAGTATTGCCTTGGTATCAGGAAAATTTAATAAAAATAATTTAAAACAATAACTTTTAAGGTGATCGTGTTGGTGTAACAAGAAAAGACGACGGTACCTTGCATTTTTGGGTGAACGGAATTGACCAAGGTCCAGCAGCAAATAATGTTCCTGAAAGAGTTTATGGTGTAATTGATTTATACGGCCAAGCAGCCCAAGCAACTATATGCGAGGAAGAAGAATGTGGAAGTCCAGATACGATAAATTCAACAGTTTCAAATACTACGTTGTACAGCGAGCCGCCTTTAAGATTTCATTCCATTCATGGTAAAAACGCTCGAATAACTAATGGTGGTTTAACTGCCCAAAGGCCAAAAGCACTGGCTGAATTTAATGATGCTATAGTGTTTTCAAATCGCCCATTGAGGCAACGAGAACTTTTTGAAGTAGTTTTGGAAAGCATGGTTACTCATTGGTCTGGTAATATAGAAATTGGTGTTACTGGAAAAAGACCAGAAGAAATTCAACTTACTGCAAATGCTACAGATCTAGAATATGATACCATTATTTTATGTGGGTCAGTGGTATTTCATAACAGGAGAACTATTTCAAATAATATACCCTTTGATTTGGACACCCTAGAAATGGGAACAAGAGTGGGAGTTATGAGAAATGGTGATTCAATTCATTTTTTTATAAATGGTGTTGATCAGGGACCAGCGGTTGAATGTACCATGCAAAATTGTCAAAATTTATGGGCGGTTGTTGATCTTTATGGACAGTGTGCCCAAGTGAGTTTAACAATGTCTCAGCCCGACTTAAGAGCCCCTTACGCCACCAGTGAAAATTCACAAAGTTTCCAAGCTACGTCAGTCATTCAGCCAGCAGAAACAAAGCATCGTTGGGCATGCTTTTCAGGAAATGTTACCTTATCGTCTAATTGGAGTATTGCATCTAGAATAACAGGATCAGCTGCACTATCCAGATGTTTGGTATTTTCAGAACATCCTCTCGCAGTTGGATCAACATTTGAGATAAAAATAACTTCATATAATCCATTATTTGCTGGTAATTTTTCCGAAATTACTATTATAAATGTCAAATTTAATTTTTTTTTTTTATAGGCTGTCTAAATATTGGTGTTACAGATTTAAACCTTTGTGATGAAAGTGTGCGAAAAAATATTCCAATTTCTATGAAAAGAATACCAGCTAATGTTTGGTATGTTTCGAATAATGAGGTTCGATATAATTCACAATTGTTACAAAGATCATTGGCCTCGTTAGAATGGCTTCGAGTAGGTGACAGGATTGCTTTGGAATTGACTACCACTAGAACACTAAGAGTTCTTCTTAATTCAGAAGATATGAATATTAGTTTTCCTAATATATTAAATGTACAAAATAATACTTTTAGGCGGAAAAAATTAATCACTAAAGTCGTTCTTATTTTTAGGAAGTCTGGGTGGTTGCTGAGCTACAAGGTTCAACAATGGCAACACAAGTTATATCTTCCTCACAGGCTCCCAGTTCTCCTTTAAGGCCTTGCAATTTGAGACTACAAGATTCCTTGGAATTTGGAATTGATGCATTAAACAAACAAGATTCTGAATTATTGACTGAATCTATCGATTGTGATGTATTTGAATTTTCAGAAGTTCATGGAAAGAATGTCAAAGTAACTGATCTTCGTTCAGCGCAGAGAATTCAATCTTATAATTACGGCTTGGTATATACGACAAAACCTTTATGCAAAGGTCACAGCATAAGTGTAAGTATTATTTTCGGTTCAAATTAGATTATCAATCATTTAGTAGATAAATGCTCCTTCTATTGAAGTCGAGATGTAAACTCATCAGCGTACAGTTTTGAATAAAATGTATTTTTAATTCGCATATCGTTTCCTTCTTACTTTATTGCATTTAGCTTCAGATCAAGTAACGTTTGTTAGTACCTAATTAATTAGTTTTATAAAAGATTATATTTTTTTTAGGTAAAAATTGATTCGGTGAATTTGAAATATAAAGGTACTATAGGAATTGGCGTTTTAGGTTCATGTCCACAACAAATAAGTAGTTTTTCATCTTTTATTGGAATACCTCGACCATGCTGGATTGCTTCACATGATTTCATTAATATTAATGGCAGCAAAATAACTTCTAAATATGGTGAAATTTTAGAGCATATTCAAATTGGTTCCATTATAACAATGACGTTATCAAATTCGGGTATTTTATCTATCAGTATTGGACAGATTAATTTGGAAGATCTTGCGACAGGATTACCGAATCATGTGTTTCCGGTGTTTGATTTATATGGTAAATGTGATAGAATTTCCATTATTAATGGCGAAATCCGTAATGGTACTCCAATTGAACCTTTAGACAACGAAAATGAAAATAATGTTCCCCATTGTGAAAAAGGCGATTTGGAAGTTCACGAAAAAGAAGAACAACCTCTTCAAAATGACATTGATGTGCCGGAAAATAGTGGAAATGGTAACGACATAATATCCAATGGAAATAATAATACAACAAATATAATGTAAGTAATATTTCAAAATTAAAATACGATATTGATCTAAGTTTGTTATGTTTTTTGTGGTTCCCTATTTATTTAACATCAGTTACATTTAATTTCTTAATTGTAAGCATATATTATATTACATATATTATATTTTACTTTTAAATTTTTTACTATTAGGAATAGATCAGTGCAAGAAAGTATGTCGGAAAACTTATTAATGAACATTTCTATTAAAAATCGTTGCATGGAGGCAAGAGCAGACTCAAGTTCATCATCGTCTTGGTAATTTTTTTTATAATAATTGAAAAAATAAATTTGATATGCATATTTTTCCAATCTTAGTTGTCTTCGTGAATCTCTATTGATACAACATAATACAAATCTTAATATTCAACGAAGCCAAAGCACTCAACGCTTTAATAATAACAATCAAAACCATCCATTTAATAAAGATACCAATTTATCAGCTAGTACGAATGAATTTTTCTCATGCGCTCCAACATCAGCAAATAGTATTTTAACTACTTCAAATAGAAATTCTATTGAAAATATTATTGATTCTACAATTGAAAACAATAATAATCAAATTTCGCAGGAGCAACTTCACCCAGAAGAACAACAGGAACAAGAACAGCAACATCAAGAGCAACAACAAACAAATTTGGAATCCAATAAACTTTCGGAAACTTCAATTGATGAACTTTCTAGGCAATTAAGTCTTACCCAAATTGATTCATTACGATCTTATTCAGATTTTGAAAGTAGTCTACCAAGTTTAGAAACAAGGGATTGTGAGTATTTGAAGCTAATTTGTGGGTTTAAGCGTACATTAGTATTGCCTGACGCTTTTTTTTATGCTAAACCGCCTATCTGTTATTGTCGTAATTGTCATGGAAGCGAAAATGATAATATGAAAAATTGGGTACATTTTAGGATAAACTCACAAGCTCTACAACCGACAAGTAGTAGTCAAAACCACAATGTAGGTGAATCTGTTGATTGGGTAAAATTGTATTACATGACCAGAGTTGATAAAATACGACAGATTTTAGATCACGGCCAACCATTAGCGATGGAAGGGGAACCAGGCAATTCGAATGGAAAATCGGATGTTCCTGGATCCCAATTAATACTACACAGCTATCCTGAAACAATATTAACAAGAAATAGTATTAATACACATCGATATCTTATGGGCATTGAATACACGATACATACAGCGTTTGAAGTTTTAGTTCGCAAACAAGCAATTTGTTTGTCAGTGGGGTCAGAGCAACAACAACAAAAATCGGATACTGAAGATAGTCAATCTAAAGGTGCTAGCGCCAATGCTCATAATATCCCACAAACTACAATGTTTACAAAAGAAGCCGGAGCTTGCATATTAACTGCCTTAATTTTGAAGTTGGAGCCCCTTGATAATGGAAATACTGAACGAAATCATTAAATATTATTCTAGGTTTAATAAATTTATTATAATAATAAGTAATTATTCTATAAAAAAACTACTATTTAATTCTAATTGATTTATAAAGCTTAAAAGAACTATGTTCACTGCTGCAAAATTAAAACACAAACACAACTGAAAATTATGCATTGAAAATTATGCGAATAAAAGTCGCACTTCACTTATATAAAATGTTTTAAGAATATTGTATTTTTACTATAAAAAATAGTAAATTATTATTATGGTTGGTTACTATAATAAATTAATACCTCAAATAATTATATACATATTTTATTTATATTAAATTATCACGTTTAAATTATTTTTGCAATATTAGATACATTGATATTGGTAAAATTAAAAAAATCTTTATCGTTATGATGGTAAACATTTTAGACCTAAAATTATAATTTTTCAGTATTTCGTACATTTTTCGTTTTACTTAAAAACACAATTTTATAAAATCGAGAATCGGTGATTTTTAGTGGGTGAGAACTCTGATAAAACAATATTGGAAATTCAGTTCCAAATCAAGAACATAATTTAAGATAGGCTAGGACGTAATTTTTTTTTACGTAATTTAAGATATTTAAAAGTAAAAAAAAAACTATAAATAGGAACAGGTCACTATTCATTATTAAATATAAGATAATTTTACTATATGCAAAAAATATGCTTAAACGCCTGATGTCGATATATAATTTTTTCGACTTGATAGTTTATAATATTTTGCACTGACATTTTTGTGATCAATTTAAGATTTATGATATTTTATTTTAATTATTATTTATTGTATATTGTATTAAAATAAATAAATATAAATTGTTATTTACCTATAGTTTTAAATTTTTGAGATCCAACCGATCCAACACTTCTATAATTATATATTTTTTTTTATTGAAATAATTTTTCTACAAAGCAAAGGTGTAAATATATCATTTATTTCGCCCAATTTCTTATTTCCAGCATAACTGACTTCACAAACTTGGTGAAAAATGTATGAAAATTAATTGTTTGCGTGCTTTTTTATACATATATTTACTTTTACATAATTGAGAAATAAGTTTACTCGTTAGGTGTTAATTAAAGGAACATAATAAACCCTCTAACTAAATTGTTTGGTTCCACTGTAAAATAAATTAAATTTTTATATCTTTACGATTGGTCGTAAATACGCGATCAAATAATTTGAGGCCCTAGAAAGAAATAATGTTCATTTTAACTTCTATCTATTCAAAAACAAACTACATTAACATAGTTATGAAGTCATTTTATATGTACCTACATATGTATATAAAAAAATTAATTATGTACAAAGCACGTTATAGAAGGCAATGCTATTCCAGTGTTTGTATTAATAAGTACGTAAGTACCAATCAAACTGGATTTGTTTTTTTTTTTGTATACAAAAATTAAAAAAATCAAAGGTATTTAATTAAATATTAAAGTATCAATTGAAATTTCTAGAATTTCGAATCAATTTCGTATTTTTAATTCAATCTCAAGCCAATAAAAAATTCCCATTGGACAAAAAAAAATTAGTAAACTTTTAAAGCAGGTCCTAAACATGGCTTTGATTTTGTATAATTTTTTTTATTGGAAATTAAAAATTTATTATATTTATTTTTTGAATCAAAGAAATCAATATTTTTAGAAAATTTTCAATGATAATTAACTATATTCCAACTTCGTTCTTACACATAAGTAAAAAACTGGTGTGAATGTGAATCATCAAAGTAGCCTATAGCCTTGATTGTATCGTTAAATTTTAAGTTGTCGTACAATCGCACAATTTGAAGTTCTCTCTTTACTTTAAAATGCTAGGGATTCGTACTAATTTCATTAATTATATTTTATTTAAGAAATTTGAAGTTTTGAAAACTTTAATATGTCATAAAAAATTTCAAATATTAATTATTAAAAACAGTAAAAAAATTAAGTGTTTGAAATATAAAGATTTGATAAATTCTTTCAATTTATTAATAAATAAAAAATTTATATTATAGCAATACTTAAATATTAAACAAAAATATTGTAAAATAATTTTTTTAATGGCAAAAAAATCAATTATTTTGTTTTACAAGATCAAAAATAAAATAATAATAATCATAGAAATACCTTTTTTTTGCACATAAGTTTAAATCTTTATTGGAATAAAAACAGTACCACTCTGAAAGAAGAGTCTGAAAGTTTTATTTATAACCAAGATAAAATTCTACTTTAAAATATCAAATTTGACAAAAATCTGCACAAAAATATAATTTAAAACTTTTTTAGATCTTAAAGTAAAAGCGGTTGCATATTATTTTATTTTTAGTTTGACTTTATTGATAATAATTTCTTCTTGCAATAACTTAAAATTTTTTCTAATAGTTATGAAAATACGACTATCTTTGTGAAATAAAATAAATCAATCAATTCTAGAACCTTTAAAGCTCTTTACAAGCCCGCTTAGCGACTTTTCTTTAATGCGTTAGGTTTCTGCATATAATAAATTAGTTAAAATGGGCTAGGTTTACAAGTTTCGGGAATCCTTAAAAATTAGCTGATGTAGTTGTTTACAAAAGCTAAAACATTAATTTATTCAAAAATATCTATATAATAGGGAATTTAGTACTTTGTTTTTTGCAAAACTAAACTTAATAAATTTTTATCATGAGCATTTATATATACATACAAATATCTTTAATAACAACATAAAAATAACATTACAATGTGTTCTTTAGAAAATAAGCCAAAAAATTGTATATATGAAATTAATTCAACTTTATCATCTGTATTATTTACTCATTCATGTATTTGTACAAATTATGAATACTACATGTTTTGTTAAACATTTGTAAAGCTGGCGAATATAACCATCAAGACTGATCGGGACATTATAATGTTGTATTAAAAGGAGAAGTAATTCCCATTTTAAATACAAAAATTCATTTAAAATTTTATATTTCTACGTAAGTTTCATCATGAGAAAAATTTGTATGAATGAGTATATCCGATAGATGACGATTATTTCGAATATAATATAAGATTCTAACCGAAAAAAAGTTCTTCGCGGGCAAAGTAAATTTTACTGGATAATTTATGTAGACAATATCTTATAAGGCCTGTTGTCTATTATTTTGTCTTCATAAAAATTTAAAAAAAGTTTATTGTTATCATCATATTTTAAAAACAAATATTTTATATATATATACAAAAAATTCGTTTAAGCTGAAATAAGTTTGATCAAATGAGAGATTTTTCCAACCAATAAGATTTTTAATTTTAGAAACTTACCAAGGCGTTCAGACTGAATGTTAATGATAATTTAAATGAAACACTATCACGAAACAATAAAAAAACGTTTCAATACCTATTTAAAAAATTCAATAAAAGCTACCTCGCATTTTCAGAAAAAGTTAAATTTTCATTTCTCGGACAAAAAATTGTGACTTACATTCTGTAAATTATGTACGAAACCGTACACGTACATTATATAAAATGTTGAATAAAAAATGGAATGTTTAGTTATACAATTTATCTTCAGATAAATTTGATTTTCTACTGTATTTATTATGTACCTATTTAAATATAAATACATATTAAAATGCACTCACTACGTTGGACTACACTGACATAGTAAATGAACTTTAGAATTACTTATTGTTAAGTTGAAAATCAGCTAAAACTGTATTTTTCCCATAAGAGCGCTTTTAAAAAAACCAGTAAACATTTTAATAATAATATTTTAAAAATGCAAACAGTTTTTCATAATACATACATATTAAATATATAAGTATGTAATTAAAAAAAAAATTTCACAATACTTTTGCTTTATTTTGATCAAAAAAAATATACAATGTTAATGATGAGACACACGACACGGTAGAATAAAATGATTCAGTTTAGGTTTTGAATTGGAAACATTTAGTTGTTAAGTTGATTTAATTTCTATTTTACGCGAATAAAATTTAAATTAATTTGATGTTATTAAGTGATCGCTTTTTTTTTGTTTTTTTTGTAAAAAGTACGTACAAAATTTGAATATTAAATACGTAATTTATTAATAAAACATTAATTAACTGAAGTCCTGTAATATTGTAACGAATTTATATAATTTTTCTAAACAACGTTTACATCATCAACACTATTTTGATTGCAAAAAAACTCAATGTTTTTTAATATAAATTCATAAGTATCTAAAAGATCGAATCTGAATTGTTGAAATTTTTAAAATGGGTTCATATTGATGATAATGATTTAATGAGTTACAATTATGTATTTCTATATGTGTGATTAAGAATAGATTTGCTTAAGTGATTAAAAGTTTTCAGGCTAATGGCTAATCCAGTTTTGTACGCATATTTATGTGCAAAAAAATTGTTTAAAGTCTTACACAAGAGTCTTTAGTAAATAAAATTTGCAAAATGATTGCATCTCCATATCAATATCGAAATAGTGTCATTACTAATAAGCCCGTTTTCCATCAAAAATTAAAAAAACTGACTATATAATTTACACCTACCCACGTAATTTACATTTAATTTTTAATACGTTTCCAAATTACTTTTTGCCGACATTTCTGTGAAACGTAGATTTGACAATAAAAACCTGTTTAATAAGTTAAATAATTCCAGTATTTTTTAAAAGTTCAACATGCAGTTCTGTGACCTGAATTAATTAGTAACCAAATTAAATGCATTATTTAAATGTGGAGTAAAACTTTTTTTCTTATTCTGTTTATAAGAATAAAGAAAGTTCATAAATGCTTTCTTGGAAAGATTTGACTGCGCAATCTCACGAATTTTTTTTATAAACCAAAGATATATGTGTATGGAATTTAAATTTAATAAAAAAAGCTCAAAAATTTATATAAACACACTTTCATATTAACAACAAATATATAATATGTGTACAGTTCAATCATCTGGTATTTGGATTTGTAAACAAGCTTAGTAGTATATAGTAATAAACTTGTATTAAGAATATGAAAAAGCTTGGAAATTGTATATTTAACAATAAACATTGATTTTTTCTATGAGGTAATTCCATTTACAAAATTGCATAAATGAAATTACCTCGCGTAAGTTATGAAAATGTTGTTGTTTGTGGAAATCGGAGTATAATTTTTCTCATTTGGAAGCTTTTGCTATATTTTGAAGTCGCATTCTTACAACAAGTTTGAGAAGTTTCACCTAGTCCTATTCCAAAATACACCTTCTCTTTTTATCTCTTATCAAAAATTCTTTCTTCACTATTCATTTCTTTGTGATTTTTATAGGTATCGTTATCAAATTTATATTTAGATTTTATTGCAATAAAAGTAAAAACTAAATAGTACAAGAGCATAAAAATGTATTTGAATCTTAAGTAAATAATTTAATAAGGTACCATATTTTTAGTATCTTAATTTTTGTATCAGGCATTTAAATAGACAAAATTAATTTTAATCTTATCACATGTGCCTCAAAATAACTATGGTTGATAAAGAAGAGTTAATCTGTAAATTTGATTACACAAAATAATTTTAATAGTGGTTAATCTATAATTTTTAATAATATTTACGTGGTATGTTGTGCATATAGAAATTATTTTATGAATGGATTGTTGTACGTTAAAAAAATTTTAGTATCTGAAAATCGAATATTGATTATTTACAACATTGGTTTCTTTTATAGACGTACATATTACTTATATTATAGTTGGTCTTGGTAGTATAAGGATAAAGCTTTGAAACATAAAGTATGATACAATAATTGAAAACTTTCTAAACCTATAGCTTTTTGTGGCATGAATTCAATTTAAATTTAGAAAAAAAAATTAATGGAATTTTTATATACACAAACATTATGTGATACCCGGCACAAGAAAAGTTATTGCATTTTTATGACGTTTTCTAAGTACAAAAAAAGCCGGATAATTTGTAAATATTTGTCTTAAAATATAATCAAAATAAGTGTTTAATAATAATTGGAAAAATAACATAAAACGAAGAAATATTAAATATAAAAAAAGCAAATAAAAATGGAAATTTATTATTTTATTTTTAAATAAAAATCAATATACGTAAAAATCTGCACATGTTTTACTGTACAGACTACATTTTAGAAACGATTTGCATAATATTTCTTTGGAAAATTTATTCGAAAAAATAGTTTATATCCTTTTTTTATTCACATTATTAAAAACGGAGTCGAAAAAATATTTCTTTTGTAACAAAGGCGTACAGATTCAGCTGTTTGTTGTGGTCCAAAAATGGAGTACAGTTGGCGCTTGTACAATATTTTCCCCATTTTTTACAAACATGTGAGCCGATGGGAAAACGCCTTAACAATCACTCCGCACATTAAAATTTCAGCCTCAAATCCGAGTACTTAGTCCCACGTTTGATATCTGATTTTAAGCGGTTTTTTTTGCCTATTTTCGCGAGTTTAGGCGTAATTTTCCAAAATCCTTTATTAAAAAACCCGAAGTTTCCACAAAGGATGCCTTCCAGATACTTCGTGATGAGTCATTTACTTAATTTTTGCTTTGTTCACGGTTTTTTACGTTTTTTGCGGCTGAAGACTGAATTTTCCAAAAATCCTTTCTTATCGAGCTCCTAACGCCTAAAAGAACAAAAATATTTTTTTCAGTACAAAGTTTTTTTTTTTTGAATTAGTGTGATAAGAGATATTATATATACATAATGCAAACCTTAAGTTTTTGTTTGTTTATGAAAATATGCTTTTATTGATTTGAAAATTAAATTTGTATTATTTACAGGCCTTATGTTTATTCAAATATATGCCTAACTGTTGAAAAATAAAATTTTATACTTACAATATGAGTGCTGAAAATAAAAAAAATATTTCGTTGTTCCAAAGAGCAGCTATGCAAATAGTAGCTGGAGGTAAATATTCTTGTTTACACTATTTGTAATATTAAAACATTACATGATTAATTGAATTTTTTATTAATAAAGTATATTTTTTAGGCTCTGCTGGATTTGTTGGTAAGATTGAATCTAAAAAACTTTTTTTAAACAGAAATAAAATGTAAATATAGGAAGTTCGTAGTAATTACGGGAAGAAATAGCAAACATTTTTTAGTATTCAATAATTATTTTTGATACGAGAGTAAATATTTTAATGATATTTTAATGACTGGCCGTTTGTTAATGTTCGAAGAAGAGATAAAAAAATTGTAAATTTGTACTGAACATGGTAATGTATTGATGCATGTATTGACTTGACTGAGGTGCGGATTTTAAAATATTTTTTGATTAAAAAAGAACTTGAAAACGAAGGATTCTGATTTGGTGGATTCCGAAACAATTTTACAAAATTTTATTAAATTATATTTTACAAATATTTTAATATATAGTATGCTATATTAATGTTATTTAGAGGTGTGTATAATGCAACCATTAGACACGGTCAAAACAAGGCTGCAATTGCAAAGTTCAATTAAAGGTTCAAAGGTAACTATAATTTAATAAATTTTTAAATCAATAATTTAGAACTCGTAATTTAGATCAGACGGTCAATTTAATAATTTAAGTGGGGGAATTAAGGTAATTTTCATATGTTACATTTACAGTAGATTTGATTTCCATATATTTGTTATAAGCTATATATAACACGCTTGACTCACTTTTATAATTTTAGAATAATATTAGTATATTATTTACACTTCAAAAATTAATTTTTTTAAATTAAATTAAATGATTATCTATATAACTAATGCATATAATTAAAATAATAGTTTTATAACAAAAGAAAACTAGAACAATATGTACCTGATAATTAAGCTATGGTGCCCGTTTTCAACATTTCGATTTGAGATACTTTAATTTATTTTCTATCTGTCTGTCGCATTGCAAAATGCTCACAACTATTAATTTTCTCTTCCAATTTCGATCGTATCAATTAACAAAGCCTAAGATTCTCCGAGCGCGAACTTCACAGCTAGAAGCTCTCAACTGGCCAGGGGTCGAAATTATTTTCACGTAAAATTTATGCATATAATTTGTAATTTTTAAATGTTTTTAAATGAAAATTAGTATGCGGGTAGGGTAGATGGATGTCTATTAAAGCAATCTAAAAAAAATTAGATCCCCATTGTGTTCAAGGATTCGAACTAGGGCGTTTAAAACTGATTTCGATGAAAATTAATATAACGTATGTATATACCTAGGTGAAAGAAATATTATCAAAAATTAGAGTTTTAAAAAACCACGATGAAAGTGAAACTTATTTATAAATATATCAATAAAAAATGAAAACTAATGGTATTTTCATTTTTATAGCCGTATTACAATGGAGTATTTGATTGTTTTGCGAAAATGATTAAAAAAGAAGGAGTTCTCTCATGTTGGAAAGGAATATTACCCCCTGTAATGGTTGAAACTCCAAAGAGAGCACTAAAATTTGTATGTTTTGAACAATTCAAACCACTATTTATGTTTGGTTCGACGGAACCAACCCCAATCGTAAGTTGAATATATCAATTTGTATCAGCTTTGGCTTATATCAAATAAATTTATTTTGTTTTTTGTTCTAGACATTTTCTTTGGCTGGTTTGGGTGCTGGACTTACTGAATCAATAGTAGTTGTAAGTAAAAAAAAATTTTTTTAAATAAGATATCACATATCATCATAAAGTTATATACTAATAAATCTTATGAAATTTTTAG
Source organism: Hybos culiciformis (assembly GCA_964007475.1). NCBI lineage: Eukaryota > Metazoa > Arthropoda > Insecta > Diptera > Hybotidae > Hybos > Hybos culiciformis. Next base: position 41,596,390 of record OZ023275.1, on the reverse strand, counting down.
AATCCTTTTGAAGTAATTAAAGTAGCTCAACAAGCAGATCGTTCTCATATTCGGGAAGCTCCCTCAACATTTGCAGTCACAAGACAAATTATAAAAAAACATGGATTTGGTTCAAGAGGGTTAAATAAAGGTGTAACAGCAACAATGGCACGTAATGGAATTTTCAATATGATTTATTTTGGTTTCTATCACAGCGTGAAAACAAATGTTCCTCAACCAAAAGATTCAACTTTAGAATTTTTACTAAAATTTTTAATTGGTTTCACAGCTGGATCAGTCGCTTGTATTTTCAATATACCTTTTGACGTAGCAAAGTCTCGAATTCAGGGACCACAACCAGAACCTGGAAAAATTAAGTATAAATCTACATTAAAAACAGTTGGAATAGTATATCGAGAAGAAGGTCTTAAAGCACTCTATAAAGGAATTGTACCCAAAGTAATGAGACTTGGACCTGGTGGTGCAATTATGTTAATTGTTTTCGAGTACGTTTATGATCATTTGCAGGAAAGTTTTATCAAGTAGAATGGTTTGGGTTCAAAATTCTGTATAGAAATTCTGAATTCTCAAACTTCTGTACGTCAAAGTTCCATATTTTCAAAATCAGTATCTGAAAATTTTATGTTCCAAAATTCTGAATTTTAAAATACAGAATTTCAGCATAAAAAATTGAGCGAAAAAAAAATTGTATTACGTCAAAATTCTATATGTCGAGTAATTAACTTTTTGAATGCAAGCAATAACATTTTAGGTACGTTTAAATTTTTTTAGCATTATTTTTATATATTTTTTTAATTGAGTGTATTTTATTGCAAAACATAAAACTGAAGAATTAACTTAGCAATAGCAATTGATATTTTTGTTTAATACAATATGTCTACATAAAAAATTTAATAATGTTAAAGTAATTTTTAATAACGTTTTCAATAAGGACTAAAAGGAAAACAGCATATTTAGATAATAATTTTTTTGAAATTCTTAATCAGATTTTATAAAGTTTTGCATTACTTTGTATTACGTTTGGTATTATTTATTTTGAATTCTTAATATCTTAAACCCAAACCCTTTGTAATGTATAATCTTTTAAAAGTGCTTAAAGACGGATTGAATGTTTATTCAACTTGAGTTGACCAATTCACAGTGTTGACAGTGTTTTCCAACAAGTCTTTCAACCTGGTTGAAAAATATGAAATAATTTTAATATTTTGTATGAGTGTGTACAAGTTAAAAGAGTAGTGTGTAGTTATGTTCAAAAACTCTTGAATGATTTTATAAGGCTATGTTTTCAACTTAGTTTATTCGTCTGCTGTGAACATTCAATAAGTTGGAATTTCAATAAGTTGGAATACAAGTTGAATAAACATCCACCCGTCTACAAGAAATTTAACGTAACACAAAAATATTTGTTAAGTTTATGTATAGTTTTTATTTGTACTTATTCAGTTATTTTAATGTTTTATTATACATAAGGAAACTTTGATTATTTTGACATCAGTTAAGAAAATAAGAATAAAAGTCATTGAAAATAATTGTGATTTTTAAAAAAGAAATTTTATGTTAATTCTATAGTCTGTTTTTTAGATATTAATAATTAATTAGAAGTAATGTACATACCATTGTTTTATACATAAATTAGTTTATTATATAAGTATTAATACAAACATACATAATAAAACAATATATGAAGTTAAAACAAAATACCTATGTATATTTTCGTTTTTTTCTTAATTTTTTAATAATTTTCATAAAGGGCGAGGAAAATAACGTAACTAACCTCAAGGAAGTTATAAACTAAATAATTTTTTTGATATTTTGTTTTTTAAAATTTCCTTGAATTATTTCAAATATTTTTTACCATGGAAGGAAAAGATAAGATTTCATATCAAATACCTGAACATTTACATAACATAATTACAATAAAAAGATTATGTACAAATTATGGAAAAAATTTATTTCTTTACAATAAAATAATTTTAAATAACAATTTAAATTTGATATATCATTAAATATATAGGTACGTACATAAATTGATTATTATTACATATCTCCTAAAAACTAACAGCTATGTATATATCGTGATATATCTTAAATGAAATGTTTTTTTTTTAACTAATTTCTAACTAACTTAAATGTAAAATTAATCTAAGAAATGTTTAGCGTATAATTCAAAATTTATTTGTATAATTTTATACCTATAGTATGACTCAGTTAAATTTTATGATTTTAAATTACATATATATTACTTAAATATACATATATTTCTTAAATATTGATATTCTAATAGTGATACCCATTGGATGATTCATAATAGTTTTCTTCGATTGTTTCCTGTTGACTTCCTATAAGTAGAATACAGAACATAATATATAAATTCAGCATTTTTTTTCCCCCCAAGTGCCGAAACAACGGTGATTGTATAATACCCATGGGAATCCCAAATGTAAATTATGATGATGGATTTAAATTAAAAAATAATCGCCGACCGAATCTTTCTTTGCTCCATATGACATTCAAGTGAAACTGAGAAAAACGACTTTGAAGTTTGAGTTTTAATGTCGTAATGTATGACATAGGGCACAAATTTTTGGGTTTGGGGCAAAAAAGAATTATCAATTTAGATAAGTTTATGAAAATTTTTGTTGGATTTACTCAAAAAACAATATTTCATTTCAGATTATTCTTTGAAATACTTGTAGGTACTGAAATAAAAAAAACTTGCCTGCAAAAACTACGTTCGCCACAGTATCGACTAGTACAAAATAAAATACTTTTTTTATTTATCGGTAGAATCGGCAGGAAAAAAAAACAAAATCAACTAAAAATTTAAATATATTAACTTTTTTTGTAAACATATATGTATACTCATTTTTTTAAGATTAGGATTATTCTAAGTATGATAAATAAAAAAAAGAATGATTTTTGAAGCTACTACAATAGTATAATAGTAAAATATGAAATTATTTTTTAATTTTTAAATTTACTCACCAGAAGTGTCATAATACTGTTGTGGGGGATCATAATGATATCCATCGATATTATTTCTACCGTATGGTGGTAATAATGTTATCGTTGGTCGATTTTCTGATTCTGGTGGTGTCGGATTTGTCGGGTTTGGAGATGGACTCACAAAAACTGGTCTCCAAGGTGTTTGCGAAGTTGTTGGTAATGTGGGAGCAACTTGAGTTGGTATTTGGCCTGACGCTAAGGCAGTACCAGGGTTAATAGGAATAAGAGGAGTAGGTGTAGGTACAACCGGTGCAGGAGGCACTGGTGAAATTGGTGTTTGAATCACAAAAATGGGTCTCTGAGGTATAGCAGCGATTTGCACATTTATGGGAGGACGATTGGGCACAAAGAAAGAGACTTGTGTTGGATTAACAGGTACAGGAACCGGTGGTGTCACAGGCGTTATTGGTGTAAAAGGTGCGATTGGAGCAACTGGTGCTATTGGAGCAACGGGAGAAACTGGAGAGAATGGGGCAGCAATAATTGGAGTGTGATAATGAAAATGCTGTGGTATTATTGGTTGATGAACTGGTGTGATAGCAGGTGCAACTGATTGAGGAACAACTGCGTAATTGGGATACGTTTTATGATAATATTGTGGATAATTAACTTGATAAGATTGAACTACAGCAGCTCCAGGTCTAATTGCGTATTGAGTAGGAGCTGCAATTGGAATTTGTGGTGCTATTGGTATTTGTGGTGCAAAAGCACTAGCTACTGGTGAATGAGCGCCTGCAAATTGAACTGGTGAATGAGCGCCTGCAAATTGAACTGGTGAATGAGCTCCTGCAAATTGAACTGGTGAATGAGCGCCTGCAAATTGAACTTGTGAATGTAAATTATATGGTAATCCAAGTGCTGAAGCAGAATAATGTGCTTGGGAACTAAATCCAAGTGGCCTGTTATGATAACCTGTTGTATATTTCGCTGGATGAAAATCTGATAAAAAACCGTTGTGATAATATGAACTACGTTTTGCAGGATTTTTATTATTAATATTATTAACATTTAAATCTAGATTTTTTTTACTTTTACTTAATTTATAATCTAAACTTAACGTTAAGACGAATAAATTACTAAATAATATCAAATAACAAATATTCATTTTTAATTTTTTATTCGAAACAAAAAAAAAATATTTTTCACGATCTTATTAACTCGATTACAATATACAGAATGCGATATGGATTTTTGGTGGTGTATTTATAAAGCGGATATAAAATTTCAATTTTAATTAAAAGGAAAAAGTTAATACACAAATTGAAAATAATGAAATACAAAATTTAATGCCTCAATGTAAATTTTATTTTCAATTTTTATATAACATTTGAATTTATTTATTATACATATATACTTTATATATTATATAGTATCTGATCTATGGGGTCTATATATGACCAGAAAAAAAAAATAACTTTAATAAAAATACAACATATTGAATTAATTGCATTTAAAAATATTTATTATTCTGATCAGTTAATAAAACATTATTTGGTTAACGCTTTCTGTTGATTTTGGAAGCAATGCACATTCTTTTTTATTTTTTTTTTCATCATATTTTAGTATTTATATATTTATAACTCAAAAAGAGTAACAAATATTGCAACAAAAGTAAATGTCATAATAAAACACTATCCTGAGGACGGCCTCTACAAGATGATTTAAGATTTAATTAGAAATTAGATGTAAATATTATTAATATTAATAGAAATTACATCACAACTATCATATAAATTAATAGAAAATGTTAAATATCCTACATTATTGTAGAAATTTCTATGTACACCTAAAAATAAAGTCCAAAATCACTATCCTGGACTGAAGAAATTCATGGAAACGAATTTAGAAATTTATTTTAATCTGATGAAAAAACTCTAAACTTCACCAATAATACCTTATAATAAATTTTATAAGAAATCTAATAAATTGAAATTTTTCCGTTCTGGCAGAAAGTTTAAAACTTATAAAACTTTGCTGAAAAAATTTAATAATTTTATTTGGAAAAGGAAAATATTATTCAAGTAATTCTTTAAAACTCTTATTTAATAAAGTTATTAACAATTTATAGGAATAATAGTTATTAGTATATAATATACGCATATAATTTTTTTGAAATTGGTAAAATTTTTCAATTACATGGTAAAATTAAATTAAATCGTTACGTTTTTAAAATATTAATTATACATTTTATTTCTTTAATTAATAGTTGTGCTTTCACTGAAAATGTATAGGTTTTGATTAATTAAAATTCAAAGCTTATGATTTTGTACAAAAACAAAATTTTTTTGTTAATACGGCTAGGTATCAAAATTATGTGTGGTATATATTGTTTAAATTTAATCAACGAAAAAATGCAGAAGTTTTTTTTTCTGTTGATTTAATGGACTTGACCATACAAATTATTGCCAAAATAACGTGTGAATTTAAAAATTGCAATGAAAATAGCGCCAAAAAATATAATTTAAATTGTTTTTTGTGTAGGTATTTTCTCAAGTTATCAATAAACTTATTGATCGAAGTTTTTAAAATGAGTTTGATATAAATTAGTATTTCGGAAATTGAGGGTTCGGGGGGAGTTGCTAAAAGAAAATTGATCCAATTAAATTTTCAATGAAAACATTCTTAACTGGAAATGTTCGTGCGAAAACAACCAATGTCGAATATGTTACAAAAATTAGTTGTGTGTAACCTTTATGGCGAAATTGATATTGAGAAGAGAATTCCAACAGCTAGAATAGAATTGGATGGACTTGGAATCCAGCAAACTATAGCAATCAGATCAAGAAGATATTTGATTGAAAATCGAAAGGACGAAGACTTCCAAGACAGCGATAGATATATTTTGAATTTCTTTCCTATTGAAATTTTGTTTCTTTTGTATACTTAATTGTAAAATTATGTATAACAATTATAACTGGTATTTACAACAAATTTTACTTTAAAAAAGTTATATCATTTTATTACGCATCTCGAATTACATTGAAGAAATGAATGGCTTTTTCATATAATGTATACTTTTTCATATAATGTATACTTATTATCGATGCATATTTGAAAATTACATAAAATTCTGATTTAATTTTTTCCGACATAATTTTTCTTTCTTTTAATGTAGGTTAAAATTATTCAGCACAATTATTTCCTTACAAAAAAAATATAGAACAGTACCTCATAAATGAAGTAAATGGAGACCATATGTAATATTTCGTACAGTTACTTAATATTTGTTGAGCATGTAACTTTTGGAGAACAGTAATTTTAGCATAACCCAAAGCTAAATTAATTACCACAAGATTGCTATTCTAGATTTCAGGAATGGTATATTATTTTACGTTATGCAACCTAAATAGAAATAAAACTACTAGCAGTTTGAGAAATAAAAGCTTCGCATTTCTAAGCTATGTGAATATGGCTTACTCTTATGTGAATATTCTGTTGAAAAAATACAGTTTTTTTTATTTTCTATTGTTATATTTTATTAATTAAATAATTAACATTTTAATATATTATACTACAATTAAGGGCTTAAATTTGAATGAATGAACATCATCTATTGAATCGCTGTTGTCATAATATGTTTGTTCAAAATTATCATCGTTACTACTACTACTACTTTCATCAGAATATTCTGAAAAATTTGAACTTTTAGCTTTATCAGAATTTACTTCTTGCGAAAATGTTTCGGAACTTGATGTTGTTTGTTTTCCATGACCATTAATTTTTATTTCTTGTTCATCTAGTTTCTTTATTGACGAATTTTTTAAGTTCTGCTGATTTTTTAGTTTTGTGTTCTGTGTCTCAGTTTGAGAAAAATTAGAATTGTTCATATCGTTTTGTTCCATTTTCTCAGGAACTTCAAAATCAACATCTTGATCAAACCATTGTTTTGATGCAGGGAAATTAGACAAAAACTCTTCAAGTGTAACATCATTGTCTTTTTTATTAATTGGTTTGTTAGTTGTGAAAACATTTCCATTTTCACTAGTTGATATTTTAGTAAAATCTGATTCTTTCAATAAATTATTCGAGAAAAGGGGTGGTTCATTATTATAAGGAGTGTTAATTGCTTCAATTTGTCTTGGATAGTTATAATATTGAGCTTGAAACTGATTGAGTGAAGGATAATAGGCCTTAAAACGTTGACGGTTTATTGCTTGGCGGTATTTGTTCTTTCCCGAATTTGGATAGTTATCATCATGGTAAAAAATATCGTTGAATGTTCCAGCTGCTGGTGGAAGATAACTAGAAAATTGATCGAAGTTAATTTGTTTTAATGGTGCTTCAAGTGTTTGTTTTAAAATATTGGAAAAATTTGGCTGATTAAATTGGTTTTGGAGATGATTGCGATAATGAAAGTCAATCTGTTTGGAATTAGGTCTATGATATTTTTCTTGATTATATTGTTTTTCATTTTTTCGGTGGCGATTGTGATGATGGTTATGATTGTGGTGATAATTATTCGATTGCTTTGATTTCTTGGTGCTAAAAGATGTTTCTGTTGTTGATATTGCCAGTTTTATATCGTTTGAACTTTCTGTTTCAGATGCTGTGATAGCTGTTTGGGGTACAGCTTCTGGAATATCTTTAAAATATCCTGCAAATTCTTTTGGATTCGTTGTCACATTTAAAGGTTGATTATTTTTAGAGCTTAATTTTATAGCTAATAGTATTATTGGATTAGTTTTTAAATCTACAACATTTAAATTAGATTGACCAACATTATCGTTATTTTCTGTTTTACGAGCAACAGGTCGATTGCCGTTAGTATTAGTTAGAAGTCCTAGTGTTTGTAGAGCTCTATTCAAGAGCATTGGGTTTTGTAGAACAGCCGAAATAATTTCATTTACTAACTGCCCATTTAAAATATTCAATGTATTTATTAAAATAAAACAAATTAAATAGCATTTCATGTTTTTATGCTTACAGAAATGAATTTAAGATACGAATAGCGGTTACATTTTTCAATTTTGTATTTATATTTGAGTTTTAAGCCCATACTCTTAAAAATTTGTCTTACATAAATTAATCTCGAAGGTTTTCAAGAAAAGAGAAACTCCTAACGTTAATTTAAAATTTACTTTACTTTTTTTTGCAAAATAAGGGAAAATTATTAATTACATATTTATATTTATTATTAATTCACAATTTATCTAGAGCTTAATTATTAATATTTTTAAGAATAGGCATATAAATTTCTGTTTACATATGTTTACTAGTTTGTTTTGAATATCTTTACATAAATTTAATAAATGTTTGCTATTTAAATTTGAAAACAGCAAAATATCACATTTTAATATTTAATTTTTTGTTTGGAAAATAAAATTGGAAACTTTGTAGACAATATTTAAAAGTCAGTAAGTAACGCATATAGTTCTAAAACAATATTAAAGTAAAAATACGATTCGACGACATCATAAATGATAACCAGTAGTTGATGATTAAAGTTCATTCAATACTTTAAATATAATATAGCCTTACCGATGAAATAATGTATATATTTACATTCAAATATTCATTCAGATAATTTTTGTTTTAAGACTGTTGTTAAAATTGTATTCTCAATTGCTGAATTCATATGAAAAGAATACTAAAAAATATTTCGACATAATTTTTAAAAAGAACTATAGTAGAACTAGAAAAGAAAGTAATAATTATGTATCCTTTTATGAAAAAATTCGTAAAAATCAAGAAGGTCAGCAATTTAAGTCAAAAAAAATTAGTGATTCATACTTAATGATAAAAACAAAGTGAAATTAGGACATTTGCTTATCACTATACCTTCTGAGGGAAAAATAAATTTATTGTTTTAGAGAGAGAAAAAAAACAGTCGACAATAATATGACTTTATATAGTCATTAGACGTTTATTTATTTTTATTATTTTTAACCTGTAACTAGATAAATAAACTCAAATGAGGCGCTATTTTGATTTATTCTAAGAAAAATCACTTGTTTAATGGATTAGAAAGTTATATCAATATTATTATATGTATAGTGTCATACCACTTAACGATTTAATGTTTGAAAATAATATATAAAACAATATCAATTACAATGTCGCTACCCTTTATTTTTGCCAAATGGTTCAAAATAAACTTTTTTCAATAAATTCGAAAGAAGCTTGGTTCTTTCTATCTGCAGCTGGAAATAATAGAAATACACTTCGAGGATAAGAATTTTTTCTGGTCTGCATAATTTAATTATAAAATTTTTCGTTTATTTATCATACCAATTAGTTATGATGTCTACAGTAGGTATAGGAAGGTGTTGGATAATAAAATTGTTGTGATTGTAACAAATTGCATTAGAAGTTCTAGGTACAATATTTTCTGTTTGTCATTTCATCTAATCAACTAAATCCGTTGTCATTACTTTTGTCTTTAATACATAAGCTCCTACTCTTAAACAAAATCTTCAGATCTAGGTTTTTCTTCTATACCGAAAGTACTATATGTTATTTACAATAAATAGTCTTTTCAATTTTATCGTTCATTTTTCTAAGATCGCTATAATGGTTGCAATAATTGGCCGTATAGAGTCTGATGTTAACAAAAATAATTCTCTTTGTATCTCAAAATGAATCAATAATGCAGATTTCTATATATATTATTATTATTATTATTATGCATAGATATTTATGATATTTATTATAGATAGTTTAATGAAAAATTTTCATTGGCTACCTGTTAAAACTAAATCAGTAGGTAAAAATTTTCCGCATCAATTCTATGGTAACAGGTTCAAAAAAAATAAATAAATTAAAATTTCTGGTGAAATATTAAAATAATTATTCATTGTCTCGTTGGTTTAAAATGAAGATGAAATCTATTTAAAGTTATTAGTTAGAGATTTGCAATCGCTTTGAAAGGTTCGCAATATTAAAAATGAATTTTAAACAAATTTTACTGGTTATATTGGCAATGTTTCGATTTAGCTTCTGTTTGCCAACTTTGAATCCATTAAGTCCAATTTTATTTGAATTACCAACAAAAGCATCCAAAACAGTTTCAACAACAAAATCAATTCAACAAAACCGTTTACAAAAAACAACTTTACCATTAATTAGTTCAGCTGCAGCAAGAAGATTGGATGAATCTGTATCAGAAGAAGAATATGAGCCAAAAAAGAACCAGTTCAACAGCTTTGATGATATTTTTAAATATTTAATGCAACAACAACAGAAATCATTTCAGAAGCAATCCCAGTTTCAAGAGCATCAAAACTCAATTCAATTTCCGATGAAAACCGTTGAAATACCATTAATGATCGGAATACCAGTAACAATTCAACCAATTACATCTCATCATTCTATTTCTGCGAACACATACAAACAACTATTTGAACATTTGAAAGAATTAAACCAGAATTATCAAGCGGTACAACAAAATGTTCAATCAAAATATAATAAGCAGCAATACAGTCCTAAATATCAATCCAATTTGAATCAACAAAATTTTGATAATAATCCAATGTACGAATTAGTTCAACAACAATATTTACATCCAAAACAAAATCAAATTCCTCAATCACTGTTATCTGAAGTTCCAAAAATTTTTTCATTTGTTCAACCTGAATTTCTACAACAAATGTACGACAAAAAAAGTGGAGTATTTCCACAACGTGAATCAAGTAATGAAACGAACATTCAGAATCCTTTTCTAAAAATATCAAATAAAGTCAATTCAACACTTCATCAGAAAACAACAAATCGTATTACTGATGCATCAAATATAAAAAAAACATTTCAATCAAAACCAATTAAGGAGGCCAGACCAATAATAAATTTTGAAGATGATTTATTAAAAATTATCCCAAGCAAAAACTTAGAGCCACCCAAAAAAGTTGATTTTTCAAGTATTCCATCAAACATTTCATTAACTGAAGTTCAAAGCGATACAAAAGATATTGATAATAAATCAAATTTTGGGATCAAATCTCCACAACCAAAAATTGGAATACTCAAAAATTCAGAACATGAATTATCTGATGTGACTTCAGAAAAGCCCTCTAAAGCATTTTTTAGAAAGAATCCATCCACTCTCCTAATTATGAAATAAAATAAATTTTCTGTTTATTTGAAACAAATGATTGTAAATATTTATCAATAAAATAATTTATTATAATATGTACCTACTAGTAAAATAATTTTTATTTAGATATTTTATATTAAAAAAAAATGAATACAATAAAAATAAGTTAATTAAAAATTATGTACCTTGCAATTACTACAAAAATTTATTTTGTTTAGAATAACTTTTTTGGATTTAGTAATGAAAACAATTAATAAGTAAAATAATTGATATAATTAAATCAAGGTAATCTTAGCAGGTAGTACGGAGTATGATATTGATAAATCAGGTGTAAGGGATAGACATTAAGGTATTATCAATTATCATTATATTATTTAACTACTGAATGTGCTTTAAGTATTTGAAGCCTAATTTGTTCTCTAGCTCGGATATACCATTATGCGTAGATAACATTTTTTTTATTTAAATAAAACATGTCTGTTCCGCACTCGTCATCCCTATAACTTTGTTTGTTTTTTCCTGATAAAAGAACTCATTAAAATATCCAAACAAATATTAAAGAAATTAAAAGAATAGCAATTTCCGAAGAAGAGTTTATCGCATAAAAATGTTAACATTAAAATCATGCTACTAAGAAGAGAATTAAATTATATTAGTTAGGAACTTCGAATCCCCAGAAAGCAAAATTATTGGAAAAATTGTATTTATTAATTAATTTTTTTAGGACATTAATATGTACATTTATATTAAGACAGGTAAAAAAAAATTATTATTACATTATGTAATATAAATATTTAATTTTTATTTTTTTTATAAAATTTAAGAACTGTGTTGGTAATATTATACGGTTTACTCATCCATTTTTATTTAAGAAGGACACCTAGCTAGCTAGAATTTGTTTTTTAAGCCCTCTGTATAAGCAAACTCAGATATTCTAATATTGGGCGATTTCAAATAAGCCCTATGATAATAAGCCCTACGAGAAAAGTGGATTAGGACCTCATGGTTTCTTGCACTTTCGAAAGTGAATGAAGACATACGGAAAAATTGCGTTAAATCATATATGGCTTATTTATCCCACTTTCGAAAGTGCATTACTCCGTAATTGTAAAATTGAAACAGTCTATGTAGGATTTGTGCGACAGGCAGCAAACTTCATATAGATTCAATCTTTGCATATTGCGTAGTGGCCCTTTTTTTCTAATCCTTTGGCTACGCGAGCAAGTCTTTAGAAAGTGCCAATTAAGCAATTCGAAAATAAAATGAAAGAAGCGATACATGGTTTATTACACTTTCGAAAGTGGAAGAAGCCATATTTTTAAAGTGTAATCAGAAATATACTAGGTATATGACTTCTGGCACTTTCCTCGCAGGGCTTATTACCAGAAATTCAACTGTATAAAAATAACACAAAAATAAGTTGCAAATATTTTTTTTTCGTAAATAGGTAAGTTATACAAAATATAACGAACGAACATACATAAATTAAATATTTTGATATAGCGTCAACCTAAAGATCAACTTTCGCTTGCTTAATCTTAAATTTTAAAAATTTAATTTTCGCAAAAAAAAATTCAAGGATAAATTAATTGATGTAAAAGAAACTTTATTAAAATTTCTTACAAAACTTATTAGAAATTCTAATTTTAATATGAATTGATTTTCTTGTCCCTTAAATAGAATTGATTTTCATCTTAGAAGTTTAGTTCAAATAAAGTTTTTGATAATAAATAAACTATAAAATCTTCGTTACATGGTTATCTTAAAGTTCGAAATGTTTTTTCAAAAAATTTTAATAAAATTATTAATAACAATTCTAATATGTCATCTGTACTGTCAGTGTTATTCATTAGACTCAAAAAGAGACTTAAATTCATTGAGAAAAAAACGATCAATATTATCACTTTTAGATCAATTATTTTCAAACGATGATGATAATAAAATTCCTGCTGAAAACCAGAAAGAAGAATTTCAAAGAAATGTTAATAAGATAATTATATCAAATCCTTCTCATTATCCAGTAATACCAATTTATTTAGAAAATGAAGGTGATATAGTGAGATTGGCCATAAACGATTTAAACTCTACTTGTCCAAGTGGAAATTTAGCTGAGCAAATGGAAGTTAAAAATTCAACGGAATCAAAATCACCAATAAATATATTAGATATATTAAAATTATTGAATTTTAAAGATGAAACAAAAGGATTGGAAAAAAAATTCATAACTTCTTTGGAAGATGAACTAATTGGTGCGGCATCAACGAGAATTGAAGAGAGTGGAAATTTAATTACAGCTTTTATGTCTAGATTAATGGATTCAGTGAGAAATATGTTGAATTCAACGAAAAAACCCGGATCAGATTCAGAAATTAAAAATACGAAAACTTTATGGCAATTGCAAAAATTTCGTTAATAAATAGTTAGATATTATAGAATTATTGATTAATGTAATTATGTATTATACATATCATACAAAACTGGGTTAAGGAATTTTTTTTTTATTTTAAATGATTTTTAGTAAAATATTATATTCTTGGATATTAGTTTTTTTTTAATTTAAAAGTTAATTTCAAGGTTCATTATTCAGCACCATTTAGTGTCATACGAGAGCTTTAATAGTAGATTATTGAATATGTAAACTAAATTTGTTATTAATTAAGAGTTCTGTATACACAAAAATACATTGACACGAGTCAATACTTATATCACGAGACCGAAGGTCGAGTGATATAAATTGACAAGTGTCAATGTATTTTTGTGTAAATACAGAACGAGTTGTATAACAAATTTTGTTTACATATCCAATATACTGCTTTAATGCGTAGGGGAGAGGTAGTTGCAAAGAGAGAATATTTTTTCTTCTCATTTTTTCTGGCTGTATTGAAATGTTGTGAGAGATATTGTGTTTGTTAGGTATTACGTAATATTCAATACGAAACATCTAAATGATTTCATTATTTACGCTGATGCATCTAAATTTTTTCATTATTACGCTGATGCATCTAAATTTTTTCATTATTTACGCAGATGCATCTAAATGATTACATGTGTATTGACGCATATAATACTCCATTTAGTGATCTAAATTCTATAGCACTAAATACAACATAACGATCCCCAACGCATTAAAAACTATTAGACAGTTCTCTTATAATTTGAACCTAAATGTACTTAGTTCTATGGAATATTTGATTCAAAGAAATATTTTATAGAATAGTTTTTCTGAATCATTTTCATTAGAATCATTTTCATAAATAAAGAGAAAAAATATTTTTCTATACTTTAGTCTTAGAAGTTTTGCAGTAAACTGTTAACATATATATTGTTATATGTATTTTCTTACATGTATTTATATGTATTTTCTTATATATATCTCGTATATATAAAAATGGCAAACAACTCAATTAAAAAAAGTTCTTATTAAATTTTTGAATAAATAAAAAATAAAAAATGCAACAAATTCTTAACTTTATGTTATATTGACACAAAAATTAAATTTTAATCAACGTGTAAAAATTTAAATAATAAACAAATTTTAATTCTTAAATTTTTCAAATTAATTATGACATTGTTTCTTTTTTTCTTGTTTTCATAGTAATAATTAATAATTATTACAAAGTTGTTGTTTTAATATATTTTAATGTAGGGTGAGAATTTTTTTTAAAGTTAAAAATAGATAAGGAACATACCTGCGGTATATTTAATTATAACTATATATAAAGATAACAATATAAAAATACTACTAGTGGGCCGATTTCGACCGCTTACGCGCCCAATTGCATATATAATATATGAAAATATGTTTGCCCTATCCAAATGCTGTTGAATATATAAAAAATGCGCTATGGAGCAAGTTCTACTTTCGGTTCGTGATTGCCAGAATTAGATAAAAGTTTTTTTTGAAAATATTTCCAAATTGAAATTATTAAAATATTGTGTAGAAAAATATTAACACAAAATGTGTTAATAATACATTTTTTTTAAAGAAAACAGTCTCCTTTAGAACCATTATAATAGTTGAATTGGATAAAATAAAATTAAATTATTCTCAAAATCTATGCGATTTTATAGTTAGATGTAGTTAGTAAAGTCTAATGATTAATAAATTTATGTTTTCGCCAATTTTAATACAACAAATATTTATGGAACGCAAATCAGTTTGTTTAAATAAAATAATTTTTTTAGAGGAAATAATAAACATGGCTATTGAACATGATCAAGCTTATTTAAATGTCTTGTATCTTTAATTGCGTATTCTTCAGCTCATCATAATTTTACTTTAGTTAGATTTAATAATTTTAACGACATTGACATTGCTACAGAAAATCATTAAAATTACATTAAAACTTATTCAATGACAAAAAAAAATATGATGTTGTACATATATTTATGCTTAATATATTTTATTTAATTTTTATTTATGACTTTGGTATTATATAAAAAAAATACTGATTTATTAATTCTATTCTACTTCTATTAAATTCGATTTAACGAAACTATAGTCGTTACTATTTCTATGCTTTGATTGCACTTACTTCCTGGTGTGTTGTTTTATTAAACACTTTTAGGTTCAGGAATAGTTACCAATACACAGCTATCTGTTAGTCATTGCAAACGTTTAAGCATAATATTTTTTATTATTGTATATGTATTTATTGGTTATTATAATGTAATTTTCTTTCAAACTTAAATTAGGGATCTGAAATAATGCAAAAATCTTAAAATAATAATCCGGAAAAATTTAGCTAAAGATCGTTATTTAATTCGTTAGAATTATTTTCTTATTTCTCAATTTTTTGGAGAATAAAACAAATATAATATGTATTTAAATTTTATATTCCATGCAAACATATACTATAGTTAGACTTCAACTTAGTTACTTAGGCTTCATTTAAAAAGGCTGATAAGATTTATTAAAAAGACTGTTAAGATTTAAAAAGAATTCTTTCAGAATGAGTTAATTTATCACTTTGTCCATATCATATACACATAAGCAATACAGAGGTACCTAAGTAGTTCCAATCAATGAATTTACATATACATTCATTGGTTTCAGTAAATTTTTGATAGGAACTGTTGATATCAAGTCAGTGAGTAAATTAAAATATTAATATTCAGTTTTTTCAAATCTTATATTCAGTTTTTCTGGGCGAACAATTTTACTCCATAATTATTAAAAGAATTAAATCATCAGAAATGCAGAATACCTCTAAATGTATTAGCAAAACAAAATGCAATATGTTTTTTTGTATTTTTTTATATTTTTATATTTTTAATCTATCTTACAAAATTTACACAATGAGGACCAGTTACAATAAAAAATAAGCCAAAAACATTTATTTTGTTGTAGAAAATAAAACACAAAAAAAAATCTTATGACAAACAAAATTTAAAAATCACTTGAAAATCACTTTTTAATGAATTTCTTCTTTTTTGTGCCGTTTTGTTTTCTAATAATGATGCCCAAATCCACCATAGCCGAATCCATGACCAAATCCATGTCCGTGTCCATATCCTCCATGACCTCCATAATATCCTGGATAATATCCATAATATTGACCTGGATAATGTCCTAAAAATAAATTAATATGTGTGTTTCTAGCTTTTAAAAATAGTTTCCAGGCATTTTAACCTCCATAGTGACCAATGCTATATCCGTGGGAAACAACAGAAGGTCCATAATAACCGTGTCCGTAACCAAATCCACTGTAAATACCACGTTTATCAGTCTTTTTTTCTACCGCAGCAGGGGCAACATCTTCTGCAAACACTATGCTAAAGCAAATTGCAACGATTATCGATAAAATAATCTGAAAATTGTTAATTAGAAAATAATATTTAATTATATATTTGTATGCAAAAGATTTTTCTTTTCTAATTGCTGTAATAAATATATTTATTAGTTTATAGGACCAAATTTAAGAAAAGAACTCGATAATTATATTAACTTTAATTTTACGTCAACTAAGCTTATGCATATGAAAATTGTATAATATAAAATATGAGGCCAAATCAAATATCATAGACAGTTCTTATGATGCTTTTGTTAAATTCGCAAGATTTATGCCTCCACAAGGTATTGCCATAGTATATATCGTTAATATAAAAGAGTCTTAGACTATAAATCCAACAAAAAGTATAAGTTGCAAAAAAAATCGTTAGAATCAAACTAATCCTTATAGATTTTTCATAATAATTTGAAATGAAAAAAGAAAGATCCTTGGTCTTCATCAATATAGGAATTCTACTTCAGTTACAATATTTTTTAATTTATAGTTATCGCAATGATATAGTCCTTGTACCGTATCTAAACTGACTACGTAAAAGCCATGCGAAAAATTATTTTTCTTGATTATAGGTATAAAAATATTTTTTAAGCTGATTTTTTTTTATATTTATTTCTATTTTTGTGTTAATATTTTTTTTTTTAATTCTGATTTTATCCTTATTTTTTCTTTTTAACTTACACTGAATTTCATTTTTAAAGAAATTTAAATTCTTATTTCTTTTAATTAAAACTTATTTGATTAATTACAAAAAAAATTATGATTTTATTCCATCAAAGTACCAACTATTTATATTAAAATAAAATTATAATAATTCACCCTACAAGGTAAATTTTTCTTTCCCCATCTGCATTTTTAATGAAAATTCTATATTGTGCCCCGACTAGTATTTTCTGATAAAATAATAAAAAAAAATTATTGTACCTTGGAGTTTTTAAGGTAAAAATCCCTCCGTGACCAACAAAATATATTAGAAAAAAAAAAATTAGGTAAATGTAAATTTAACAAAAGAGACAAACAATTATAACGTTTCCCACCAATTCTAATAATAATGAAAGATATTTTATGTTCAGGCAAAGTTATCTCTTTTGCATACAATTTCAATAAGGAGCTACCTATTATCTATAATTGAAAAAACAATTTTGTAACAAAAATAAAGCATAGATAAACGTATTCTATGGTTGGAAATATTCAAAAATTATATGAGAACTTAAAAGTAATAGTAATAGTAAACTGAAACTTAAAATTAATAGTAATCTTTAAAAAAAAAATTAAATTTTCAACAATAGTAAAAATATGATGATTGAATATATAAGAAAAATATAATAATCTTTCTGCTTTTGTTTTTACATTAATATTCTAATCATATTGAAATACGTAAAGTACATTACAACATTTTTAATAAAAAAACCAAGTTCTTATCTCGGATTTGGAAAAGTATTCAGTCAGTTAAGTATAATTTTTATGAAAATCTTCTATACCTAAAGTTAAAGTATGAATATTTATTTATATTGTATATTATATGAAAATCTCAAAACAAAATAACGAAAAAATTAAGTAATGATTTTTCGTTATCATACATTGTATTATGATGACTATTATATTTGCATTCATTAGTAATAAAATTATTGACATAGAGTGGAAAAGTCAACATAGTACTTAGTAGTACATAAATTTTCATAATAAGGCTAGGTAGGTGGATCAGGTGGGCAGCTTCCAGTATATATCATAGTTAGTTCGGTAGTCATAGAAAAAATGACCAAAGTTCAAAATTGAAAATATTGAAATTTACTAAATTAAAAATTCTATACCTAAATTATAAAGTATTGTATAGTTCTGCACAACTGGTATTTTGTCTCTGCACAACTGGTATTTTGTTCTGCACAACTGGTATTTTGTCTCTGCACAACTGGTATAGTTCTGCACAACTGATTTTCTTTTTGCGATACGTTAAAGAATGTATACTATTCCATAGACTTTTTAACAATTAAAATATCTCGTTATTTCATTTATTATTCATTTTACTGTGCAGATATTTATAACACATGTATTAATTCATTCAATATCTTTTAATCTAATATTTTCATTGTTTTGTTTTGCTCATTAAAATCTTGCATATTAGTAGTCTGATTAGCATTTTGTGAAGAAATTAACAATGTACATAACAGATAGTTAATAAGAACATAAATAAATGTGATGATTAACATGGAAATGAATTCGAATTTTCATCATTATAGAATATACGATAAAAAAAGTTAAAAAAATCAAATTCAAATAAAAAAAATCATGTAGTCGACTAACTACTAAATTATAAAAGCATAAAAATCTTTAGTAATTGAAATTAAATTCTGCGATTTACTATCATTTTAGTAATTAGTTTTTAGGTCTTTCAGAATATTATTCACATTGTATAATATTACAGGTACAGAATTATTTGAATAACTTATGTAAATTTGATTTAAAATAAAAGGACTAATCATCATTGAACACCAAATATTTTAAAATACCTTTGATTTTAAACCATTTAAGTTTTCCAGTAAAATTAGATATAAGTTAGTTTTAACTTTTAAAACACATTAAGTAATTACCCTTGAATAATTTTGTATCGCATTAATTTTTTTCTTCTTAGGATCGAAACATTTTGCCTTCTTGAAATTTTTTTCATCGAAACATAATTAAAATTAATAATGTAAAAAAAAAGAAGACAATAATTTTTAATTTAATATAGGTATGTACGTCAAAAAAACTGACAAAATCATGTGATCATTATTAATTTAATTAATTAATGTAAAAAAAATTAATTAAGTTTTATTTACAAACAAATTTATATACGGTACAAGTTGAAATACGTCCTATATTATGGCATACTTCTATATATTAACTTTTCAACTGTTCTATATAAGTAAATTCATTTTAATATTAAATAATATAAGTATTGGGCAATAATATAAAAGTATTCTTTAGTCTCTAGTGGATTAAATATTTAATCAATGCTTTAAAGTTTTTTATTAAGAAAATATTGAGTTGTTCTTTAATAAACTTTTTTCTATAAATACGCATTGTTAAACTACACTCCAAAATTATCAGTTAAGCGCACTGAGAGGAATTTATATAAAGATTTTTTGCCAACACGTTTCGGTATCTTTTAAAAATAGTATTATTATCAATTGTCACTCTAGCCATAACACATTTATGTCTTTCATAAACAATTTATGTGATTTATAAAAAATTAAATGCAGAAACGTGTTGTGTATTAAAAAATATAAGTAATAGAAAAACATTTTCGATCAAAAATGAAAATCATAAACATTACATAATAAATACGATAAAATATATGGAAAAAGTGATCTACATATGCAAATACAAAAATTCAAATCTAATATCTATTACCATTCTAAAATTAAATATTTTTATAAATTTTTCAACTTTCAAAAGAAGCCCTTGTTATACTGTATATTTCTTAAAAAAAAAATTTCATTAATTTGTAAATACCGTAGGTATTTTAATTATATAATATCTTCTGAGATATCAAATAAAATATAGCAAATAAGTATCAGTTTTCTAGATGTGTTAGCTTTATAAAGCCACAGATTTGTTTAAATAGATGTGATACGAAAATAATAATTTTTCTCTTAATGTCAGTGATGTGGTTTTGTGTTCGTTGTATATTAAGCTTAGATGTTTGTAAAGAAATAATTGTTCAGAACTAATAAATATCACTAAAGACCATTTAAATTACTTGCTGTACTGTTGCGCTGGAAAAAAAGTGATCATAATTATTGTAATGTCTGGGTTTCAAACAAAGCCCGTTGAAATATTTTTTTACTTTTCCAAAAAGAATGTATAAGAAAGAGTGTCAAAAATTATTGTATGTTAAAAATTAAAATAAATTCTTTTTTGCATATTCAACTAACAATATTTTTTAATTTATTTAATACATGTTTTAATATAAAGTTGAAATTAAATTGGTTACCTAAGGTAGTTAAGTTATATTAGGAAGCTTCAATCATTTTTTTAAATGTATTTAGGGTTTGAATAGGGTCCATCAACATTTAGATCTCTCAAAATAACCTGTCGATAATATACAACAGTTTATATTCTTTACAAAATAGGTACAAATACAAAATAAATGTTTGCGTTTAAAATAAATTTAAAGTGAGCTTTAAATGCATAATTTTTCAAAATGAATTAAACTACACAGACTGCGTCATACTAGCACAAAAAGTGTGACATGAAAAGAAGAATATAATATTGATAAAAAGATGGTAAAATTATTAAGAGCATGAAAAGTAAAAGTCTACATATTTAAAATAAAAAATAATTATAATAGGGTTTATTTTTCATTTGAAACATTATTAATTAAATAAAGAATTTACTATTTGATACTATTAGCTAATTTTTAGTCAAAATGTAAGTTTATGTCCAGAAATACAGCTTATGGTATTCTAAATTATTGTTTTCAGAACCGTTTATTGAGATTATCCATATCTCATGAAAAACTATTTCAAAATGTATAATAAAATACCACCACTTTTAAATCTAGTAGGACGGATAGATATGATAAAAATATTTTATGTTTGGGATCATTAAGACACATTATTATTTCATGTATTTAAAACATAAAAATAAGAAAATTGAGACCAAAATATTTAATTACAGTAGTTTTAATCACCATCATAATTCATCTCCAATAAAGTATAATAAATGTGTAATAAATGTGAATCAGTATAATCGTATAATAAATATATTGTACAAACACGTTTATATTAAAGAACATTTTTGTACATAAAATAAAATGAAAGAATAATCAGGGTAAAGAACTTGAGGCAGACTACATTAAATTGAGCTCAATGTTGAAAGACAATAGACAGTTCCTTATTGTAATAATTTAAAATAAAACTTCACTTTATGCAATTTTTCTTTCAAACTTCTATAATTTATTTTTGCTTAGTTACAATATTTTTAACTATTTATTTTCAATTATGTTCTTTCATTAATTAAAATATATTTTCTGTTTATATATGAAAATGTATTGTATTCTATGTAAGTAATAAAATACCAATTATCTGATTTTTTTAAAAATAATTATAGTTTAACGTAACTAAATAATTACAATATTCTTAAAAAAATATCAATAAATTTTAAGTTGAAGAGACAATGTTGAAAAAAATTATAGATTTTATGAATGGCGCATAAATTAATGTGTCATTTAACTGTCTGGAGATTAAATTAATGCTTATTTTAAATTCTGAATTGCACTATTTTATCAAAGCTTAATGTTTTTTATAAAATATATAATAAACCATCATAAATATTAATTTTTTAATATTGCAAAAAGTTGGTATCTATCTGATCATAATTTCAAAAGTTTTAATGTAATAGTGAAAAATTCTTTAATAAAATCTTATAAAAAGATTTTTAGTTATCAGTAGTTTTTATAATTTATGTAATTAGCCCGAAAAACAAAAAAATATATCGTCAAAAATCACTGAAGTGAAACCTAATTTCATTGTAAGTTCATAATATAGTATGTATACCTATGGGGCTGACATGAATATGAATTTTACCCTTATCAATAAATACCATAACTGGCTATGAACGTCTAAATTGGCAGGTTTAAACAAATTGTGTATTATTTTGCAATAAAATTAATTAATATATACCTAGTTCAGTTTTTTTACTCAAATGTAAATTAATTTAAATTTTAAATATCACAAAAAATTAAATGAATAATTCCTTTTTTCGACTTTGATGCCTTTTCTATGTTATATTATATTAGTATAATATAACATAACAAATAAAATTTTAAAAATGAGTTTTTTTTTAAAAGGAATTTTATTTTTATTGTAATTTATTATTTTCAGAATTTTCACTACAAAAATGTTTATTGGGTTAAAAATTGAATTGGGTGTTTTGATCACGATTTAACCTTTCCTATGACTTCATTTTTGTTAGCCAACAAATTTATGAATAAAATTAAGCAAATTTACCTTGATTTCCGGATATTCATGCAATTTTATTATTGTCTGCTGTTTTTCTTTTCCCTCATTTTCTAATTAAAGCATTAATAAACATATCAATAGTTCTATTGCTAAATAAAAAAAATTAATGAGCTTTCCACATAACTTCTTCCAATGAATAAGATTTGTTTTATAAAGTAATTTTTTTTATAAATTTATGTAATTAGAAAGAAATCATTTTGGAACTTAAAAAATATTCATTGAACAAATAAAAAAAACAAATTTTCGTTATTTAAATTAATCTCATTATAACCCTCTCAATTATAAATAAGATAAATAGAAATAACTGTCAGCATAGAAGCTGAGACGAGACAATATAAAATATCAAATAATTTAAAAGCACTTAGATAGTTCTTATCCAGATTGAAATTAAAAAAAAAAAATCTTCATGCAATTTAAATAAAAATTTAAATAAAAAGAAAAAATTGTATAACATCCATCTCTAGAATTGTAAATGATAGGTATCAAGTAAATCATTCTGATGAGTCCTAAGCTTGATACCAGGACGAAACAATTCAATAATTCTGTAATTTTCAAAAAAATTAAGTTTCCTAGATAAAAATATTAAAAATAATTTTCAGTTTACTTCACAAACTACTTAAAAAAAATCATGTCTGTATAATCGATCGTAAATATTCAAAGATATTAATAAAAACACAGACGTTAATTATAAATTAAAAAAAAAAAATTACTGATTAATGTGAAAAATGAATCTACTAAAATGCTGAAAGAGTTAATTAACAAAAAGTTTTTTATTTTTATTTTGAAGAATTTATTTACTTTAAAATAATACATTTAAAAAAAATTTACTTATTTAATATAAGTAATACCCAAATATTCACTTGGTCGTTTCCAACTTTAAAAATTTGATGATACAAAAATGCCTGTGCTTAAAACCTTTTTCGTTTAATTTGTAGTTAAAAATGTCAATTTTTCATTTAATTGAAGTTGAGTTTTAATTAATTGCGACAAAGTAACGACCATCAATAAATCTTTAATATTTGAATTGAACATTTGGGTGAATTGTTCATGCGACATATTTGGAACTGAATGAATTAAATCCAATAATGAACGTCCAACAGCATTATCTGGTTGTTGTTTTCCACTAATGACATCTTCCACATAAACTAAAATTTGATCTAACATTCCTGTTAATTTATCTGATGCTTCTGCAATTTGAGCTAAATCAAGCATTGGAGAAACTATTTTCGGACGATTAGGATTTGATACACCTAATGTCTTCTGGCATAGCTGAAGTCCAACAATTTCAGGCTCGTATGATGTAACTTCAACATTGATTGGAGTGAACATACACCCAGTTTTACCCCCTGGAACTCCCAATGATACGCATACGTAGGTTTTTAAACCCATGCGAGCTCCTTGAAGACTAGTGTCAACAGTCAAATGAATTGGATTATTACATTCTCTTGCATAATATTCATGAATAACCGAACTGTGATTAGTAACGTCGTTTCCAGTTGCCCACCAACCTAGAAACAAAAGTAAAATTAAAAATAACAACTTTTTTTTTCAAGCTCATATTTATTTCTCATTGATAATGCAATGGTTCAAACAATGATTCAAACAAAATAAATTTAAATTCGAGATTTCATATTAAAAATAATAAGCTTGGGTTGGCAGGTTTAAAGCTTAACCATTTAATCATTGTTTTTCCTTGATTCAAAGAAAATAACACTAAACCGGATAGAACGGTAGCCTATTCCAGAATTTCGTTGTCTTCTATCAAGCAGCGGAGTTTTTTGTAATAGATCCTACCCATAGGAACTAGAATTATAGTCCTGTGGTTCTGTCTAATTCAAAATCCAAGGATTTCTAATTTGCGGTTCTTTAGTTCAGTATGTACCTATATTATGTTCCTGTGTTAATAATGATATTGAGGTTATGTCATAAATCATTGTTGAGTTGTCAAATTAAATCAAGTTTATATTTAGTTAACTTATAAACTTACCAACAACACTTTCACTTTGATTAACTTTTTTATTCAAATCATATAAATCCAATGCATAACTGAGTTCAGCTTCAACTTGATCATCGTGCTCTTTATGTGGTACACAAAAACAATTTGTCACCTCAATAACACCTTTGTCGACAGAGCCTAAAAAAAAAAAAATTTTGAAAAGAAAAATATAAAATTTATTAACATAAAAAATCTTCATATTTTATTTTTGAAATAAAATTTTTATAAAATTACCAAGTAAAGTTCCAATTACTCGATGCGAATCAGCATTTCGACGTTCAAAAGCGTCTACAATTTGAAATAAAACCACGGGATGGACCCGAACCGTAAGATTTAGAGACATTTTTCTTTTTAGTAAGGAAAATTCTCAAAAGAAGAAGAATAAATTTGCTATGACGTTTCTGACGTTCGGAAAAATGCTTATTTTTAGGACTGTAAGCGGCGAAGTTGGGAAGTCGTTAACAGTGACCAGCTGAATTTTATTAGTGAAATTGTGTGTGGTTGCGATGCGATAAGACATGTGAGCAATGAAATTAATAATTGTTATAATTTCTTAAATTTAAATAATAATTATGCGAATTTTTTAGATATTTTTAAGAGAAAAAAAAACTCAATCCACAATGCGCTTTCACATGCATATAATTGAAAATAAAAGAAATTTATTTCTGAGGAGGTTTGAAAGCAGGGTTGCCAACTCTTGACCGAGGAAAAACTGGAGAGTTGAAAAAACAAAAAATGTAGATAGAAAAATAGAAAAAATAATAAATTTATAAATTACATTTGTGCTTCACCCTTAAAAAAATTTAAGAATTTCAAATTCTGAATTTCAAATTCCTAATGTATTTTGTTAGTGTGATTTAATGTCAAAAAAAAGTTTCGCACGAAAACTTTTTTTTGACATTAAATCACACTAACAAAATACATTACTTTTTTTCATAAATTTCAAATATTAATGACAAAGCTGCCAGAGTAGGATTTTCTTTAGAGGATTTTATTACATCGGGGCAAAAATTATGAACAATTATTGTACAAGGAAAATCAATTAGAATGACAGAACTTGAATTTCAAAAATGTTTTTTGTTGTGTGAATTTCAAATACACGCTTCAGCCAAAGCGTGTATTTGAGATTCACAACAACAAAAAAAAATTTGAATTTTACACAACAAAATACATTACAAATTTGAAATTCAAAATTTGAAATTCTTAAATTTTTTAAGGGTGAAGCACAATTATTATTAACATAAACAAACGAAACATAAAATAAACCGCATATACAAAAATAATTCAAATTAGAATAAAACTTTATAAAAAGTAATATAAAATAAATACAATTATTGAAATTAGAAAAAAATTAGTTAATTAATGAGATCAATTATTTCTTAAAGGTATTAATAACTTTGTTTTGGAACAAATGATACTATAACAAATGACATCTACTGGTGAATGGCTTATGTGAATTTCTTTTTTACTTTAAAATTATTAATTTTGAAAAAAACTGGTAAAATTTTAAAAAACCTGGAGACTGGAGTTTTAGTTGAAAAACTGGAAACTCCAGGGTAAAACACCCCAGTTGGCATCCCTGTTTGAAAGACTCATCGGAATTGGCATACCAATTTATTTCATAAAGCATTTTTTCGTTCCTGATTTACAAGGTGTATTGTGAAAATTTTCTTTTCAGTTGTATATATAATTTTTTAAACGCCTCATAACTCTAGTGTCTACTAGTCCCTAGTCCTAGTGCATTTATAACAAAATCGTAGAAACCACACAAATGTATTTCTTTATAATAATTATCCTTTGCTAAAATCCTTTTTATAGCTAGATTTATAAACAAATTGATATTGATACTTTATAATTTTATTATGCTTTTTTTTATATATAGGTAATACATTGAAGCCGTAAATACGTTCCAATTTTATCGATTGTTCTTAGAATGAATAATGAAATTATTTATTTATTATTTATAATATTTTCAACAATTTACAACATTTAATAATAATTCTTTTAATATTCAAAGTATATGGTTCATTTAAATTTAATTTAAAACACGGTTTTTAAAAATATCAATTTTTTTTTCAACTAAATAAGTTTTTCAATTTTGGAAAACACACAAACAAAAATGAAATAAACTCCTTATAGTTTCAAATAAAGTAAATTTTAGGGCTACGCTTTATACATATTTTACAATTTATTTTAATTTTTAACGCTTTGATTTACCAAGAAGAAATAGTATATTTTTAAATTGATATTAACAGTTCTCAATTTTCTTTTTGATAAATATTAGGCTTCGAAACTAATTTTGGATATACTACAGGAGTCCATAGGATAGAAGTTCTTTCTGTGCGCCCCTAGTTTTATTTTATTTTTATATTTATTAAAATAATTTTCAATAACTTCTTATTGGAATGCAAACAAAACTATTTTTTTTCATTAATACATATTATTCTTAAAAAATAACAAAGCTTTTGCTACAATAAGAAGGATAACAATAATATAGGTTTTTTTTTTTGTAGAAATTTCAACTTAAAAATAAAAAAATATTACAGACATTAAAATAAATGTAAATAAAAATTATAAACTTTTGGCTAGTCTTTTGCTAACAACATTTTTACTACAATAATCTCATTTGATTGTTGCAGTAATTTAGCAATGTTCACGAATAATTTGTGTGTAACCAGAGAAGTTCTACAAAAAATTTAACAGTAAGTGTTTCAAAATTACAATTCTATATAATCATGAAAAAAATTAACAACAAAACAATATTATTTTATTTTTCTCTAAATTTAATGCTCACTTAATTTATTATTGTTTTTTTTCTTGTATGATTTTCTTAATTGGCTAAAAAATAATTTTTCAATAAATTTTAAAGTTTCGTTCAGAAAAAAAAAATTAAATACATTGGTTGAATTTTACTTAAAAACAAATTTAATCTTCCAAACTTCTGAATGCAGCTTGCATATCTTCATGCAGTTGATCAAAATCAGCTTTAATTTTGGCTTCCCCATCTTTAACAGGGTCCTATAAATAAGTTGAAAAAAAATAAGATTTATTTGTTAATTTTTTTTCTCACTTAATTAAAATTGTGTCTCAAAAATTATCACTGATAGAAGGATTGGGTGGTAATATTTATTTTACTATGATTGAATTTCTTTCAAATCTTTTGAGAATATGTTGTAGTTTTTTGTCTTATTTTCAACTAACTTATTCAAGCCTAAATAGAACTATAGTATATTACTTTAGAAGGAAATGGTCTTAATTTCGATAACTACGCTCCACGGATATGATTATCCTTATTCTATTGTATACAATATACTAGAATTTTTTTTCACATTTACCTTAAATTTCATGGATGATAGTTGATACATAATGTTACCCATTGAATCACGAATAACATTCCATGTTATTTTGTTTTCTGATTGTGCTGTTGATTCAACTGAATGTCTAGCCATATCGTAAAATGCAATCATATTTTTCAACATACCAACAGTTTTGTAAAATGGACAAAATCTATCATACGACGAATATGAATTTTGTTGCAAGAAATCATCCTTTAATAATTTAGCAACTTCCAATGTTATTTTATCAGTTTCAGCCAATGACGCTTTACCGACCAATTGCACAATTTCAGACAAATCTTCTTCTTCTTGGAGAATTTCTTTCACTTTAGTACGTAATGGTACAAATTCTTGGAAATTTTTATCATAGAAATCATCTAATGCTCTCATATATTTACTATACGAAATTAACCAATTGATGGAAGGGAAATGTTTTCTTTGAGCTAGTTTTTTGTCCAAGCCCCAAAATACTTGTACAATACCCAATGTAGCTGATGTAACTGGATCTGAGAAATCACCACCAGGTGGCGACACAGCACCTACAATAGATACAGATCCCTCTCTTTCTGGGTTACCTAAACATTTAACGCGACCAGCACGTTCGTAGAACGAAGCCAATCGGGCTCCTAAATAGGCGGGATAACCGGAATCAGCGGGCATTTCAGCCAAACGACCCGAAATTTCTCTCAAAGCTTCAGCCCAACGTGAAGTTGAATCAGCCATCATAGATACATTGTAACCCATATCACGGAAATATTCTGATAATGTGATACCGGTATAAATAGAAGCCTCACGAGCTGCTACAGGCATGTTAGATGTATTAGCAACTAGAGCTGTACGTTTCATAATACTTTCTGTTACACCCTCAATTTCAACTGACAATTCAGGGAAATCACGCAATACCTCAGACATTTCATTACCACGTTCTCCACAACCTACGTAAACAATAACATCTGAATTGGAGTATTTTGATAAGGCCTGCGAAATGACAGTTTTTCCACAACCAAAAGCTCCTGGAATAGCAGTTGTACCACCTTGAACACATGGAAACAAAGAGTCCAATACACGTTGCCCTGTCAACAATGGATGATTGGCTGGTAATTTTTCGGTAACTGGACGTGGTTGACGGACTGGCCAAACTTGCAACATGCTATGCTTAGAGATTTCATTATCAAATTCAGTTTCAAGTACAATTTCATCAACATTGTAGTTGCCTGCTGGAGCTATATAACGAACAGTACCTCTGGCACGTGGTGGTACAATCATTTTGTGTTTGACTAAAGTGTTCTCATGTACTAAACCATACAAATCTCCACCAGTAATGTGAGAACCAGCTTTCACATTCAATGGATTAAATTCCCACATTTGTGTACGTGATAATGATGGTACGTTAATACCCTTTGGGATATAAATTGATTGAGTGGATTCGTTAATATCTTTCAGCGGACGTTGAATACCGTCAAAAATGCTACCCATTATTCCAGGACCTAATTCAACAGATAATGGCTTGCCAGTACGAAGTACTGGATCTCCAACAGTTACACCAGATGTTTCTTCATATACTTGGATTGTTGCCAAGTCACCTTCTAAACGAATAATTTCACCGACCAATTCATAATAACCGACTCGAACCAATTCGTACATAGCTGATCCAGACATTCGTTCGGCTGTTACGACTGTAATTTTAAAATAAACAGAAAAAGAAAATAAATATAAAATCCCTTATACCTATACTTAAACATACTTTATCCATATTATGAGTGAAATTTAAGATGAAAATAATATAAAATTTACGAAAGATGAAATTAGACTTCAACTAGGTACAAGTTGCTTAATTACATAATATGGCTCCTTCTATATTCTGTTATTACTAATTTTCTATCAGTGTTTCAAAATACAAAAAAAAAAAACCAATACCTAGAACAAATTTACGAACCATCAGGACAATCGCTTTAAGTAGACTTGGTAGGTAGGTTAAATTTCGATATTAGGCATTTATGACGGCTTGTGCTTGAAATTGAGTTTAGATGCCTAACATAATAAAATTTAATTTGTATTAATAGTTTATCGAAATAATGACCTTGAGACGACGAGGAAATCTTTAACTTATTGGAAGGGTTTGAATAAAACAAATAGAAAAAATTCGATTAATCGAGAATATTATGTTTTTCCTTTGAAATAATAATTGATTTTTCCAATAATAAAATAATTATTAATAGGTATCTTATTACTTTATTCAGAATTTCCAATTGTAAAATGTTCTATGCTTTATCAGGTGCTTATCGTTTAGGTACTCACCTGGACCGGAGACAGCAAAAACTCGCCCATATTTCCCTTCATCATCTTCATCTTGCATTCTTTTTAAATTTGACATTTTTTTAAATTAAATTTTCTTTATTTATTTTTTTTTTTTTTTTGGGGTTTCTAAATTAGAAGAATCCTAAAATAAAAATTAAATAAATTATTAATTTTAATTTACAGGGGAAAAAAAAATAAAAAAAGACGAAAAGTCACATGACCTGAAAAATTGTAGGTAAAAATTATTGAAAAAAAATTAAGATATTCAGCTGACTGGATTTGTGATTTGATTGTTGGT
This sequence comes from Hybos culiciformis, assembly GCA_964007475.1. NCBI lineage: Eukaryota > Metazoa > Arthropoda > Insecta > Diptera > Hybotidae > Hybos > Hybos culiciformis. The sequence continues at coordinate 41,565,640 of OZ023275.1, read as the reverse complement.
TGGGCTCAAAAGATTAAGAAATTTCTTTTTGCAAATTAATAAATTTGATATTATTTTAAAAATTAAAAAAAAAAAAAAATCTTACAAGAAAAAAAACTATGAAAAAAAATCAAAATTAGAAAATTTTCAATTCAACGTCATGCGCAATTTTTATTTCATTATAAAAGATAGATTTTTTGAAAAATACAAAATTCAGCTAAAATTTTAATAAATTTTTTTTTAATTTAAATTTAAAAAAATTAATAATTGATGAATTATTCTTACTCACTTAATTTAAATTTAATAATTAATTAATGGAATTTTTTTATTTTTCACCAAATTATTTTGAAGAACTTTTTTCACAAGAAGAAAAATGAAATTAAAAAGAATTTTTTTTTTTTTGACTTTTTTTCTCCGTGATCATAAGACAAGGAGTGCAAGTCGGCACATAAATATAGCCATTTTAAAAGCTGATTTTTTTAAGCGAGTTGACTTACAAACGTTTGTGGAAATGAAACAGAATACAAAAAAAAAATTATCACAATCACAATTTTAATTTTAATTAATTATTTTCAAGTTAATAAATAAAATAAATATTTTTTTTTTTTTTTTAATAAAACGATTGAATTCATTTAATTTTTTGTTAAATTATTGGAATGGTCGTAAAAATTCTCATAATAATTCCCTTGCAGCTCTATATATTTTATATCTATGTTTTCTGCTTGCAAATTATATCTATTCTTGTGACGTCACAAAATTGACATTTTAATTTAATTTTTTGAAAAGGCAAAAATATTTTCAGCTAGCAGCAAATATCAATATCAAGTTCTTGATTTTCATTTTGACTTTTATATAAATTTTTAATTTAATTTTAAAATAACAAAAAAAATAAAGTAACAATTATTATTGATTAGGTTTATTCAATAGGAAGGAGTTAATTTTGAATTTTATTAGAAATTATTTATAAAAATGACTCGGTAAATATATAATTTTTTTTTTTTTTTATAGTAGAAAAAGATGGTATAGTTTTAAGTTTGTTATAACCTTTAAAAAAAAAAATTAAAATTTTCATACAAAAAGTTTTTGGTGGACTTGCACCAGCAGTGAACAGTCTCATAAACGGAATCTAATAATCCCTTAATCTTTTCAATGAATTGTTTTAGAGATTTTTTTCTTTTTTTTTTTTATCTAGATATGATTAAAAATTATCAGGTTAATATCAATTGTGAATTTCGCGCCTTAAATATTGAATATGACTATAAATTCTTCCTTACAGAATATACCTAAGTTATCAAATGTCTGTCATTAACAAACGCCAAAATAGGATAATGAAGAGAAAGAAATAAAAATTAAATGAAGTGTGGAAAAATCATCATCAAACGATCACTTTTCTGTATTTCTCTGAAATAGGAGTTGACTGGCCCATCCTCGTTCATAGGTTAATTTAGCAACACGAGTAAAATAACTTTTGTTTTTCTTATTTAGTTAGATATTTATTTGATATGGATGATAAGTAGGTAGTAGAATAGTCTAAACAGAGCTATAGATTTAGTAAATTAGGTAGGTAGTTGAAATTTAAATTATGTTTTCATTGAATATTTCTATTTTTTTAGTGCTTGTATTGAATTGGGAGATGTAACTCCACATAATATTAAACAATTGAAAAAATTGAATACTGTTGTGTTTCCGGTGTCATACAATGATAAATTTTATATTGACGTTTTGGAAGCTGGTGAATTAGCAAAATTAGCATATTATAATGACATTGTAGTGGGAGCTGTATGTTGTCGAATCGATACTTCTGAAAATCAACGTAGATTGTATATAATGACATTGGGTTGCTTATACCCATACCGAAGATTAGGAATTGGAACTGTTATGTTTAATCACATTTTAAATTATGTCGAAAAAGATGGAAATTTTGATTCAATTTTTTTGTAAGAAACTTTAATTTTAATAATTTGATTCTGTATGTTTAAAGTACTTGGCTGATTTCGAATTTTGTTCAGTTCCTAAGCCATTTACTTATTTCTTATTTTAATTTGCACCAAATGAGACTATACGATTCTGGGTCCTGAACTAAAAAGTTCTCAATAACCCAAGGGTTTTTTTCCAGTATAAAGTTTTATGTTTTTGAAGTTATGGATTCCTCAAAAATTTTGTACATGTGGAAAGAACGGAATTTTAAGTCCCCATTATGACTTAAGATTCGAACTGGATGTTTAGAACAAATTTTAATGAAATATGATTAGATATTAGGCCGATTTTAGAAACCAAAAATAATATCAAGTGTCTTAATCCAAAATGTTAAAAAAGGGATCTATTCTATATTGATCTACAACTACATTTTAATAATAGAATTATAGTGTTAATTCAATTGTCATTCTTAAAATTTATGAAATTTTGTATTACAACTTTTCTGTTTTCAAAACGCTTGATTCTATTAGTTGAAAAAATTTATTAAAATTATAAAAATTATTTATTTTCTAGACATGTTCAAGTGAATAATGATGGTGCTATTGCATTTTATAAAAAATTTGGTTTTGAGATTGTTGAAACAAAGGAACATTATTACAAAAGAATTGAACCAGCGGATGCTCATGTCTTACAAAAAACCTTACGTAAAAAAGAATCAAATGGTGTTTTAACGCAATTAAATGGAAAAAGATAAATTGTAAATACTTCAAATTCGTATTCATATTTAAAAAAAAAATTCTAAACAAAATCTTTTAGACCGCATGTAAGAAAAAACAAAAATTTCATTTGTATAATTTTTTATTTTTATCAATTAATATAAAAAATAAACAATTTTTTTTTATAAACAATATTTGAGCAACAAAAAAATTATTTATTTGTACTACTCCTTCAATTTTCTTTTTGTTAAAAGAAATTGGGAATATTTATCTCAAAATTTAATGATGTCGAAAATTCAAAATATGTTAAAAACATTTTTTTTTTCATTTTAAATAAATCGAACTAATCCAATATTTTTGTTTAATTGTTGTGTTAATGCGAAGTTTACAGAGAAGACTTGTACTTATTTAGATCTTCACGTCGGAAACAGAGTTATAAAATTATTGTTAAATTTCGTTATTTTTTCTTCCATTATTATAAAGTTTAATTATTACTTTTTTCGGTAGTATAATTTCTTAGGTGATTGAGAAACTAACCATGGAAATGTCTTAATTGTGATTCAATGTTTTTTTTTTTGATGAAAAAGTAACAACAGTGGTTATGGTTTTTCGAGTTAGTTTCATTTATAAAATTGTTTGTGCTATATTTCTTATAGGAGTAGTATTTTTTAATTGAATTTTCATAATTTTCAATAAATAATGTTTTATTCATACAAAATGTATTTAATCAAAAAACAGTTAAAAAAAAAAACGATATCAAACTTATTTCTGCTTAATAATAATTTTTTTTGTAAAAAAATAAATTACATATTTTTATCTGAAATTTTTTTTCTAATTATATTTTTTAACAACAAAATTTGATAACATTTTCTTGAAAAAAAAAAAATTAAAAAATGTTCAATATTATTGAAAATAAATATATAAATTTAATAATCTAAAGAAGAATTATTTATTTTGAGGTCTAGAAAGTAAAGTTTTTATGAAATAATGAAAAGGAAATGAACTGCACGTTATTCAATATTTTTCATGCATTATTTTGCAGTAATTGAAACAAAATTTAATTTAATTTAAATTTCTTAATTGAATCAGAATTTTCTTCAAAAAAATTTATGTTAAATCAAGCTGTGAAAACAGTTTTGAGAAAATTCTGAAATACAATTGTTGGATTTAATGAACTTTGGATTTCTGGTTGATAATTTAAATACTATATAAAATTTCGATGTTATTTTGTTGAAATTTGAAGTACACACAAAAGTTAAACAATTTGAATTATCTCTTAAATATTATTGAATTTCGTAATAGAAGCTTATTAAGCTGAAATAAATTAAAATTGCGTATTATGTGAATTTATTATGTGTATATTAAATTAAGGTTTTTTTACCATCATTTTAACTATTAAAGAATAGCATCTGTTTTATTAAGAACTAATATCTGTTTTATTATTATTTATGTGAACTGTTTTCAATTTCTGTTCGACAGCTTTTTGTCTGTCTGATCTGTCTTGCGGTCTAAATTAAAATGATTTTTAATACTAGAATTCTCGTGCACTAATAAATATGAAGTAGATAGACGTTTAGACAGAATAAAGAGTTGCAGTTAAATATTCCATTTTCAGTACCAGCAAAAGAAAATATCTTACCATTATAAGATATCCCATACATATTATAATAAATTCCAATATTCTCGACTCACAGTCAAATCTTAAAAATTTAAATTTTAAACAAATAAAGTTCCTTTAACATTGACAAATGACAAAAATAATGCAACAAAGAGTATTGTTATTTTAAGGTACAAAAATTTATAAAAATTTTGGGGCTTAATTTTGATAATTGGTATAGTGTTAGATTAAGAAAGCGATATTTAATCCCTGATACATTGTCATTCCCAGGGCAGGGACAGGGACCAAAGAAAAAATTGTGAAAAAAATCACATAGCCTGTTTTTCTTATTAATAAAAAAAATTATAAATTTACCTAACAATAATACTTTTATAAAATGTAAAATTTTTGGTTTTACAAAGATACTTTTTAATGCGCGTTTGCTTCTTTATCTTTTTAATGAGCCTATGGTTTCAGACAAGAGTATTATTTTCTAATATATATTTTTTAACATTTTCATTTTTTTTTTGTAAATCCATTGTAGATTTTTGAGTTAAAAGTTAAATAAATTACTATATAATAAAAAGCTTTTAATTCATATTTTGTATTATTACACTAAGAAATTTACAAATTTATTATCTAAAAACTGGCACATGTGTGCCGTTACACATTTTACGTGCCTTCCGCCGGGTCTAGTAATCCCAAATTTCAATTTATCTTTATGGCTTATTTATGGAGTGTATAATATTTTTATTAATTTAAATGTAAAAAAAAATACTATCAGTAGATTAACAAAAAATTTAACAAAATTTTTTCGTTTGAAACGGGTTTATTTCGAACAGCACATAATTTTTATATTTTTTAAACGTTAAACGTTGTATTTATTTTATTATATATTTTTTTTAAATTTTCAAAATCCATTTTTTTTTTTTAAATAAAACTTGCGAAGCTTTATAGACTACTTTACCTTTTTAGTAAATAAATATTAGGTTACAAATTTACACAAGTACTTTTTTAATTAAAATTTTATAATAATTAATTAAAACTAGTAATTTTATATAACTATATATTTTTTGTATAATATAAGTTGTAATTTTAATAATTAACAAAAAAGCTTAGAAATAAAATAATAGAGTATTTAAAAATGGAGAAAAGTTTCCCAAAAAAAAATTTATCCTTATTTACGTATATATTTCCTTAGCCCTCGTTTTCATTTTCCTCTAATAAATCTTTTATATGAGATGAACACATCCTTGAACCTTCCATAGCGTCGTTAGACAACTAAAAATATAATATAATAGTATTAGTTGTAAGTAATACATGTAGTACTAAACAAGTTTTCTTTATTAATGATCGTTAGAAAATAACTTCTTGACATAAATTATTTATATATGAGTGTGTATTATTATAATGCTTACCATTGTAAAGTTAAGGAATCCATGAGGCAATCCTTCTAAAATACTTAAAGACACTTTAACATTAAGTTTTCTTAATTTTTTTCCAAACATTACACAGTCATCTAGGCAAGGATCCATATCAACTGTCTGAAAATATAAATTTATTCCATTTACAGCTGACATTTTTGAATTTTCTTTGTTTTTGAATTTATTTAACGAATTACTTACCAGTATTTTGGTTGTTGGAAATTTTTCCAAATCTTCATCTTTTGCATAATAAGGTGACAGTAACGGATCTTTAGGAACATCAAAAATAAATTCATCGGTTGGACTGCGAGCAATTAATGCATTGAGTTTTTTTAAGTCGCTTTTTGAGCATTGTGCAGATTGAATTTTTTTTGAAGAGCCAATAAATTTATTTATTGTAGATGATAAACTATTCACACAACTATTTAATTTACTTTGAATTGAATCTGAAGAAATTATTTCCTTGCTGGTTTCTAAAACAATATCTTCTTCGGATTGTGTCTTTGAAATGGTCGGATTAATTGTTAATTTATTCGAATTTGGAGATTTGTCTACATATTTTCCTATAAAGCTATCAACATATTTTTCGGAGTCGCTTTTATTCGTACATTGTTTTGGCTCATTTGATTCAATAATTGGCATGTGGGTAATTGGTTGTGAATCATCTTCAAATGACACACATGAACTAACTGGTGTCATTAAATCAGTATTTCCTGTTTGGCTATGCAGAGAAGCACTGGCAAACGTATCACTCTCACTGAATGGGCTAATAGGTTGTTGATCATCAGCACAAACTTCTGAAGCTTTTTCAATTAATTCCCATTTAGAATGATCTGTTTGACTGTTGGCCAAAGAGTATTGCAAGTTTTGTGCACTGGCATTACGAATTTCTTGCATTTGCTTAACTCTTTCACTGTTTTCTTGAAGAGTTTGGGGGCTTGGAGCTGCGTAGGCTTTAAGGCATCTCATCATAAAACCAAATGGTAAAATTGGATCCATTAAGCATAACATTCTTGCTGGGCTGAAATTTTATTTGAAATCAAAACGGAGTTTAAATAATCCAGCGAAATTTATATTATCAAAACGGAGCTTATTATACCTGGGAATAAAGCTGACTAAAGTGGGGCAATAGGCCATAAATATTCCATCTGGCTTCCGAACACCCATTTGAATACATTTCAATGTTATCCCAATACATAAATTGGCACCTGCCGAGTCTCCACATACTACCACTTTCTCAGCGGTAGTTCCAAGTTGATTTGCGTTTTTCAAAGCCCAACAGTATGCGTAGAACGCTTCATCAATTGCTCGAGGAAACGGTGCTTGTGGTGCTAAACTATAATCTAGACTTAAAATGGGAGAATTTAAATATACTGCCCAGTCACGTAAATATAGTTCATGAGATTTTGAGCTCTGAGCTACAAATCCACCACCATGACAATGAAAAATTAAATTTTTACTACGGGGTAAAATATTTTTAGTTTTTCCTTCGGAACCAACCATTCCTAAACGACGTTGAGAAGAAAGCAGTCGTACCGAAATAGGACTGGCTCCAATATGTATAGAAGGCACTGGAATTTCAACGTCATTGCCTTCAAATGTTTGCATTTTCAAAGGCTCTGGAGGTATTTCCATAACAGTATTAACCTTAACAGTTGAGCCAATTATTGATGGCAACATATGCATCAGTTCAGATTCAGCCAAAAACCAGAATGATTTACAGAAATTTATATCTGCATTTTGGGATATATTCACCTAAGTAAGGAGAAAAAATAGAAAATGATTAATTTATTATTTCAAGTTAAACGACATTGATCTTACGATTCTTCTTGCTCTGAGTTCTGGACTTATAAAATATTTGGAACCATAAACCCAACTGGTTGTTTTTGCTATGCGACCTCCATTGGAAAAATATGACTCCGAAAAGCTTGCCATGCATATAGAGATGAAGCGCAATGCACCTGAAAAAATTTTATAAATTTTTAGGAATAATTGTAGTTTCAGGTTTTTCAATATAAAATTATGGTTAGTTAATATAATTTTATGAATATTGGAGCTTTATCAGAAAAGGCTAATGCTATCATTTAGATTGAAGCTTTATACGGGATGAAATTAAAATTTTCGCTGGGAACATAATTACGAAAACGAAATGAGTTTAATGTAGAAAAATTCGCTCTTTGCAGATCTAAAATTTATTAGAACCTGTCAAGCCTTTTTAAATTTGTTTTTGTATTAAAAATAAAAATAATTTCTGTCTCTATATGATAATTTAAAGACTATTAACAAAATTTACTATGACAAATTCTGTATAACGTTATTCATGAAGATATTATTTGTTATCAGCAGCAATAAAAATAATAATATTGCAGTCAAAACAAAAAATTAATAGTGGCCCGGATCTGGTAAAATAGATAACATTTCCATTTTTAAATATATAAAATTCTCTATTCACGTTTTTTACTTTATTTTCCATTTCTTGATAATTAAATAAAGATACCGCTGTTTTTAAAGCTTAATGACAAATAAAAGATTACTCTCGCGACTTTTATTTCTATTGATAATAAATAATTAATGTTCGCAAAGACGGCTAGAAAAAATTATGAGAATATTAAAAACCAAATCCTTTTATCCTTTTATCAAACAAAAAAAAAAACCGGAAAAATACCTTGCATTGATTGGCGATATTGGAATCCCAAACATCTCCCTAAAAATAATTAATTCCAAATGAAAATTAATAAATAAAATATAATATATTTTGTCTTATTTCGAACCATAAAAACTGTATTGATTTATTAATTCCCCTCGTTCGAAAAGTTCTTCCACCGTGTAAATATCCTAAAAAAATTGCAATTTTAAAACAATTTGTTTAAAATGTATTAAGAATATATAAAATTCAAACCTTTGCAAATAAATCTCCTTTGTCACTCCATTCTCTCAAAACAAATAGATATTCAAGGCAAGTACAAATACTCGATAATAATTGATAAACAGAATCAATTTCTTTAACGTAAAAACCCTTACGATAAAATACCTTGCGTCTACTAACCATTAAATTTCGCGAAATTTGTAAACCATATTCAATACACAAATTCGTTACACGAACAAAACTTCGATAACCATTCCCAGGCGTTTTCTATGAAAGAAAAACGTTTCAAATTCACAAGAACACATAATAAATTAAAAATTATTCATTTTCGAATCTTACCTCATCGAAATCATATTCTGATGCAAAATCTAAAACTTTTTTCACATTATCTTGGGCGATTTCAATTTTTTCAATGAAATTCGTAAAAGTTGTGCATAGATTTTGGCCTTTGGGAGATGGATCTGATTTAAAAAATTCAATATGTTCTTTACATAATGATTTCAACTCTATATAATTGCAAAAATATTCATCATTTCCGTTTAAATTTCCATTTGATTCTTCTGAAATAAAAAATTGGAAAAAAAGGGTTTTATTATAAATTATTTGTAGGTAGTATAGAATTCTACTTATATTTTGTAACGCTAAAAACTGAGAAAATAATAATTGTTAGATACATAAAACATCAACATTGTACCATAAAGGAAGTATAAATAGAGGAACTAGTCCCTTACAAAAAATTCGAATAAAAAAAGTTAAACAAAATTAGATCAGACCCCCAAGCTTTTATTTTTGTTTAGAATATATCGCTATAACGAGAGAGCTTTATAGCTTTTAAAATATTTTTTATATAAAGCTTTTAAAAATAAACAAAATATTTCCTTTATTATAATTGTATTTTAATGTTTACTAGTATTTGTATAAAAAAAAAATTGGGTTAGATAAATGTAAATAAAAAAATTATATTTGAAAGCATGAATAAATTCATTTTATTTCATGTTTATTTACATATCGTCGGTCTCGTGCAAAAAGGTCGAAACTGTAAGTTTGGCCGTTTTGACCTAATATTGTACAAAAATCATAAAAAAAACTAAAATTTGAATATGTTCAAAGTCGAAAGCTCTCATAAATTATCCGCAATGACTATTTCTATTTTCCCGAAAGTACCAAAACGTACTACAAAAAAAAAATAAATTCAAAACCAATTTTCTCAAAACTATGTTTTTGCAGTTTCGTGATTTTTGCATGAGACCGACGATGCTCACATTATTTTATATTATTGGAATAATGATTTTTTTTGTTCTTTTATTTTGGTTTGTAAGGATATTTTCACTTTTTAAGAATATCCCTTTCAAAAATTTTGAGCCTTTTGTTATTAAAAGTGTTAAAATTTTTTTTTTATAAACATTTTGAGCAAAATAGTTATCAAAAAATTTTATATGAAATCTGTTAATTTCAAACAGATCATCTTTTGGTGCTTTCAAATAAAATATTTCCAAATCAGTCTCATAATTCTTGAGATATAAAAATTGTTCTGATTTCAATACAAGAAGGACATCATTAGTTTTTTTAAAAGTTTTTTTTATGATTGGGGTCGATAGAAGATAACTTGTTTAGCCGACTACTTTTTATGGAGCTCCAACTTCATGAATTAGTAAAATATTTACGTGAAGGTTGCGCATTAAAAAAAGTGCGACTATCTACTCATTAATATATAAAATAAATTAATAAATACTTTACTTTATATTATTCAAATTATTTGTACTTATTTTAATTCCGTATCCAAATTGTTAAATTTTCAATAATAATAAAATATTCCGGTATAATTTTCTTAATGTCCTTATAAAAAATTTCAAAATTTAAATAATTAAAACAAAGTTCATGCAAAATATTTTAATATACATGTACCATTAAATGCAAAACACTGTTATTTTAAAGAACGAACTAATTAAACGTAAATTTACAAAAAAAAATAAAACAATGTCTCCCACTATCTTTTAAGAATATTTTATCCAAAGGATATAGGTAAAATATTATGACATATTATCTCTTTTTTAATGTAAAAATTAAATTGTAATAGATATATTTATTGATTTGAAATAACTTATGATAAGAATTTTATAAATTTCAATAAAGACGAAGATGCTAGTTTCATAGTTGTAATAAATTGATATTAGCACATCACAACAATACATATTTAGACACATTTTTTTTCATTTATTCATTATAGTATAGTTATGATTTTTCGCACAACTACATTCGAATTTTTATAAGTTGTGTAATTTTAAAACTAAAGATCCTCAAAATTGAAAAAATTAATGAGTATTAGAGAGAATAGAAAAGCTTTTTTGTATACATATGTTTTGGGGGTCTGAAAAAGTAGGAAAAAAAATAAAAACGATATTTTAAAAAGTTGTTTGACATATTTACTCTATATTATACTTCCTTTATGATTGTACCAAAATAACATAACTAGTAGGTGACTAACCTACTTACCTATCTGAATTATAGATACATCCCATGTAGCTATTTTTGACTTATAAAAAAAAATCTTAAGGCTCTTGTAAATTAAGAATTCGCTTATTACGGTGATAAAATATATGTTAACCATTAAAATTAAAAATTAGCTCAAATTTAAGTAATGATGTATCTAAAGGTCATAAGAAAACATTTGGCTTATATTACAATTAAACCGTAATGCTTACAAATAAAAATGCTTATGCATGTATTTTAGGATCGACATGGTAGTGTTAATTACTGATATTTTTATGCTCCAATTAACGCTGTACTTTGTAAAGGTCAACTAATTCCCTTCAACCGCTTAGTAAGCTTATTAATTCACAATCTTATTTAATAATAAATAGTGAAATTTGATCATAAATCTTCATTACAATATCAAGGTGTCGTATAAAACGCTTAAATTTAAATTCAATTTAAAAAATACCTAAATCAAAAACAAACATTATTTACATTAAGAGACAACATGTTCCTGCTTATGTAAGCATATTCTATTGCTTACGAACTTCATATTATAGTTTACTGACGCTTAAAGTTTTTCCAAATATTATGATTAATCTCTAAATTTGCAGGGTCGAGGAGACATAAAATAGATGGTACATTTGATTATGAAGCCTTGAAAGCGAGCTCGAAAGTAATTGATCATCTTCCATGCAGATCATTCAATAAAAGAAAAAGTCAAAAAAATATTATAATTGAACATAATATAAGCATAATTCTTCAGATTGCCTTTTTTATTTGCTTAAATAAAAATATTAGTGTCTTTGGTGTCAATCGGTGTCAATATTTCTTTTTTTTGTTCTTCCAAATAATTATAATAAAATTAATTAAATATTATTAATTAGTTTACTCTTCAAATGAAATCAATATTTTTTCTTTGCATATTTATTTTGCTTATTTTTTTTAAATTTTTAAGAGCTATCTAAGTAGTTTAAATTATATTAAGTTCATCTCAGATTTAACAAGAGTGGTTAATTTGGAATTAAAAGTTTATCATAAGTACATATACTTCCTATTTATAATAAAAGTATAACCTAATTATACTTTTGTATTTACAATATATTTTAATTAAATTAACATACTTAAGTAAGTATTTAATTGTTTGTTCTCTAAAAAAAACTAAAGTAAAAATCTTTCGCAATTATATATAATTTGACTTCGGCCTCTTGCAATATTGCACTAAAACCTAGATTTAAACGTATCATGCGTTATTGCATATATCTAACTAAATACTTCTGATTGAGCTCGTGGTATTATATAAACACTACTTATTGTCAAAAGTACAAAAGTAAAAAATTAATTTATGCTCAACAGTTCACTATTTGCAAATATAAATTATTATTTTAATAGTACAAAGTACGCAATTTTAAAATTTAAAAAATGACATTGTTTTGATTAGAAACTGGATATGACATATTTTTTAGTTGAGTGAACTTTAAAAAATAAAATGAATTGAATAATAAGTTATTTATAAAAAAAAATAATAGGTAAGTACCAAGGTATTAAGTATATACTTACTTAATAAATTTGATAAAATTATGAATAAGTTAATTCCCTAGAAAAAATATATAAAACACTATCGATAAAATTTAGAATATTACTTATTGGAAGAAATTGGAAAATATGTGACTGGGTACCAAGTACATGCTAATAGTACAGTCAGTAGACTTACAGTCAGACATACTTGAAAAGTAGTTAAATAATATTAGTTTTTGAATGGACAAAACACAGTTAAAAAGTAAGTTATTTGTCTTTCTTGTCCAAAGAAAACATTCTTATTTTATAAAAATAGAATTGAAGGTGAATTAAACGTAATCAAATACAAATATAAGCCATTTTCACATTACTTATGCTTCGAACCAAAATTAAATTAAATATTTTATTGTAAAAATCATGATGAATACTTAACGTAAGTAACTATATATGTTCTCACAAAAAAAAAAATACATTTAAATATTTCCCAGAGTATTTCCTAGTTCTTTTGTCTCACAGAAAATATATTTTTCTATAAATTTTACAAAGAATATCGAAATTTTTGATTGAACTAAATACAAATATATCCAACTCTTTTATCTTTTTTCTACCTACTCAAGTATGTATATAAGATAAACAAAAGTTCCTTTAAGTATTTCCTCTTTCTCTTGTTTCACAGATGACAAAAAATATAAAGTTATATATATTCTAAGACGTCTAGTAGCTATCTTATTCATATATAGTTAATTCCACTAGTCTTTTTCCATAAATTTCTTATCAAAAAAAAATTCCAATGTACCTACATCAATTTTTAGTACCTACATCAATTTTTAGTATATTTTTCTTTAACAAAAATATATAGATCATAAAATAAAAACATTATAAGTATCATAAACTAATATTAATTGCATAAACTACATATGTGTATACGTAGTAAGATATATATCTAAAAAACATTAAAAAAAAATAAAGTAGAACATTAAAAAAAAAAAAAAAACAGAAAAAAAAACAAGTTTAATGCTTACAAAATATGCAAAATGCATACATGGGAAACAAAAACAAAAATAAATAAAATTATAAATTCGTTATTAACAATAATACCTAAGTATCTATCTAAATAACTTACCAATTCTATTTGGTGCTACTACTGATGGAATGCAACCATTGCCATTTAGTTTTAGCGATGAAATTTCGTCATTGATTTTATTACCAGATTTATTCATTATTGAACTTTGATCGGCAATAGAAAATTTTTTTTCTTGTTTATCATTGTTACTAATACCACTGCCATCGGAACAAGTTCTTGCTGACGTTGTTGTTGTTATTGTCACTACATCCACTGACATTATATTTTCATTCAATTTAGATAAATTTTTTTTTTGAATTTGAAATAAAATTTTATTTTTATTCCTAAATGAATTTAAATAATAATTTCTATTAATTATTTTTATTAAATAAGTTAATTTTAACATAAAAAGCCAACAATTGCTTTTAAATATGTACTGTCTTTGTTTACGTTTAATTCTTTTTTATTATTTATTTTTGTTATTTTCTCACCTTAAATGAAGTATTAGTTTAGTCACTTACTAAAAAAGATAAGATTAAAAAATACAAATGATTTTTTTTATCAATGAATTAAGTATCTAGTCATATATCTACGTAATAAAATTTAAATTTCATAAAGTTGTATGTATGTATTGGAAATATTATTTGTGTAAAGCGTAAATCTTATAAATTTTATGTTAATTATACTTAAATACCTTAAATCAAAAAAAAAAAAAATAGATAGAGGTAGATACCTACCTTTGATCACAATTATTTTCTAATCAGAATAATATAAAGTGAAATTAATATTTTTTTTAAGAGTATTGAAGGTCAATATTATAGTGAACAAGTGAGAGTTTGCAAAGTAAAGGTTAATATTTTAACTAGGTACCTATTAGGTATACCTAACTATTTCATAAAATTTTAAATAGGAAGCTAGGTAACTAAGTACTTAAAAAAAATTAAAGAGTATGACGCGGGTAGGACCTATCAACCCGTTTCCGAATTAAAACTCAAGTTTTGATTAAGATAGGTACGAAAATAAAAAATAAAACACGGAGTAAGACACTGTAACAAATTTCTTATACCTATATTTTGTCTAGAACTACAAAAGCTGTTCAGTTTTTGTTTTAATTTACCATGGACAGTGCTGGTTAATACTTTCATATGTACGCACCAACATAATAAGTTTGCTTGGAAAACCTATATATTTAAGTAGGTATTACCTTAGATCTTTCAAGACAATCTTTATTACGAATAACAAAAATATGGTGGGTAGAAGGTTTCATATAGAAAAAAAAAAGTAGGTATCTTATAAGATAACGTATGGTATGGTTAGCGATGACGCATTTTCATTTTTCTTCAAATTATTGAACTTTCTGTCATCATATTGTATGATAGATAATCCAATAAGTTTTTAAGAGTAAGTAAGCAATCTATCTCACGTTACCTACACGTTAAACAGATGAAACAAGAAACACAACATTGATAAAAATATTATTGTTATTCGTGAAAGCTCTTGAATTTGAATGCCAAATCTCTTCTTATCTAATAAAAAAAACCCTTTCGAATTCGAACTAATCCAACCACTCGCTCAGTCTCATGAAATTTTGATTTTTTAATTTAAGATAATTGAATTTAATTGAATTTTTAATTTAGCAAGCAGCCTAAAAATTATTAATTTTGATTTGATTTTTTAATTTTTTTAAATATTTAATAATGACAGCAGCCAAAATGCCAAGAATTCATTTATTGTTTTTTATTTTTGTTTTATGAAATAAAAATTAAAATATTTTACTTATAAAATTATAAAAACCGGTTATTTTTATTTTTTTTGAGTTAAATTTTAAAATTAATCTTTTTTTTTTTTAATTAAATTTTAAATTATAAGATTGGATTTAAATAATAAACAAAAAACCCTACCGTACAAATAAAATGGAAAAATACAACTGAAACTGAAGAATATTAAAAATACTCAATAAAATGAATCTGAATGACAGAATCTTTCAATTTCTAATCAAATTTTATTTTTTTATATGCCGGAGATATACTCAACGACGCGAAATGTGAAAAGATGATGAATTTTATTTCAATTTTAACGGCGCAGCGTTCAATTGAATTTTCACTGCTAACAATTTTTTTTAATTTTTTTTTATATGCTTTCTCGGTTAAATTTTTTTTGGCTATTCGTATTCCCCCCTAGGAATGTTACGTAGTAATTTGTGAACAGTCCCTTACAAAAAACCAAAATTGATTTTCAACACTTAGTTCTTCTCCCAGGATTTTTCTGAATAAAAATATTCTGAATAAAAGTATGTAATGTATTTTGTTAGTGTAATTTAATGTCAAAAATATTTCAAGTTGAATTTTTTAATACATGCCCATGTATTTTTAATATTCTTCAGTTTCAATTGTATTTTTCTATTTTATTTGCATGTATTAAAATATTCTGTACAAAAAAACATCATTACTGTCAAATCAAAGTTGTTTTGATTTGAATTTTTAAAACATTTTTTTTCTTGAAAGAAATAATAATAAAAAGTAAAAAAGGAGAATTTGTATTTTTTTGACACTATCAAAATATTTTTATTCAAGAAAAATAAAAATCCTGGGAGAAGCACTACTGTTTCACCACAACAAAATGATAAATTTGCGCATAATTTATTTCAATCGGCCGATTGTGCAATCTGAATCAAAATAACTTTGATCGCTTACTAGTCCCTTTTGATTTTTTCTTATCCGAATGTTTTCCGAAAGAATTGGAATTTTTGACATTCCTTAAATAAATTTAATAAACAAAAAAAAAATAAACAAAATTTTTTAATTAAAAATTAAAAATCTAAATAAAATTTTTAAAAATAATAAAAATAAAAAACAAATAATAATGTAAAAATTTAAAAATTTTTAATTAAAAAAAAAAAAAAAAAATTCAATAAAAATTATTCAAAATGAATTCTTATTACGATTCTAAAAAATTTCCGGCAAATTTTATAAAGACTGAAGATGACTCTGTTACCGACGGAACTAATGGCCAAAATTTAGCAAAATGTGGTAAGTAGGTACTTTACAAAAATAAGAAAAAAAATCGAACATGAGTTAAATACTACTACTACCTACATAGCTACTAAATATTAATTTACTGACTTGATTATAGATTTTATTATTTGAAATTTTGTCTATTGCCTTCCGGCCTGGAAGCTTCTAAATAAAAATGTCATTCCGCAACGTATATCGGACCATTATATAAATATTCCAAAAAGAAAATTGTGAAAATAAGTCATAAAATTAACAGAAACATAATTCAAATCTGAAATGGATTTTTAAAAATATTACTTAAAATTAATAGCTATAGATATAGGTATTTGTTTTCTGTCGCTCGCCAGGTCCAACTGATGTTCCACTATGTATATACCTATAGAAAGGTATTAATTATTTCACAAAAAAAAATATTTATACCTATTATTTTATTTTAGGTGAAATTTATTTTAATCACGACGGAATATTGACATATTTTTGTACATTGTGTCAAATAAACTTGAGCTCAGAATTTTTGGATCATTTTCAAAGTTTCCATTTAGAACAATTGAGTTTAATTAAAGATTTTGTTGATCCAGATCAAAGTTTATCATTGAATTTATTAGAAGGTAAGATAACGGAAAATTGGATGAAATAATATGAAGGTTTCGAAACAAACAAAAAAAAATTAATTAGAAGTAAAAACTTATGTTTCACTCCTAATTAGAATTAAAATTTCATTAGTATTCAAAATAAATTAAATAAATGCCCTTCATGTTTATATTTTTTAATTTATTTGTCTAGTGAAAACAAAAGGAATTATTTTGAGTCATAAAATTTCGTTAATTTTCTTTTCTAAATCAAAGCTACCCCAATATTAAATTGATTTTGCTTTTGACCTATTTTAGCATCAAATACCTTCAAAACACAACAACCCGAGGATTTTAATAATTTCTTGCCAGATGATGATTCATTACAACAGCAGCAGCAACAATATCAGGGTACAAATAATTTTGAAGATAGTGAATTTACAAATAACGAACTTGAACTCAATGAGCCAACAATATTAGAGACAGAATCTCAAATGCTTGATGATCCTTTGGAAATTAAGCAAGATGGAAGCAATCAGAAAAGAAATTTTTTAAACGGTGACCAACAGCAGCGCCAATATACTTGCAACATTTGTCAGAAATCTTTTATTTTGAAACATCATTTAACGTATCATTTAACAACGCATGATAAAAAACCATACTATTGCGACACATGTGATCAAACTTTTTTGATTAAACATTTGTACTTAACTCATAAGCGCAGTCATGCTTCCACCACCACTACTGCCGCTACAACTCCATTTCCGAAAACTTCAACTAATACTGCTGAAATTATGACAGAATTTCAGTGTTGTGTTTGCTATAAAATATTTCCAAATTCAGAAATTTTAATGGAACATTTAAATATTCACACAAACTGTATGGATCCAAATCTTTACAGTACTAATGAAATTGATCCATCAATTTATAGTGGTGATGACTGGGAGAATAACAGTATACCATTGAAATATTTTGATAATCTGAGCAAACCCAAACCAAAAGGAAAACTTCGGGCAAGCGGTGAAAGACCATTTCCTTGTACAATTTGCAACATGCGATTTAAAATGAAACATCATCTTAAAAATCACTTAGAAACGCATAAAAACTATTGGAGCTAAAAAGGTTCAAAACCATAAAAATAATGAGTTCTATATAATAACAAGATATTTTAAAAGAAAACAAGAAATTTTAATTTATTTGCATTGATTGCAGTAACTGGAATTCTCTAATTTAAAGATTTTGTCTTACATTTATGAAACGGTAAATCTGAACCGACTTGAGTAACGTAACAAATGTTTTACAGAGCTAATCAGTAATTTTATCAACTCAATATGAGATTAAAAAAAATTTAAGAAAAATACACTTTTTTTTCTACTTTAAAATATCTTGAGATCGTACATTTAGATGAAGTGCATAAAATATTTAATTGTTAGAACTAGAAATAACAATTTATAAGTTTAAAGTTTTAAAATTATTATTAAGCTATTACATCACATAAACCTAATTTCTATTATTTTGCGTTTACTTAATTAATGACATTTAAATTTATAATATTTTTCGGTTAGAATTATGTTGTCCCCAACAAGCTTAATATTTTTTCCAATTATTTTTTGGAGGATAGCTGTAGGGAAGCTTAAGAATCATAAAATTGTCAGTTTTCATTGATATTCTAAAAAATGAAGAAAAATGTAATCGAAGAAAAAAAAAATGTTTATGTATAAGAATCGTATAAATTTCAATCTACAAAGTACATACCTAATTGAAATATTCTTTTTAGGAACGATTTTCTCAACAGAAAATATATATATCATATTAAATTGATCTCTCCAATAACATTAAGGGTGGCCCAGTTCTTAAAAAAAAAATTATACGTCCATTCGAAAAAAAAACTTTACATACTAGGATTTAACAGCTACCATTCCACACAGAGAATGCGAAATATCGGAATAAATTAATAAAGATGTAATGATGTTAATGTGAATTAAACTTTTGAATTTCATAAAATATTTTATCTTATTTCTTTATGATAACTGATAGAGTTTTCCATGGAGTGGTAATGAATGCACGTGTGGTACAAAAAAAAAATAAACATATTTATTATAGTTATTGAATTTTCGATTTTTTACTCGTGTATAAAAAAAAAGAGTAGTTGGAGTTTGGGCGGTATGGCTAACTATCTATATAAGAGAATGTGATAAAAATGATAATACTCAAATATTTAATTAATTAAATTTTTTTGGAACAGTACATTCTTTTTTACTATTTCAAAAACATTTTTTTTAGAATAAACATTACTATATACATATTAATTTTCACTTTTTTAATATATAATAACTAACTAGAAAAGTGAAATTGAACTGGCTCTTACAATCGATTATTGCTAACTTAACACTACCTAATGAATTAAATTCAACCCAAGGAAAAATATTTTATTTCGATTTTATTTTAGCTAGATTTTGCCTCATCCACCGATCCTTAATTAATGCTTTATAAAGCCGAGAACGTAATCTACATATTTTTTTAAATGTAATAAAAATAATAAAAGTGATTTATGAATTAATTAATCAATGGAAATATTCGGCCAAATCACATACTCTACAATAAATGAAAATAGTTATCTCAATTCCACAAATATTAATAAAAAATATATTTTAAATTTAAAAAAAATCGAATATATACGCAGTCTTTCGTTTTCAAAACGGAAGAAATAGGTATTCCATATAAAATATAATGCAAGGATGAAAAATTGATAATTTCTGGGTAGTCTTAAATAGTTTTAGTATTTACACTCTTACTTATAAAATATTTATTAAATATTTACTATTTATTTTATTTATAAATTTCAAAAAAACTATTAATTACTAATACACTATTATTGTGAATCACTGAAATGAAAGGTATAATAATTATTGCATTACGTGTGGTCTCTTTTTCTGTTAGAAAACATGCAGATTTCCAACTCAAATTATATTCACTTCCTGATGGTTTGCTTTGATTTATTAAAAATAAGTTTAAAAAACTTATTGCTTCATATTTGTGTCTATTATTTTTGCTTTCCGGATTTCACATGATTCTGATAAAATTACTTCCAAGTATGTTATCACATGATTCTTAAATGAAAACAAAAACATTAAAATATGTAGCTTTGATCGTTATTTCTTAGTTGATTTTAACTTTCATAGCTATGGCGGAAAATTAGGTTTTGATATTCAAAAAAATACTACGTGAGCTACTATAATGTAACCGTCATTAACAGTTTTTGATTATTTACAGGACAAAGTTCAGGAATATGAAAATATTTATTTATTTGGCTCGCAACCTTAATCATTTAAGTTTTTAAAAATTTTCATTTGCAGTTATTTTTTTTTTTTTTTATTTAAAGTTGTTTCATTACAACTTTCATTGAAAAATATACATATTATCAAAATTTAAATTGAAAATTGAGAGCCAAATATATATTATATTATAAGCAAAATTATATTAAAAAGTTGTATTGATAGTTATTGTATTTCATTATTTTATTTAATTAATTTGCATTAGAAGATCGTGTATAAGAGATTTTCAATTCTTCCTATAATAGGTTAATTTTTTAATAATAGAATATAAATAGCATAACCTACCTAATAAACTACTACTTTTTGTCATAAAAATAATGTTATATTTGAAAGCAGATGTAAGAAAAAAAATAGTAATTAATAAAATACATAATAGAATGTAAATTTTATTATTTTATTTTAGGTTAAAAATTTTATATGATATGTACTATCCAGGACCGACAGTATCACACCAATTACATGATTTTTGTCTTTTATTATAAAAAAAATATATTTTTTCAAAAATGTTCGAAACTCCGCTATTTTTTTCAATAAAATAAGGTTTTTATAATCAAAATTTATTAATATTACATTATTTACAACAAAAAAACATGGAAAATAATTTACAAAGTTTCAAATTGTGATTCTGTTTCTTCAAAACTAGTTCCGATTATTTTGAATTGCGGTTCTACTATAAATTCTTCGTTTCTAAATTCATCCTTTAAATGAGTTTCTTCTTTGAGTTGGGAAATTTCAACAAATTCTGGTTCCGTTTTTAAAGCATTTAACAATAACTTTCTATAATGGCTTTTTTTATGTCGATTCAATTCCCATAATGATCCGTATGACTTGTGGCATTGGTCACATTTATGATTTTTAACTATAAAAACATATTTTTATAAAATTTTACATGCTCAGCATATTAAAAAATAATATAACTTCACCTTTATTTAAAGTGCAAAGATGACCGTCGATGTCCTCTTTCGAACCGAAAAATGCATCACAGGAACTACATCTGAACTAAAAATTAAAAAATACAAGTTTTAATTAATATTTGTATTTTATACTTTAGAATTTAAAAAAATCCAATATAGTGGAAAATTATTTTTCATATTTCGAAAAATATTCATTATTGATTTTTAACTTACCGGTTTGGGAACCATATGAATTCTTTGTAAATGTCGATTAAGTCCGTATTTAAATGCAAAAGCCTTCTGACAAAACTGGCATTGAAATTGTCTTTCACCTTTATTGAAAAAAAAAAATTAAATTATGAACTTAGAAAACTAATTGGGTTATTTACTAATGCGGATGGGGGTCAAAACATTTTATAAGAATATTACTTTCTTGGATTCGCAAATGATCCGTTTTTATTTTCTAATTTTTGGAACATATTTAAGTAATAAAATTGTTTAATTTAAAACTGTTTGTGTCCAAACCTAAGTGACAATTTCAGACTGTTGATAAACTTAGTTTCATTATATTCCGAAATTTATTTATCAAAATCTGTTTTTTGACCGAATCCTTACACAGGCTAAGCATTATTTTTAATTTCTTCTAAAAAAAAATCTTACCCGTGTGGATTAGACGATGTTGCACTAAATGGTGTTTCAAATTGAATGCTTTTGCACAAATCTCACATACATAAGGCCTAACTCTTTTTTCGTCGTCTACTATTTCCATTTTTCTTCCAAGAAGTTCTGTATATGGTGTATCTGGCTCTGCTTGTAAATGTTCTGTCTTAATTATTCCTATTCCTGGTTTTATTATAGATTTTGATTTAATAATTTTACAATCATCTACACTTTTAGTCAACAGAATTGTTTGTATACATTTATTTTCTATATTCATGCAATCTTCATTATCATCAACATCATTTTCTATTCTATTTTCAATATCTTCAACTTCAGTGTCTGGACTTATTATTTCTTCTGAAACAAAAAATTGTAAAATTTCATCGTCAGACCTTTTTTTCTTTGGAATTAAACTTTGGAAAAGAAAGAAACAAAATAATTCTTTTGAATGTTTCTCTTACCAAAAATTAAATTTTCAGACATAGCTTCATCAACGATTAAGGTTTCCTGATTATCATCTTCTTGAGTTTGTAATTCTGTTTCTATTTGAAAATGACTGGAATACAAATGTTCTTGTAGCAGCTCGTAACTGTAATAATATGCCTGACAGATCGAGCAATGGAATATTAACTGACCTAAAAATAATAATAAGTTTAATAATACTGATTTAAAAATTGTTGAAAAAATTCGGCTTAGATTATAGGTACTTAGTTATTAAAACATTTAAAGATGAGAAAATATTAATTGTTGATAGATGATTAAAGTAAGTGTAGGTATACCTACCAAGTTTAATTTTTATGGATAATAGTAATTAGATTAAAATGATTCTTTCTTAGTGTAAATAGAGATACAACTTAGAAATTATTCTCAATTTTAGAAGGTATGTATGAAGCAATGTAGATTGTAGGTATAAATTACAAATAAGGTATCTAGGTAGGTATAGTCTCAATATTCGTATGTCATAATTATATATAATATAATTCATTTTAATAAGTAGGAGATTGAATGAGCCACAACTCTGTTACGATTCGTGAAGGTTTTCAAAAATTTCAAATTGTTTCCCATATTCCATTATTTATTTCTGTTGTTGTTTCATCAGTTTGTTACATACAAGTTGCTTACCATTGGCTAGAAGTATTTCACCGACTTTTTCTATTTGCGAATCTGTATCAAAACTTTGCAAATTAGACATTTTTTGTATCAATGTTTTATTTTTTTTTTTAATTATTTTATTTAATTTAAAACTTATTGCTTTTAAAAAGTTAAAAAAAAAAATTTTTTTTTGTTTACGTTTTACTTTTTCTTTTTTTTATTATTTTCAATAAAGACTGTCATTTTGCTAAAAACAAAAATTCAAATATTATTAATTAATGGTGGGTTTTCATAATATTGCCGTTTTTATGTTTTAAAAAAGAAGTACTTTTGTGATAAACATTGGAGTACCAGGGAATATCAGAAGCAAAATATATATTAAATAATATTTTTTTTTTTCAAATACTTAATTTATTAATTATTTATAATAAATTCATGTATCGTCGGTTTCATGCAAAAATCAAAAAATTGCAAAAAATAGTTTAGAGAAAATTGGATCGGAAAATTTATGTTTTTTTTTTTCGTACGTTTTGGTACTTTCGGTACTTTTGATCCTTTGGTACTTTACATCATGAGAACCTTCGTTTTCTCACTTTGAACATATTGAAATTTTAATTTTTATGATTTTCTACAATAGTAGGCCAAAACGTCCAAAATTAAAGTTCCATGATTTTTGCACCAGACCGACGATATATTCAATGTTCCAAATTCTTTTCCAAATTTGTTTTCAGTAGCTTAGCCGCAGCGCTTTAATGAGCAGCTTTGCATCTTTCCATAAACAGCTGATAATGGTTTTTTTTGAATAACAATACTTTTTTTTTTTAATTTAAAGTCGGAGGGTAGCAGGGAGGGACTGTTGCAATTAATTGCAGAAATTGGATTAATAGTTTGGAAATTAGAATTGAAAAAAAAAATAACAAAGCTTTAAGCTGAGAAGTAAAATTGTCAGCGACATTATATTGGTCGATTTGATCATTAAACAAATAAAAATAAATTTAGATTTACGAGAAAAGTTATGAAATTTTTGTTTCAAGCAGCTTCAAAAAGTAGAAATTTTTTTATCTTATCAACTGCAAAAGGATTTGAATCAAATTCAAGTTTCAATTATTGTAAATTATATCATCGCAACGCTGCTATGAATACGACAACCGCTGATCCAAGCTTAGGGATTTCGCTTAGTAATGATTTTTTCTTTCGTCAGGTAAAAAAAAATATTTCAAATTTCGATAATAATAAATTCCAATCAAATTTCAATAGATACCCAAGCAGTGACTCAAGTGAGTAATCGCCTATAAGCCGATAACTACATATAGGTTCGTTTGTTCAAAAAGATGATAATGCTAATCTGAAATAACTAATTTAAAATTTAGGTAATATTTTGGCTTAGAGGAACATAACCTATATATACCTACTTAGACTAGGCTGACCATAATTTGAAATGTGAAAAACGGGACAGTAATCGTTGAATTTGAATTCTTATTAGTGAAATTTCTCCCACATCTATATTTCGGTTCGAAACAATTTTGTATTATTTTTGAGGTGCAGTCATTTGACCGAAAACTAAAATTTTCAATAAGTGAATGAAAAGCCCAAACTCCTTCAGCAGCAGAAATTTTTAATTCATTTGAAGTTGGCTCTGCCGATGTAAAAAATGTTGTTAATTTACTACTGGAAGCAGCACTTTTGTCAGCATTTTTATGTTTTTGTGATTTTAGATGTTGCTCAATATCTGAACCACCACCGTGACCAACACTAAATTCTTGCCTGCATTTGTTGCACCTGACATCGCTATCTGATACCGATTTTTCAATAAACGGATATTTTTTTTTCAAATTTTCATTAAAAACACACTTTCTTTTTGGCATACTTTAAAATATTAAAAAACTTTTAAATAATATTCTTTAAATTTCACAGCACAACAAACAAAACTTAAATGAATCAAAATCAAACCAAATTTAAATCTAGAAAACTAGAAAGCTACGAACAATTTTCACAGCATACTACGACTTTTCCAAATTTAAATTTTTTTTTTGAATTTCGTTAAAAGAAAAAAAAGTGGTTTAACAAAAAACTATTAAGCCATTTTCAACATATAATATTTTTATTTTAGAGAATGGAAAACGGGACAAATGTGTGTCCCGAATGCTTTAGTTGGGACACCGGGACAATTTCAACCAAAAAGGGACTGTCCCGTTTAAAACGGGACGAATGGTCAGCCTAACTTAGACACTACTATTTATATGGTTTTCATACATTTCTACCTATACTAGAATTATATTATTAGCGAGTAGGTACTAAAAACAAAAATAGTGATCAATAAGTTTTTTTTTTTTTTTTTTAGCTTTTCGATACTGTCAGTTCAACGTACACTTATTTGCTGGCTGATTTGAAATCCAAAGATGCAATTCTGATAGACCCTGTGTTGGAACATGCAAAGCGTGACGCAAATTTGATAGGAGAACTGGGATTAAAATTAAAATATGCTATCAATACCCACATGCATGCTGACCACATAACTGGAACTGGTTATTTAAAACAACTTTTACCTCCAGTGAAAAGTGTAATTTCTGAAGCAAGTGGGGCTAAAGCTGATATCCATTTGAAGGAAAATGATATTATTGAATTCGGACGCCATAAAATTCAAGCGTATTCAACACCTGGTCACACAAATGGTTGTTTGTCGTATGTTAGTCACGAACAAGGACTAATTTTTACTGGTGATACTGTTCTGATTCGAGGTTGTGGCAGAACAGATTTTCAAGAAGGTGATTCGAAGAAATTATATGAATCAGTTCATCAAAAAATCTTCACTCTTCCAGATAATTTTAAAATTTTACCGGCTCATGATTATAAGTATGAAATAAGGATAAGTGATGAATCACTAGCTTAAAATGTTATTAAAACTAACAATACACGTTCTTTTTCTGTATTTCAGAGGCCAAACTGAAAGTACTGTTTTTGAAGAAAAAAATTATAATCCAAGATTATCAAAAGATTTGAAAACATTTGTGGAAATAATGGAAAATTTGAACTTAGCATATCCCAAAATGATAGGTAGGTACTTCTCAATTTTATATTGATTTATGTAATTTGTTATTATTTGATGTCAGTAAAAGAATTTGGAAGTCTTAATTTCATATTTTCATTTTTGGTAATTTTGAATTTTCCGAACTTATAAAAAAAATTTAAATTTCCATGTTTTCTTTGATAGCTACTTAGGGGGTTATTATGAATTACGATCGAACCGTAAAATTTTCTGAAAATTATATTCATTAATTTTTTTAACTTTTTAATAATACTAAAATCAAGAATTTCTTTTCTTTAGATAAAGCAGTACCAGCTAATCGAGAATGTGGTCTTCATGATATTCCACAGCAATAAATATGTAGATAAATTACATATTTCAGTTATTAAGCATTTAGTCGAAAATGGTAAAGGGTTGTGAATTACTGAACTAAAATACTAATGTTAAATCTTTTATATTTTTGAATAAATATTATTTTATTACAAATAAACATAAATATTTGTATTTGCTGTTTATATTATTATTTATTGGAAAAGTTTTATGTAAATTGAAAAATATTCTTATTTGAACTTCGTAGCAGAATTTTACATGGTAAGTTAAAAACTGCGGTAGAACCGGAGAAAGTTCTTTTCAATAATTAAGATCATTAAAAAATTTGATTTTCAATGACTGACTGAAAAATTAAAAATTATTGAAATAAAAAATAATCAATTGAATATTAAATTTCAAATATTAAAAAATAAAATTAAATTTGTAACTTTTAAATAGATTCCGAAATTAACTATATAGTACATTTCTGTCCTATATGAATTACTGCGATTTGAAACAACAGTAGGACCTGTTGCGGTTTGACGGTATAGATTACTACGATTTAAGGCAGAAATAATCCATATATGGATTATTGCGTTTTGAAACCGAAATAACATATATAGATTATTACGTTTTTAAACCGCAATAATACATATATAGATTTAATACTATTTGAGACAGCAATAATCTATATATGGATTATTACGTATTATATATATGAAATATGACATTTATCCATATGAAAAACCGAAATACTCTATGTGACATTAAACTATATGAAAACCGAAATAAAATATACGCAATAATCCATATATATTATATTGCTGTCTCAAATCGTAGTAATCCATATATATATTATTGCGATTTCAAAACGTAATAATATATCACTATTCCATACAAAACTATTGTAACACAAAAATTGCAGTTTCGAGAAAAACGCGATTAAAGTTTTAAAACATTTTTTTGTCGTAACTTCCTTCGTTATCCATATTTTTTACATCGGAAAGTTTGAAATTATTACAATTTTGACTCGTATTACTGCCTTAACAATAAGAATAAGAATATAAATTTAAAACAGGATTTTTTGAATATTTTATGTTTTTGTTTTATCTTTTTTCTCATATAAATGGATCGTAACTCAAGTTTCAATGTTCTTGGTTTTAGTTTTCTCTTAATAGTCATAGTAACTTTAGTTGAAATGTTTTTGATTTTTAAATTTCTTTTCTTTTTTTATTGAAACTTAAGTTACAATATTTTATTCCAAAAGAATATTTTTTTTGGCGGATTGTATGTTGACTTACAGGAATTTACCAAGAAAATATTTTGTAGATTTTCGTAATTCTTAATTATTAAAAATCTCAGTATTATGGTAATTAAAACATTATTATGGTAATTAAAATAATAGTAACTCGAGTTACCACAAAAATTAAAAAAAAAGTGCTAAATTTAAAGTATGAAAACGCCTATATTTTCAAAACTAATTGTCATAGAGGTTAGTGGACCGGATGGATCGATAGATATTTTTATATTATTTCTTTGAATATCAATAACTAGAAACTATTGTAACTTGAGTTACAGTAGTTTTGTATGTAATAGCGATATATGTTACGGTAAATGTACGAATTCCGGTAAATGTGACTTTAAAAACCCGTAATTTTAATATTACATTACATTTACCGGCCCAATTGGCTTAGGGCTGCCAGATTTGTCTGGAAGGTCTGCGGGACAATAAGAAAATTTTGTATTTATTTTTTTTTTTCCTAAAAAGAAGTTAATAAAAAAATTTAGTGCTTATTTTTTTTTTTACATAAAATCAGTTAATAAAAAAAAACCGATTATTTTTAAAGATTTTAACTTGTTTTAATAATATATAATAATATATATAATGTTATATCTACATTAATATACACCAAGGTCCCACTTTTCGTCGCTATTTGGTTCCACACGTAGAGACGCAAACTAAATTTCGACGCATAACGAATGATTATAAATCCTATTGGACATGGAAAGTATTTCGAGATATTTACCCAAATAAAATTCAAAATAAAACAATTAAGCTTAATTGAATGCATTTAAAAATAAGAAGATAAGTTAATTCATTAAAAATAAGAAAAACATAATAAATTCATTATAATTAAAAAAAAAGTACAAATATGGTTTTTTTTTCACCGACGCAAGAGCGAATAGACGCAAATAGAATGGACGCAAATAGAATGGACGCAAAGCGGGACTTTGGTGTATATGTAAAACGGTAGAACCCTACGAATAAATACTAAAGGAAGAGTAAATCCAGCTCTGGAATGAAGTATCTCTCTTACATGTATTAGTGAAACCTATACATTAACATTACAGGGTGCTTTTTGCAAAATCTGCAAACATTATGTTTGTCGTTTTGGGATTGTTTTCAATTTATTATAATTAGTATTTCTACTTTCCACACCACCTTTGAGGTAAAGAAATAGGCGCGTTTTTTTTTAAGTGGTATCCCCAGGAGGCCTAATCCTAATTTTTTGGAAAAGGGCAAAATATTTCGGAAAAGGAAGACTCCCCCGAAAAAACCGTCTTGGATTTCACATCGCGGGGTACGCCTCTACCCCCTCTCCAAAATTAGGCCAAATCGGAGTTAAAAAATTCCTTCCCCATATCCAAATTTTTGAAAACTTTGAGGGGCCAAAACTCGGAAACTGGGCCTTTCCCCCAAAAAAAAATACATGGGGGGTGATTTTGGCACCGCCTCTACCACCCCACCAAGTTTGAGCGAAATCTGAGGGGTGCACGCGTTCTGCACTTTAGCCAATATTTATTTAAAAAGAGACCGATTATAAGCCCAACAATCTATAAGTGTATATTTTTTATTTTTTGACATTTATGTTCCAAAAAAATTTTCCCTCACCCACCGATTTTTTTTTCCCCCAACCTACAATTTTTTTTTTTTAATTGGATTAAAAAAATACTGGAACTCACATTGAAAATGGAGTGAGCCGGAAGTGATGAGCTGACAGAAAAAAATTAGCTGATAGTTGTTAAAATTTTAACCCGCCCATTTACTTACTTATTATTAAACATGTTCAAAATTTATAAAAGAAAGAAATATGAAATAGAAGAGTGAGATATGATAATTGTGAATAGGTTTTTACAAGTTTTTTATTAAATCTATTGAACTGATGGTATAAATTTTTTTTGTAGGTATTATGAAATTATTCGTAGGCATTAAAATGTTATATGAACAGGTTTATACAAGCGTGCTACTTATGGAAACTCCAATAGATGTGGCTATACTTACTTAAGACATTGTCAATTTTATTTTATCTGTCAATTCACTGTTTTGACAGTCCCTATCTGTGGTCACATAAAATGTTTATTTACATTGAATTTTGTATGAAAAATACGAAATTTAGATTTTATTTAGATACTTCGCAGATATGTGAATATTTTTATTAATTAATAAATGTTTTACATCTAAAATAAAATAAAATTTCGCATTTTTGTGAATTGAAAAATAAAACTTAGCAGCGACCGTGCGGCTAATGTAAAAAGTTGAAAGCTGATTTATAACCTTAATAATAGTAACGGCGTTCCTTTTTTTTTTCTTTCTAATTTTTGACATTTATGTTCCACTTCTTCTTCTTCTTCGGCTTCATTCGTTTATAGTATAAACGTACCAAAATATTTATCCATATAGATCGATGGTAGAACCTATCTAAGTTCTACATTTTCTAAGTTAGAAACCTCTGTAACTTATAATTTTTTTATAAATTTGAGAATTTTGAGAAAAAAAAATTGAGCAAAGCACACTGAACAGAAAGTTTTAATCAATTTAAGTTAATATTAAAAAACAAATATTCATACAAACTTTAAATAAAATAATTTAAATATGAATTTTTTTTCCGTGTTCACAAATATATTTTCTCGTTTTTTTTTTTGCAATACCCTTCTATCTTAGACAACCTCTATAAGTTAGACTTTTATCTGTTCCCCTTGAGTGTCGAAGTTAGAGAGGTCCTACTATATAATATAATATGTAATAATGATAGTAATATAATGTATTACAAAAAACAGCCTTAATTTCACATTTAATTTAATTAAATAAATTTTTTATTTCCCATCGCTTTTCTTAATAAAGGCTTCCCCGCTTTTGTCTCCAAAAAAGCCCCAAACTGTTGGCAGTTCATTTGTAAAAATTTATATTATTTCAATTATAAGTGGCGCGAAGTCTTAAAATGGGTAAAAATAGTTTATTTAAGCTTTTGCGAAGCGACGATATTATCTTAACATAATTTAATTTTTTTCTGCGTTCACGCGCGTTATTTTTAGTTAAGTTTGTTTTCGGTATAAAGAAATAACGTTTGCGGGACGTCTCGCGGGACAAGTGCCTCCGAACGGGACAATCCCGCACATTCTGGGACGTCTGGCAGCCCTAGATTGACCCAATTTTTGTGTAGGGCGTAGAGCGTTTACCCCTTATCCAAATAGGCGGGTGAACTGGTTGTTGGTCAGTGGGATTTGCGGCGCGCATTTACCAAAAGTAAATTCATATTTACCGGAATTCGCACATTCGCCGTAACATATATATAATTTATTTCGGTTTCAAAACGCAATAATCCATTAATAGATTATTTCTGTCTAAAATCGTAGTAATCTATATGGTCAAACCGCAATAGCTTGTTTCAAATCGCAGCAATCCATATGTATTTAATTTCTAAATATATATAGATTACTACGATTTAAGACAGCAATAATCTACATATGGATTATTCCGTTTTGAAACCGAAATAAATTATATATAGATTATTGCGTTTTGTAATCGTAATAATATATATATGGATTACTACGATTTGAGACAGAAAAGATCTATATATGGATGGATTATTGCGTATACATATTTTATTTCGGTTTTCATAGTTTAATGTCATAGATTATTTCGGTTTTTCATATAGATAAATGTCATATATGTAGTTTATTTCATGGTGCCACTGATTACACACAAATTTCGTAAGAAAAAATTTGTTGACCTCCTACCCAGCGACCTTCTACCCAGGGACCTCCAATGGGGGCGGGCTTCATAAGCTCGTCCGATTTGATTCAAATTTAGTACGTAAGAAGACGAAATAATTACACACAAATTTCGTAACAAAAAATTTGTTGACCTCCCACCCAGGGACCTCGCTTGGGGGCGGACTTTTAAAAGTTAGTCCGATTTCGTTCGAATTTGGTATGTAAAAAGAGGAACTGATTACACACAAATTTCGTAACAAAAAATTTGTTGACCTCCTACACAGGGACCTCCCTGGAGGCGGACTTTAAAAGTTTGTCCGATTTCATTCAAATTTGATACATAAAAAGAGAAAACGATTAAACACATAAATTTTGTAAAAAAAAATGTATTGGCCTCCTACCCAGCGACACCCTCTGGGGAGGACTTCAAAAGTTTCTTCAATTTCATTCAAATTTGGTACATAAAAAGAGGAAAGCATTAAACATATATATTTCGTAACAAAACCTTTGGGGGCGGACTTTAAAAGTTCGTCCGATTTCATTAAAATTTGGTACATAAAAGAGGAAATGATTACACACGAATTTTGTAACAAAAAATTTATTGACCTTCTACCCTAGGGGAGGACTTAAAAAGTTTGTCGGATTTCATGCAATTTTGGTAAATAAAAGTGATTAAACACACAAATTTCTCTTTTTAGGGAGCCTCTTCGAATATGTAGAAATCAATTTCATTATTACGAATAACTACAAAATATTAAAAACTAAACCACTCAACCGATCGTTTCGAAATTTACACCGTCTCTTTGTGTTGGGGTCGTTATAGGCTATTTTAAAATTTAAATGGCACCCTACCCAGAAACCTCTCACAGGAGGAACTGCTAAAGTTCTTCCGATTTCATTTAAATTTGGTTCATAAAAAGAGGAAAGGATTAAAAACACAAATTTTGATTTGAAAACCTGTTTAAGGGAAGAATATTATTCGATTTCATATAATTTAAGTGTTGAATAAGTTCAAACACTATTCACAAAGTAAATATCACCATCAACACCCTTTACCCTTTTATCAATAGAAATTCTGAACTAAACTTAAATAACAAAATTCTGATACTTAAAGTAATTTTCCACGCAATAATTTTTACGGTGCCCCCATCTGGTCTTCGTGTGCGAAATGCCACACAAATAAACTTCAAATTCTACAAAATAAATTACTCAAAATGATCCTAAAACTCCCTCACCATTTTCGTACCAAAGATCTCCATGATATAGCCAATATCGACTTTGTTGAAAATAAAATACAAAAAATCACAAATAATTTTATAGAAAAATGTTCATTTTCCGAAAATGCATTAATAAGGTTTAATACCTGAAACTTAGTTTGTAATTTTTAGTGTGATTTTAGTTCTTAAGTGCTTCAGTAGGTTTTTCTTTTAACAATAATTTTGCCTCAAATTTTCTAATATTAAAATGAAATTAAAATGAAACTAGTAATAAGTATATTAAATTTTGTATTCAGTAGAAAAGGTAGATCTAAGCCTAAGCTCTGTAATATTTTATAACATTATGTTTATGCCAATGAATTTCAAATAAATAAACAATTTTATAAAAAAAAAAATTGTTGAATAAGTAGAAATGATAAATCTTAATTGCTCTTAGATATTTTCCCCAAATTTTCAAAATAACTATAGCTCCTATAATTATTTATCAAGCTGACAACAAAAATTTCACTAGAAAAATAAATCATTCGGAGTCCGTAGCTGAGCACGGGTTGACGGCTATATTATATAAATGTCACATCGTTGAAACCACAACTACGTGAGTTTGGGTACAGCCAGTACATTATATATAATTCATAAGTTAAAATTTTTTCCCAACAAATCAAAAACTAAAAAAATAAATAAATTTGTTTGCTTGCTCAGATTAATCCATTTTTCAAAATCTTCAATTTTGGATGGTAATATCAATCAATATGTGTCAATAAATGTCAATAATATCAATATGCGTCAATAAATGCCAATAACAGTTTTACTGAAAATGAAATAAGTTAAATCAAAGAGTTAAAATTACAAAATACCGATAAAGAGAAGTTATTTTTTTTTTTTATTTCGAACCTTCGAAATTTGGAAAACAAAAAAGGACTGAACTTAAAGCTCTTGTAAATTAAACGAATGGAAACGAAGATCAAATTTTCGGTCAAATTAAAATATTTGAATCAGATATCAATAAAAGACCGTATTAACCTTAAGATTATATATTTGATATTGTTTATATATTTATAACAATGCATTGTAGCAAAATTTCAGGACGATGACGGAAGTGAAGGGAAGGGAGGCCTCTCCTATAAAGGATTTATAATAAAAACTTTGTATTTAAGGGTTGTGTTTTTTAAATTGCCATTTCTCATATTTTGCAGATACTCCAATTGGAAAGTGCGGACAATACAGCGCAATGTTAGTATTCATTTTCCAGTTGTTTTTTCTTTTTATTTTCAACTTTAGCGAATTATTCTATGTAATTCAAATTATAATCGATATTATTTTAGTTTGGAAAGACTTAGAGATGTATATGAACAATGAATTACCTACATCAGACCAATATAAATGCTTTTGGTTTTCTATTTTGCAAATAAGCGGAATGGTAAATATTTAAATAATTTTTCTTTTAATTTCATTAGATAATTGAGAACTATGGCAATTGGGAAATAGATGATACCCTATTATTATTTTTTATTGGTCTTTTTGTTGATGAAGAAATTAAACAACAATATAAAGATGCTCTTAACGAATGCAAAAATTCAATGGACAATGAACCTGATGGGTATATACAATTTAATATAACTTCTAAAATTTATTTCTTTATTTTTTTAATTTATTATAAATCTTTTCTTTTTCAGAATTGAAGCTGCATATAAATTTGCAGAATGCCTCTCGAATCAAAATATCAACCTAAGATCAGTACTGGGAAAATACGTGAATTAATTTATTCGGTCTATCAAGATTCACGCAAAAAACAAAATCAAAAAAAATTTAATTTTAATTTTAATTTTAATGCACAATAAACATAAAATTCGCACACAATAAAAGAAATATAACTAACAAATTTCACTAAAATATAATTTTTGGAATATTTTACGATAAATAATCCTTTACAAATTTGAAAGCACAAAACAGTCTAATCGAATACAAAGAGTTTATGAATTGCCATTAAATATATTAAATTTATGTATATTCTTGTTTTGGTATTTTTAATATTAAACCTGGAACTGGAATGTAATAAATATTTATCATTTGTTTCTTCACAATATAAAATATTTAATAACTTTTACGCTAGCTGTATTATCTAATATATAAAGTAAAAGTTGTCCCTTTGTCTGTTTGTCTGTTTATCTGTTCCGAGTAGGCTCCTAAACCGCTCAACCGATCGTTTTCAAACTTACACCATGTATTTGATTCAGGTCGGGGCCGCAACGTTCCCTCTAAGCTCGGCGCGCAGGCGGCCGCCCAAATAAAAAAGTCCATTTGCCCATTCATCAATTTGATTTGCCCATTAGAAATAATGCAAAATATCTTTTTTTTTAAGGAGAAATAATGCAAATATTTTTTTTTATCAACGTAAATAAATTTGTCATCATTTTCATTTCGTAAATGCACCCAATAAATTCAAGTAGATTTTCATACTGAAATCATGTCTTTTAACTGTTTTGACAACCCATTTATTTACATTTTTTCTATCCATAAGTATGTGCCTTTTTTCGACATTGGAGGCACTATTTGGATATTTTTATTTACATTTTTTCCCTTATGATAAAACAAATAAAACTTATGATAAAACAAATAAAAAAAAAAAAAATATTTAATAATAAAGTTATATTAAAAAAATTTCTTGGTTAAAATTTGTCCAATTTTTTTTTAATTTAAAAGATTTGCCCACATTGCATTTTGTACCGCACATAGATTTTGAAGATTAGACGGAACGTTGCGTGATGAGTGAACTTGTTATTCAGCAATGATGTTGAACTTTTATTTTTTGGATTTTATTTATTTATTTTTATAAAATTATGAATCATTAAGTTTTTAATATTATAATATAGGATATATGTAGGTAAATTTTCTCATTATAAACTATAAACTTTTTTTTGTGTAATGCACGTACATTAAAAAAAGTACCTATAATAAACAATTTTTTTATACTTAGCCCGCCTACACCTTAACGATATACCTGACTAGTTGAAAACGTTTTTTTTTGTTCTGTATATATTTTATTAACCTATATTTCATTATTGAACAATTTTAATTTTTATTATAAAGTTATGACAAATTTATAAAAAGCAAAAAATGGAAAAAAAAAATTATGTCACAGAAAAGTTCTCAACATAATTGGCATATAAATTATATGGTTAACTTTTTGAATAACATTTAAAATAGGGTAAGTTTTCAATGTGGTTGTAGCAGAAATTAATATATTTTTTTTCTATAATTGTGAACGAAATATTTTTGACGCTCCGAATATAAAGTCAAAGTATATTGTCTTAATCCATAAAATTGTTATGAATAAAAGATTAATTAATACAGAAATTTTCAATGATAAAAGCTTCTTTATTATTGTTAAATTTTCTAATTTTTTATTTAATTTTAATTATTTAATAATTTTGTAGTTTTGGTAGACATAAATTACTGAATTTTTAAATACCAAAATTGTAAAATATAGTTTTTTATTTTTCACCTGAGTAGAACTGAGACATAGATCTTTTTAAGTTCAGGATTCTTTCTTTTACATTATTGAATTTGCAATTCAAAAAATTGGTTGAGTTAAAAATAAGTGAATTAATCATATTTCTAAAGTATGTTACCCTATACATTTTTTTTTATGCTCAGTAAATTAATCCACATTAATTACGCATCGTTGAATTTATTCCAAAAAAATTTATAATATGTATTTCTGATTTTTGTAAGTACCCGGTATATATGCTTAAATAAACAAATGATACTATGTATTTCTGGAAATAAATATTACTTGAAGGTTTCACTATGGTAAGGTAATAACACCTCAACCTCTTAAAGTTTAATTTTTCTACTTATCTTGCGTATGTCTTGAATGTTGAAACAACGAAAAAACATAATAATATCTCATGTATAACTAAAAAATGAGACCGTTTTACACTTTTCAGTTTAAACTATTATCCTTTCACTTAAAATACATAAAGATAAAAAAAACTCGTAATAAAACTTTTGTATCCAAATAATTTGCATCCTTGTGTATGGTTGAAAGTCAACATAATCTCAAAATCTTATCCTTTTAACACAATATGGTTGAATTTCCCTTAAAAGTTTTTATAGTTAAAGCTTATAAGAAGTATTTAAGTGTCCGATAGACGAACATTATAAAATCAAATATCATTTTTTGATTGTTGATGAGAATGGAAATATAGGACAAAAAAATCATATAATTTTTAAATGTTATTAGTTATTATCACGATGCTTAAAATATACTGCTTTAATAACAAAATTCACCTGAACTAAATATGTAGATATTGCGGTTATATTAATTGATATTTTGGGTATTAAAATTTTATGATTCTGTATTTGGAAGCTTATTTATAAATATGCGATATGTCCATTTAAAAAAAAAATATTGAAATGCAATTTATTATATAATTTTCGTCCTTTTGAACTCTTTTTGTGGCTTGAAATAAAAAGGATCAATTTAAAAAAAGTTATATAAATCTTTTTTTATTTAGTTGAAAGTTAAAAAAATTTTATAATATTCCCAGAATTTGAATAATGATCATAAAAATATGAAGCAAGGGTGTCATTGTAACCATGAAATATAGTTAGTTAGTTAGTTAGTTAGTTAAGTTTATTTCATTTATTCATTACATTTTAACATCTTAAATCTTATTAAATAAACAAATTCTGACTATAGCTATTCGCTGTCTGTCAGTCTGGCTTATTTTACTGAAATTATCATTTCAGCTTAAACTTTTATACATTTTATTTTTTATCAAAAAATTCAACTAAAAATTTACAAAATTTTACTCAATATCAATTCATTGTTCTTATATTCTAGATAGGTTAACTTTAAAAAGAAAACAGATAAAAACTGAAAAATTCAATTATAAATATGTGTACATTGTTACCACAAGAAACAATAGACGCACTCTGCCAATATATGAAAATAAAAAATAAAACAGAAAAATAAAAATTAAATTATATACCTTAGAAGTTGAATTCACCAATCAATTCCTCTCTATACTTCCAAGCGTGAATCAAATATTCAAAGAACAGCTCATTGTCCTTACCATTGAGCCAATTTATCACTTCCAATTCATTTAATTTATCTCTACCTAAATGAAGCAGCCTTATTTCTCTCAGTATTGGGCAACGACCAACAAAATGGGTTTCCGTTTCGCTTTCTCTTAAATTACAGAGAGAGCAAAGGCGAAAGGATTTGCATTTAATCCTAGTAATCCCGCTCTGGCTTTAAATATCCAACTTTTCTTACTTATCTCTAGATCTTCTTCAAAATATTTTCTCCCACTTTCAAGATTGAGTAAGTGATACACTCCATTTTGAGAGCTTGAAGTTGCTACCTCCAAATCATCTGTAGTACAAGATTCCTTTTGCCACTTTAATATTTCCACAAAGCTCTCGTTCCACGCCTCTTCGTTTCCTTCCCAAGGGCCCGAACGGAATCCACTACTCCTAGCTAAATTTTCTATGTTTTCGACCCAATCTATTTTTTTTTTCAAATGCTTTAGCTGCTAACAATTTCGGTAGTCTAGAATCCTCATATTTAAAGAGTACTTTAAATCAAGGTGGAGCTTAAGAGCTTAACATTGTCGGCACACGAGTTTCAATTCTTAAAATGAAATATATATTGTATGTGTTTTATCACTGACTTTTCTATATAAAGACTACACATAGCAATTTTTATCTGTCAAATGGTTCGACCAAAATAAATGTACACTGTAGGAAAAAAATTTATTACTTTTTAAAAAAAAATTAAAATTTTATAATATGAATATATAAATATAAATAATTTTAAAAGCAGAAATACCTATCATTTACAAAAAAAAAAGTAAGATGGTAAACTAATTAAACTTAAAACATAGATTGGCGGCTGTGTTGTTTCGATAGTGAAAATAAAAATTTGACTTTTGTATGAAAAGCTTGTTCGACCTTAATACATAGAAAAATTTGATGTTTCGTCTTTTATATAGAGAAGTCAGTGGTTTTATATATATACTGTATA
Organism: Hybos culiciformis; assembly: GCA_964007475.1. NCBI lineage: Eukaryota > Metazoa > Arthropoda > Insecta > Diptera > Hybotidae > Hybos > Hybos culiciformis. Next base: position 41,526,948 of record OZ023275.1, on the reverse strand, counting down.
CATAAGCACTTTTTAGTCATTTCATGTTTTTATTTTTCTGTCAAAATTTTAAATTTTTTTAGTATCGACTTAAAACTTTCTGGTCATAAAATGTTATAGAAAGAATTTCAAAAATGGATAGTCATCCGCAAAAATATTTCAAATATTACAAATAGGAACTGGGACTATGGTTGATATTTTATACATGTACGAAATAAATTCAAAATCTAGAAATTATATTATGTAGGTACATTTGGGCTTATATATAAGTAATAATGTTTATGGCATAAACAATTATTTTTTTGTTTTCTTTTTCAAAAATTTAGATAAAATAATAAATAAAGTCCAGGAATTTTGTACCATTATTGTGTTTTGTTAATTTATTCCTTGAAAAAAAAAACTTATTAAGTGATAATGGGGTGTATGTGAATCTTAAATTTTATTAATAAAATATTTGTTTCTGCAATTTTTTTTTATCGAATTCATACTTTAATTTTAATTATTCTCTATTATTTTTTTTTGGTGTCTTAATTTCATTCTTCATAAAAGTTTAGAAAAAATATTGCGTAATAGAGAACTCCTTAACATAAAAAAATCGGTTCATTTATAAAGGAAGTAGAGCATTTTTACGAACAGTCTGTTTACTCTAGCGGGCCTTTTAAATGATTTACAATAATATTGATAATTTTTGTAAGCTTTCGTGTTTATTATAGTTTTTTTATTTGTTTCTAATTTTTTCAGAACTAATTACTTAATTGACGAATAAGGAAAGATAAGCATTATTATTGTCTGGATATCGATTAAAAAAATACATTTTTAAGACCTTAATAGTATTATTTAATACCATATTTAGAAAAGTTTGTTCTTATTAATTTTAGCTGAGCTATAAATACTTCTTTACTAATAGTTGTGAATCTATTTATTGCTTTCAGATGATTTAGTTGAATTAGTTGGGATGTCTAGAAAAACTTCTGCCAATATATAAATAAACAATACAAAAACTTCTAGCGTTAATTATTTTGAAATTTTATTTCAATCTATATAGTAATTGTTTATAAACATTAATTTTTTGATAAAATTATAAAATCGTCTTTTTATACTTTAACCATAGGCTTCTGTAAACTCAAATCTTTGCGAATCATTGCAATTATATTTAAATTTTTTATAATATAATGTATAGGCAGTAGTTGTAGGTGTCATATAATTACAATTAAAATAATGTAGGTAAATTAGAAATAATAGTCCTAATATTTTTACTTTTTTTTTTTTCATATTTTCGGTTAAAATTTATATTAACACAAAATGGTTTAAATTCACTTTATTTTTAACTTCATCTTTATCAATTTCGCCCATAATATAATTGTGATGTTTTAAGATGTTGAGAATTAGGACTGTAGTGAAATAAAACAACAATTTATCTATCTAATTTTGACGATATATTTCACTTTACATTGAACCTTTATCAAGGCATAATTAATTGATTTTATTTATATATCATTATTTTTAACTTGGGGATTTTGAATGCAACCTTATTGAATTTATAAACATAAACTTTGTTAATCAGTTTAAGGAGACATGAGGATATAAAAAAAATTATCATCAGCCTATTCCAAGGATAAATTATTGTATAATAGTTTAGTTAAGAATTCTATAACTTTATATAAATATTTTGAACGTCTGTTCCCAAGTATATGTAAGTATGTTAAATGTTATATTTATGTATAGGTATATTTATTATTCATTGTTGATCAGATTTAGGTATGAATAAAGTTATACATATACATTACGTTATTTTATGTATATAGTCTCAAATATAGAAATATTTTGTTTCACATTTTTGTATAAATATGAGCGTCCCATATATAAAAGGGATCGATGAATAAGTTAAAGGTATATAAAAAGGTATAGATTCAAATATTTTATTAGTTGAAAGAATAAAAATATATTTTTTCCTTAGATATCCCTTGACTTACTAATTCTAATTTTTTCCAATGTAGCTGGTACAGTTTTTTTCAAATCTCTATATAATATGAAAATGATACATCGGACGGAAGGATAATTTGTAGCAAAATCTAAAAATAAAGTCAAATTGGCAACAAAATTAAATAATTTGGTGTCATTTCTTATCTATCTACTTATCTTTAACTATATTCATAAAAAAGAAAGTCCGTTTGATTGTTTTTTTCCGAAGGTTAAAAATTAATAAAAAACTAAGTATTTAATAAACATACCTGATAAAGTATAAGTATATAATGTATGTGATTTTCATACATCACTTGGGCGTCGTCATTCCTGTTATGAAAACTTTTTATGTTTATTATATTACAGCATATAATGAAATAGAGGACATTTTTCTTAAATGGTTTAATATGATTTTAATAGGATGAAATGAAAATTTTGGGATTACAGTTTTTTTTTAGTTAATATTCAAATATGTGAATATTTAAAAAATTTTCATAATTTTCCTCTTTTAAAATTAATTTCTTTCATGTGTAATTATGTTATGAAGGTAAATTTGAAATAAGAATTTTAAGTGTTTTTGGACAAAAAAAAAACTTAATCTACATACTACTATAAGTAGGTTTTTATTTTGTTCATATGTAATAAATATATATAATATATATATATATTAATTATAGACATAGATGTAATGAATATTTGAAGTAAATCCCAAAATTAAAATTTTTGATGAAATTGAAAAAATTTGTTATTTTTAAAATAAAAGCTGCATATTTTGCACACAACAGACATTTTTCATAAAATATACAAAATTGAATTCAACACGACGATAATTAATAATAAAAAAAATATTTATTAATATAAAATATTATGTTCCATTTTGTAGTTTGTTTTCTTCTTAATATTTATAATTAGTTTTAGTAATAACCTAATCATCGGTATAATTCTATTTAATTTTTAACGCTAAATTTAATTTTATAAATCAAAAATATAAGTATAGGGAGGCAATTTTTTTTTACAGTGACAAAAAGGTTTGAGCTAGGGGCTCGAAATGTACACTATATTAGTAGATGTCGATTGAAGAAACATAAAAAAATGTTAAGCCCCCCATAGTGTACAAAGATTCCGACTGAAGTGGCTGAAAATGGATTTCGATGAAAATTTGTATGAACCGAGTTCGACTATAAATTCTGAAATATTTTACGTTGAAATGTTGCAAAAGCAAACCCCTTACTCCATTTATGATGTACCGTTCAAAATTATTTCAACAGAATTTAATTTACATTTTGCCTGAATATAATAATTTCTTATATTTTTAATCAATTTTATTTTTAATGTTTAATAAAATTTTTCAAAATATGTCAAGCACAATTCAATAAAATAAAACCTAATTTATTATTATTATTATATATAAAATCATTATAAAATTACGCTTGTTACAAATTTAATGTAGTAAAAATTTATCTAAATATATTTTTATGACTAAGAATTTTTGAAATTTTCCGTAAATTTCATTAAATTATAATTGAGGGTGTTTTAATTCATTAAAAGTGCTATTAAAAAAAATAAAATAAAATTAAAAAAATATGGAATAAGTTTAATTGTTTTTATGAATGACACTTAATAAGAGGATAAAATTCAAATAATTTTAAGATTTTCATTTTATTTTTAAAATATCTAGTAATAGATATTAATAAAACTTGTGTGTCCCTTGAAAAAAAAATTGTAGGTACCTATCTATATATGTATAAAAAAAATTGAAACTTATCGCAAATTAACAATGGTCTTAGGTACCTACTATGATGAGGAATTAAAACTTAATAAGGATAAAGCAATTTAAGTAATAAAAACTTAAGAACCTAAATTCTACAGATAATAATATTTTCAACAATTTCTTCTTTTTTTTTTTTTATAAAATATCATCATCACAATTATAAACTATGAAATTTTTCTTTTTCTTTTTCGAAGCGATTATGCAAAACAAAATTTCAGTCAAAATTCAAACGATAATATTTTTCACCTTCTATTTTCTGTAGAAAAGAAATGCCATCGAATCATTTTTATTGCCGTATTTAGATTAAGTAATTAAATTAGTATCTAAAATAATAGTAATGTATAAAAATGTATTTAAAATTCTAAATCAGTTTTTTATAAATATACCTCACATAGCTTAAAATTAAAAATGTACTTCTATAGTGCAAAAAAGAAAGTACATACTATGGAATAAATTATATTCATAAGGTTCATAACATTTATATACTAAAAGTATATTAAACCTACCTATTATAAAATAAAAACATTTTTTTTTTGAAAAACGTATATTTAGGTACTATGCACGTCCTTTGTACAAAAAACATAAAATAAATCAAAAAAAGTTATTAAAGGATTAATGAAAATTTTTTGGTCACCAATATTAGATATTATCATTTTAAAATGTTTTATTAAAGATTTTATAAGGATTAAAAAAGTTTTAAATTTTTTTTTTTTATAGAGCTTATTGTTAAATGTCATGAATTACATAGTTGAAATTAAATTTTAAATTTATAATAATGAATACTTAAAATTTCTCCTAAGTATTATATATATATACAATAATAATGGATATAGTTTTTTAGGTAATGATTATATAATATAGTTTGCTAATTCACAAACATACTACAGTAATGTGATATCATAAGTACATAATTTATTTATGTATGTTTTTATTTAAAATTTAATGATGTATGATGTATCGAAATAATTTTAAGATGTTTTTAAGTGTTTATCTTTCAAATGATTTTTTTCCTTAAAATGCCGCAATCATGTATAGTTTTGAAATTGCTCTCCATAAATTCATTGAAAGTGTTAAATTATTTTCCTGGCGAACTAAACTTATTATATTATACCTATATTCATACTCATCAGATGTGTACATATTTAAATAAATTTGATTTAGGTTAGCATAGATATTAAACCCTAATAAAAAAAAATAATTTAAAAATTTTCATTATTCAAAATATAAAAAATTTTTTTCTTTATTAATTTTGTTTTTTTTTTGTGAATCATTTCCCTTCACTATCTTCAGAATGGTAAGTGGATTTTTATTTTTGAAACATAATCCTAATTCAGTTGCAAATATATATAATAACAACAACTACAAAAAAATTGTATATAAATAAAATATGCAAATTATGTAATATATATAAATGTAAGTATTATAATACAAAACAAAACTAGGTATTTCTAACTTTAACTGTTCTCAACTATATACTATATACATAAAATAAGATTATCCTTTTTTTTTTCATTTATTTTCAAGTTTAATAGCCAAAAATGACTTTAAAAATTTTCCAAAGAAAAAAAATAAGGAAAATTAAATGAAAAAAAAAAAAAATACAGAATTTTCCTCTAACCTTTTTTCTTGGCCCAAAAAAAAAAAATATGTAAAATATTATAGATAGAATTTTTTTTGTTTTTTTTTTTTTTTTTATTTTACCTCTCTCTAAAAACCTATAATATCTTATTCCATATATCCATGCATATAACAACTACCATTTATTCTGCAGACTAATTTCTTATTTATGTGAATAGCATAATAAAAAAACGCATAAAAAATTGGGCAAAAATCTCTTGAAAAAAAAAAATTGTTTTCAATCGAAATATATTTTTCTTCATTTTAAAACCATTCCAACAAAAACTTTTATTTAGAATGAATCATCATTTGTTCATGCTTATTAACCATATGCTCTAATTTACCATCTATCTATAATACCATATATATAACTTTCTCCATAATATGTTGGGTATTTTCGAAAAAAAAAAATAAACTCTATAAAGGAGAAAAATTTGTGGTACAATCAATAAAGAAAGCTTTTGTATTTAAAAAAAAAAAAGAAGAAAATTATCATAAAATCTATAATAAGGATTTCTAATAAAATATCAAATAGGAATGACGAGGATAATAATAATTTATAAAAAAAAAATAAATATACATATAATTATACATCATAATCAATGTATTTATATTAAAAATGTTCTTAAGTATTGTAAATCATAAATAACATAATTCGGATTTTATGCAAAAAAAAATTGATTATGGAAGTTATTATAAGATTTGTTTATTAAAATCATACTACATAATTATGAATAGTTTATCTCTAATACATTACATATATTATGTTTGGATAAAAATATATTCATACTATGTCTTTTATCTGTCATTTTAAATTTGAGGAAATCCAAAATAAAAAGCTAGTTAATTTAGTTAAATCCTTTTATTCTTTCTCAAATATTAATTTTTTATTATTAATTTTTGATTGATTTTACAATTTATGACAATATAAAATAATATGTAGTATCTGTTTATATAAACTGTTCCCAAATAATAAACATTATCCTTAGACCTCCTAGTTGAGGAAAATTGTTTGTGAAAAACAAAATATCTTTTTATGTTTCAATGCATGAATGTACTGCAACTGCACAAAGTTGTAATGTACAATATAATAATTTACTTTGTACGAAAAAAATTGTTTTTTTTTTTACTTCATTTGTAAAAATGTATGAACTCTCACGAGTAGAGTTATTCAGTTGAAAAAAGAAAAATTAACAAAAAAATATTATTCGCATTTTAGACTTCGTCAATGTATGATACTATTGTATTTATAAGCTTTCTGAGCGATTTGTTGTGCCCTGATTAATATCAGAAATAGATGTTTTAATTGACATTTTTTAATATTTTCAATATTTTTAATTATTTTCATTATTAGCGGGATTTCCTATATAATACTAAGTATATATTGTAGGTAGTACATAGTAACAAATATTGGTAACATTTTGTAGTCTGGTCTGAAATTAAAAATTTTTTTAAATTTATTTTATTACTTTTATATTTGAATTTTGAAAATTCAATATTATGAAGCCTGAAAATTTTCAAATAATTTTTAAATTCGAAAATTTTAAAGAATTTTAATTAAACGTTAAAAAATTGAAGCGCATGTTTACCAAAAATTGTTGGTGAATGACTTTTAAGCACGCTAACTAAGTATATATTTACATTAATACTTATATTTATATTTATAGCAGTATACAATGTAAAAAGCTAAAGTATATGATGTTTTATATTTTCGGTATAAAAGTTTTTAATTTTACATTTTATATCGTCGTTTCTTCCACATTAAAAATTATGTTTTCCAATAATGATGATAATATCTTGAAAATTTTAAGTGGTACTCTTAAATATCCAATCCAGATGGTGTACTACTTTGAAAGAGTTCCAAAAATTTTATTTCAAGAGCAAAGAGAGTTTTTTTTCTTTTAAAGTATATTTCCAAAGAGAAGGTATCCCGGGAATAGTCTCATCAAAATATTTATTATCAATTTTTAAGAGTTCGAATTGCTCAAAATATAAATTTTTTTTAAGCGCGTTTAAATAATTTTAATAAAAAAAAATTTACTGAACTAAAAAAAACATCACGAAGAAAAATTCTGATATTTTTTCAATTCTTTGAATCCATAAGATATTGATTCATACAATATCTTAAAATATATCAGATGCAGACCTTGTCTCGAAATTATTCCCAAATTCTAGAGTTTATACCATTTTAAATATAACAGTAAGTACGCGGTAAAATAAAAATTTTTAAGCGCGCATGGCAGTCAGGGATTTGCAAGTTGAAATTTTTTGATATAATTGTGTGCCGCATTAAAAATTTTCTTTCCGTTTCAGTCGAATTAATTGGGCTTTTTGAAACTTCTTATTTATGAAAGAATTATTTATTTATTATTTATTTATTTAATTTTTATTATAATATAATTATAATAGAAACTTAAGATAGAGTACTACTATGGTTTTTGACCCTATTTAGACTTATTAGTTATAGTTGCATTTATTAGTAATAGTAATAGTATAGGTAATATTCTTATTATAAGATTTTTGTTGATTATTGGAAAGCTCATTTTATTTATGAAAGAATTAAATTTCGAATCTGGTAGAAACTATCGTAGAAACATCCAAATTTAATGCAGACAAACATCAGCAGTATCTGATGAGTACATTTAGAACAGAACTCATATCATTTTACTCTTATCAGCTTCATTATATACATTTTTATTTCGGAAACCACTGACAAAAAAAATTATTTTCTCATTTTTATTCAATAATGTATACTACCTATATAACATAGTCACAATTAAAACAACAAAAAATAAGATACATGCTAAGATATTATTTGTTTTTTGTTTTTTTTTCTCTTTATGTGGAGCGCATATTCCAACAATATTGAATATAGTATATTTTTTACTCCAATTTCGAAATTAAAGCAAAGACGAAGAAGAAAAAAAAAATTCACATGAAATCAGAACATAACTTTACATAACTTTTTTTTTTTCTTTCTTTTAAAAAAAAAAAAACGTTCTGTTTAATTTTCAACTAAAGTTTTTTACACTCATTATCAGAGTTAAATTAGACGACATACGTTTCGGTATTAAAATTTTCTGTATCTCCGTTAAACGGGTGTGTGAATAAAAAAAAGAAAGAAAAAAGCAAAAATAAAAAAGAAAAAAAAAACAAAATAAAAAAAAATCAACATTTAATGAAAATTAAGAAAAATTGATTTTCTTTTTTTAAATTTTTTTTGTTTCCAGAAGAAGAGATATTTGACAGAAAAACAATATACATAAAATAATTAATTTATTTTCATTTTCTGTTTTCTGCAATTTTTTTTGGAATTTTTCAAAATAAAAAAAAAAAAGTTAGAAAATAGTATTGCGTAAAAAAAAACAAAAAAAAATTTTTTTGAAAGACCGTGAAAAACGATTTTCAGATACAAAAAAAAAGATATAATTTTAACAGTCCAAAAAAAGATTCATTTTATAAATTTAATTTTTTTTTTAAATCGATCGTAATTTTTTAATAATTTTTTTATTTTAGTTTTTTTTCAATTTTTTAAAGGCGTGCCTAGTGCATTCGCCAAAATTAAAAAAAAAAAAAACAAAAAAAAACAACAAAAATAAGGTAAATAAAAAGAAAATTTAATTAAAACAAATAAAATCGATTTATTGAAAAACATAAAAAAAAAAAAAAATTTTAAATCATAATAAAAACAATTTTTCGACAATTTCAGTGAAAAACGTAAAAATTAAAAAAAGAAATTTATTTTGTGTGACGTAAAAAACGAAAAAAAAGAATTAAATTTTCTTATAAAAAATTATAAAAAATAAAAAATAAAACCGATTTTCTGAAAAGCGGAAAAAATCGATTTTTCTGTTGTTTTTCTTTTTTTTGTTTTTTTCTCGCAATGATTTATCTTTTTTACTGAATGAAAATGTTTTTTGAAAAATTGACATAAAAAAAAAAAAACAAAAAAAAAAATAAGGATAATTCAAAATTTTATTTTCTTTTTTTTTCAGACCTTCAATTAAGGAAAACACAAAAACAAACAAAAAAAAAAAAACTATATAAAATACTCAAAAAAAAAAAATTTTATAAAATACCAAAACAAATTTTTGTTAAATTAAAAAAAAAAAATAGATCAAAATAATATAATTAAATAAAAAATATAAAAATAATAATAAAGAAAATTCATCAAAAAAAATAAAAATAAAAAGGATTTTCACACAATAGTGAAGGAATATTAAAAAAAAAAAAAAAAAAAAAGAGAAAAGGAGAAAATTCAAAATGTCGCCATTATTTATTTTCACAATTTTATTAGTTTGTTGTGGATTAGTTCAGGTAAGTGTTTTTATTTTTTTTGCAAATTTATTAAATTAATAATTAAAAACTAATTAAATTTCTAAAAATTTCAAAACTATAATTATATATATAGTAAAGATTTGAAAATTTTGGAAACTTTGTAGTGAAATAATTTTCTTTTTTTTTTATCCTTTTTATTACTTTTTACGTACAGCAGATTTTTTTTTCATTCTATTTTGGAAGCGCATGCGTTCATCCTGAAAAAACGAAATATATATTTTTATATTATACTATGTACATGATAATATCTAATTCGATATTTTTTTTTTTGGAAAAAATATAATATTTCTTTTTGGATGATGAAGCAAAAGAACGACACTGAAAAACACACACACATTAGGTATATATAGACTTGGGTATATTTTTAAAAATAACTTCTTTTTTTTCTTTTGGTAAGTGGTAAAAGGTATCAAGAGAAATATTAAGCGAAATGAAGTGTATAATCGAAGCTTTATATTTAATGGTATGAAGATTAATTATAATGGTTAAGAAGGTTTCGATAGTATAGTACAGCGGTCGGCAAACTTTTTTGGTCGTGGGTAAAATTCGCCTATGATGAGATTTTCTTAAACTTCTAGTGGGTCATTGGCAATTTTATATGAAAGCAATTTAAAAAAATAGTTAAATCAAAAGTTAATGTATTTATTATCTAGCAAACTAGGATTAACAAAAAAACTTTAAATTTTATATGGAATTGTTGTAAACAAAAAATTTTTATATTCAATTATTGTGAGCAAAAAATATATTCTATTCACAAATTCGGATCGCGTAACATGAAATGATGCTATGGGTCACCCCGTGACCCACGGGTCATAGTTTGCCGGCCGCTGGTATAGTACAACAATCGATATAAATATGGAGCGAATAATATAATCTGCGGATTGCGAGTATCGTTTCTTCATCAACATCAAGCCTATTTCATGTGCTTGAATTAAAACAAAAAAAGAATTAGATCAGAGTATTCACAATAGGACTAACTGAGAATGGAGTTTTAACTTCGATAAATGACAGTTACAAAGGATGACGAAATTTTATTTTATGCATTTTTGTATAATAATATTTTTCTATTTAAACTTCATTTATATATTAAATTTCATTTTTTGTTTTACAAATTTTATAATATTAAAAAATTATTATTATTTAAAGTATAAAAATGATTAATTATTAATTAAAAACTAAGTATATAAATTATTATTACTAAAGTTTATAATATATGCATCTTCTTTGTCGGCCGTCATGGTATAGTGGTATTGCCATTATCCCACGGCATTTTCGGTCGTGGGTTCGATTCTCGGACTGGAATTTGTGTCAATTTTTCAATTTGTCTCACTTGAATTAAGTGTTTGCGTTGTTCCAGGTACTCAAACATAGATTTGTTAATATTAGAACTTTAGGTCGAAAGGATATGCTAGAGTCTAGAGACTTCGTACTATCTCGTATAACTCAGAATCAGTATATCTAAATAAAAATATATCTGGAAAGATAACTCTCTACCCATCTAAACAACATAATTCAATTTAAATTATTTCAACATTTTGTGAAAAATTATTTTAATAGCTTTGCATTTATGTTTAAATTAAATTAATTAGTAAATTGATGCAATATGTTTTGGTTGAAGGTTATAAATACATATATGTATATTTCGTTGGGTATTAATCTAACAATTATTCGAATACATGAAGTTAAAATACAAAGAACCCCCCAGTAAAACAATATTACAATACATATAATTTTTATTACTTTATAACTTTTTTTTTTTTTGTTTATTTTCTCAAATTTATTTCCGTATGACTAATCGTCACCACATTTTTGTCTATTAATATTATAGTTTTTACGTACTGCCAGTGAAGCTATATTTTTTTAAAGGGGAATGGAAGTTAACTTTTAATAAGAAATTTATAAATGTTTATCTATATAGGTATAATTCTGGGTATTAAAATTTTTTATTGACCTTCCAACTCCCCTTAGCAAAAAAAAAATTAATACTTTTCAAAATAAGTTTTGATCTCAGCGTTGATTGAATGTTATATTAGTACACGCATGATCAAAATTTATTTTTTTTTAATAACATAAATGATTCGATTTAATCGAAAAAAAAAAATAAAAAATTTATGTTTGTTTTAATTTTGTCCTTGATTTTGGATTATTGTCGTTTCCACTTTATAAAAATTAATTATTTTCAAGTGTCTGATTATATTTATAAACTAACCATAATGGGGATCATTATTTTTTTTTATTTTTTTTTCGAATTTTTATTTCTAAGTAATTTTATTTCACAAAATTCTAGTCTCAGTTATAATATTATGTTTGAGAAGGTTAAAGAGGTATCTGGTAGTTTTTATCTCGGTTTTTATACTATTCCATAGTTAGTATTTGGGAATTCTTAAAAAAACATTCCAAATCCTTATTGGATTCTTCAAATCGCCACCAGATCCAGAGAAAACAATATTATTCAAAACTAAGAATAAGTGTATATGTACATATAAATATATATTCGAAGTATATGTATCTTTTAAAATGTTTTTCCCGGTATTCATAAGCCTAGGTATACAATTCAATGTCGTTGTATCTCAAAATATACTTTATTTCTTGGAACAAAATCAAAATCTTGGCATTAACAGTATATCCAATTAAATTTAATTCTATTTTTTTTTTTTTATCAAAAGAGATCAAAGAAGGAGAATCAATGTTAATTAATTTAGGGTAGGGAACATAGCAGAAGTAAATATTTATTTATATATATATACAACAAGTACATAAGTCGAATAAAAAAAAAAAAAATTGTTATTCACAAATAAAATAAAATTAAGTTAAAAAAAAAAAAATTGTTAAATGAAGCGTAAATTTATGAAAAAAAAAATTATAAATTAACAATATTAAGAGACCTGGGAGGATACTCTGTTCTGTCCTTCACAGATTTGCGTTATTTTTTTATAATTTTCAATAAGGGTCAAATATGCAAAGTAAATTTTTGAAGAATTTTTTTTTTTTATAAATATTAAACAATTTTTTTTTCTTTTTTTAGATTATTATACAAAGAATTTTATTAATTTATTCTTATTTTTAATATTGGCTATCAAAAATTTTTTTATAAAAATTATAGAAAGAAGAAAAAACAAAGTTTTCTGAAGTGTGTAAGAAATTATACACATTTTTTTTTTTTACCATATTCCATATAGGTAAAATAAATAACCAAATTGAATTTTGGTTGATTTGAGATTTTAGTTCATTTCCAAAAATTTGTGAATTAGCCGTAAAGTTTAGAGAATTCGCAGTTCGCATTTCCCACTTGGCTAAAACCATTGAGTAATAACATTTATAAGAGGGACAGAATTCATACAAGTAAATTTTTTTCTAAATAACTCAAAAATGATGACAATATTTTCAATGTATTGAGTAAAATTTTTCAACTCAAATGTGTTTATTTTTAATTTTATTATTTTTTTTATTGTATTAAGAATAAACACATTTGAGTGTGAAATTTTTATTCAATACATTGATAATATTGTCATCATTTTTGAGTTATTTGAAAAAAAAATTGTGAAATTTACTTGTATGAATTCTGACCCTCTTATAAATATTATTACTCAATGCTAAAACTTACTTAGCAAATATATAATCTCCATATTTCAGGCCAGGCGATTCAAATTACAGTCAGATCAGTTTCACTTAATTTTTATGAACTTTTATTAAAAAAAAAATTATGCTTAAAATTGTATTTAACAAAACGTTAAACCCTGTCAAAGAGCCGATCTGGAGTCATGATCACTTCCTTTTAAACTGCATAAAGACATCTCGGATATTTAATTTAATTTTTCATAGACAAAGACACTGATAACGAAGTTTTATAATTTTGAAAATAATATACTAATTATAAGAAAATTTGACCTCCTACCAAAAGTCAAAATTATAAAAGTTGAAGTTGTATACCTGTTAAAATACAAAGCAAATTCAATTTGAGGCAAATAAAAAATTTTATTTGAATTAAACAATAAGTTAACAAAACACATAGCAAAGTAAGTGATGCTGTGTACAGTAAAGAGAATGAAATTTAACTCTACTTTTAATTGAAATACTTTCTAATAAAAAAACAAAAATTTTACTCGAAAAAGTAAACATTTTTCAATTAAAAAGTTTTCATAATATGAAAAATAAAATTGAATAAAAAAAAAAAGCAAACATTTTTTTTTTTTTTTTTAGATATTTTTGGGTTTAATTCTGAAAAAACCACATGACAAAAATAAAGAAAAATAAAAAATTAAAAAAATTCATACGAAACATATTTTAAGAGGTTTCAGAGTTACATAGAAGTTGTAGATTTTTTTTGTTGTTTTTGTTTTCAATATGAAAATTGTGGTTTTCTTTATATAAGAACTTTTTTTTGTTTTTTTTTAATTATTTTACTTAAGTAAATGTTATTTCTTGTCTACTTATTTATATTTAAAACATTTAACAAAAAAATAAGTCTCATACATTTGTAATGTAAAATATTTTGAAGAATTTGCAAATTTCTTTGTTACGAACTGCATGAGTCGCTTGAGTCTGGCAGTAAGGAGATAAATTTGATTCAAAATACCTCAACTACTTTATTCTTAGATCTATCTGGATTGAAATTTTTCGAAACATAATCATAAACTCAATTGACATTATATCCTGTTGATGTTATGACACTCCACCTTTGTATACTTAGTAAACTATAATTTTATTTAATCCATATATATAGTTAAAACTTACTATTTTATAATTACTGACGATGATAGATATAATTCTAGGATAAAGAATAAAAGTTTTCATAGATATCTAAGTACACCTTGTGTATATATACATTAGATGGATATTATATTAAACATAAAAAAAAACAGATAGATAATAATAATAAGAAGACGACGACCTTTTACAAGATAAGATTTTCTTTTAAAGAGCAAAAAAAAAAAATAAAAAAAAATTATTTTCTTTTCATATTTTCTGCTTTTCTTACATTTTATATACATATATTTCTTAAGAAAAATACATTTATATAATGTAGAAAAGAAAAGTATATTAATATTTGAACTAAAAAAAAAAAAAAGTATCAGATTATTATTATTTTTTTTTCTTCTTTTGAACTCACTCCCTTAATTTTTTTTTTCTAACGATATAATTGTGATGATTATTAAGACAAAATAAAATAAAAAAAAAAAAAAATACGCATTCCACTTTTCCAGGTTTTCAATAAAATTATTATCTCTTTTGTCTGCATATATAACTATTTTACTCTATTTTCGAAAGAACAATTCAAAATAAGTACATTTATGTAGGTATAGAGTCAAAGATATTAAGAACAACGAATTTAAGTTTTTGGTTGCTGGAATATGAAATTAAGAAAAATCTAACATATAATTTTGATAAAACAAAAATTTTATAAGAATAACAATATATGCGAAATAGAGTATCACAACCTACATAATATTCTATTCATAACTAACTAAGTAAAATTTAATTAAAAAAAACAGTTTTAGAATATTCAAGAAGCAATGAAATGAAGTCAGGCACGCTCTGCTATGATCATTTAAAAGAAGGCCAAGCTTTTTATTTCATCAACAATGATGTACAATGTAAAAAAAATTTTAATTAATTTTTTTTTCTTGAGTTGTATGGCATGTAGTGTATTTATTATAAGTAAGTATACATTTGGGTATAGTGTATACACTTTTACTTCAGCTTTTTGTTCAAACTATTTTTACATGACAAATTCAGACGGGTAAAGATTGAAGTCATCATCAACTGAATATAATTTATAATTATTAATAAAATTTATATTGTATTTTTATTTAGTCCTTTTCAAGGATTAAATTTTTTTTTTTTATTTAATTGAAGGAAAATTTTCAACGTCAGGAAGTCATTTGAAGAAATATTTATCTAATTCATATCTATATAAAAATAAGTTAAAAACGATTTTTCCAAAAAACTGAGGCCAGGCCGCATGAAAAAGTAGACAATAACTTTTTCTTCACACACAGAGGTGGACTCAGATTTTTTGATTGGGACGTAAGTGATTTGATTCATGAAGAGAAAGAATATTCAAGAGAAATGTCCCAATCAAAAAATCTGAGTCCACCTCTGTGTGTGAAGAAAAAGTTATTGTCTACTTTTTCATGCGGCCTGGCCTCAGATTTTTGGAAAACTCGTTTTTAACTTATTTTTATTTTCTGCCTTTTTCACGTTAACTAAATTGTTATTATGTGCTGCATGGATGTTTGAAAACAATTTTATGACTAATCATATCGATAAAAATTTTTCCGATGATTTTTCCGCTTTTTCGGGTTTTCCATGGAGTTTTCTGCAAAAGCAACTGTATGCAACTCAGTTCGCTCTACAACTTTGTCTCAGGTTGCAAAACGCTCAAACGCTTCCTTGGTCCGGAAAAGCGTTTTACATGAATTTTCTTCGATTTTTTCTGCAAGTTTTCACCATTGTCGGAGAGAAAGTAATGATGCCAGTTAATAGGTAACTTGATCCTGCATAATTTAGAAAACTTTTTTACCGGAAATTTTCCGGAAAAATCGGAAAATTCCGGAAAATTTTTTCGGTAAAATCAGAAAACTTTGCATTTTTCCTAAAACGGATTTATCACTACTCAAATTTGTACCATATTTTCAAATGATTTTTCCCGATTTTCCGGGTTTTCCATGAAAATTTCCGCTTCAAATTTTGATAGCTTCAATTGTCACGCGACATGAACCTGTGTGCCAAATTTCAGCTCGCTGTGATGACGAAAAGTGGGTCTACGAGAGTGTCGAAAATAGTAAAGAAATATACAGACAAATTACTTTACGAGTTAATAAGAATTGTGTCCTCAAAAAATGAATTTTTGTATATTTATCTCTGTGTGATTTATAGATCGTAAATTTCAATTTTCCAACAAAATTAAAAATAAAATGTTTTTATAAAAAAAAATATAAATTTATTTATTAAAAACAGGCTAAGTCGAAAAAAATATAAATGTTCTGAAAGCTATAGCCTATAGATATCAGGTTTTGAAATGAAAGTGTGTAATACAACTAGATGAACTTTGTAAGCATTACAACCCAAAGATTACTGCGGAAAAAAACACATTATCTATCATTCACAATCATTTAATTTCTTCTTCAATCATATAATTTAATATTTCATCAACAAATTTTCAGTTATCATTAAATAGAGTTTAATACTTCTTTTCAGCGTTTTTATTAAAGTTACAGAGATTATGTAAAGTTTTCCCCAAAAAAAAAAAAAAAAAACGAAAAAAAAGAAACTTTGTCCCCTGGGGCTAATTTCAATAAAAATTGTTTCTTTTGTTTCTCTTTTAAGTGTTCTTTATATAAATGTCTATATTTATATATTTCAAAAATATAAATAAAAAGTTTTTCTTTTTTTTGAATTTTCGTTAACACGAAGAAAAATTCTTAGTACATATACTTATCAAAATACATACAGCTATTCTATATCCAAATCTCTAAGAAAAATGGAAAAATTGAAACATAATTTTTAGAGTCAAACTGTTTGCCGCCGTACAAAAGATTAAAATTCTTTGAGTTTGAGTAGTTTGTTCATAATTTCAGGCATTATTTCAGGAAAAACAGACATTTAATGAAAACATATAGTCCGTTTTATAATTTTTGATGGAAAACGGGCTTAAAAGTAAAATAAAAAATTATTACTGTCAATTATTTTGTCAATGACGGGATGTTTACAAACTTCTTTTATGTCATTATATTTTGAAAGGTCTATGGAAGCACTATAAATTATTACTCAACGAAAGCTAAACGAAATATTAATAACGAAGCTGTCACAAGTCCAAATTTTCATATATTATTTCCTTAGCAAGAATTGAAACAAAAAAAACAAGCCTTTCCGTGACATAATTGACCACACACATATATAATTTCCTGTATAAGATCCGTCGTAAAAGATTCTATTTACTTGAAAATATAGCTGGTTTTCAACATTGGCAATATCTGATAAATTTATTTTTCAGTGGAAAACATTTTTTTTTTTTTAGCTTCACGAAGAAAAACCTATTTCCTTTGTAACGACAATATTATTGTTATGTGTACACTACTCTTGCTGTATTTTTAGAGAAAAAAAAATTCTGTTCAATATAACCTTATTTTCGCAAAAAAAAAAAAAAGAAAGTACTTCAGCTCTTTTCTATACTAAAATCTCACACCTATTAAAGTAATTTTCTTTTTTATGTACATACTAGCCGAAATACCCGGCTTCGCACGGTAGCTCCGAACTTATATTTATATCAAAACTCTTTAATCCAGATTTTGTGCACTAAAAAAACAGAATTAAATATCCACTTCCCCGGTGCCTTGACACATCCAGTCTTCTAAATAGTCGATTCGGGTCGAACGCTGTAATATTTTATCGGAATATACCTAAATTACATTTTTTGCACTAAAAAAAACAGAATTTCAAAATTTGTTAAATAGCCACTTCCCCGGTGCCTTAACACATCCAGTCTCCTAAATAGTCGATTCGGGTCCAACGCTATAATAAATACCTAAATTGCAAAACCGGCTTTTAAGGTAGCCCCC
This sequence comes from Hybos culiciformis, assembly GCA_964007475.1. NCBI lineage: Eukaryota > Metazoa > Arthropoda > Insecta > Diptera > Hybotidae > Hybos > Hybos culiciformis. Next base: position 41,508,720 of record OZ023275.1, on the reverse strand, counting down.
CGTCGGTGCCTCGGATCAAAAATATAACCAATCGGGTCTCTAGGGTCTTTATTTTCAAAATTTTAAAATTTCGAAATTTGTTATATAGCCCCCCAATTGAGACGGTCGGGGGCCTGTCAACATCCAGTTTTTTAAATAGGCTTTTCGAGTCCAACGTTACAACATTTTATCAAAATATACCTAAATTGCAAAACCGGCTTCTAAGGTAGCCCCCCGTCGGGGCTTCGGAACAAAATTTCTAGTACCCTATAACCATCTCGGGCCCCAATGATACTTAAGTTCAAAATTTCAGCCAAATCGTTCAAGCGGTATAGGCGTGATTGAGGACAGAGGACAGAGAAACAGAGAAACAGAGAAACCGAGAAAAAGAGAAACAGAGAAACAGAGAATTTTCATTTTTATATATTAGATATATAATACTCATGTATACATACATTGTTATAAAATTCCATTTTTATTTTATTTTTATTCTTAGAAATTTTTTGCTGCAAGATAAAAAAAAAAAAAATTTCATATATCGATTTATTGGTAAACAATTTAAAATACAAGTTTTTTTTTTATTATTCTTGTATATCTCTCACAATATATCTAAGCAAAATTGCGGAAAAGGATATGACTTTCAAAAAAAAAAATTTACATGGAAATAAAGCTCTCGGTAATTTTTTTTGTTTCGTTATATTATATGTTCACATATGAAGTATCATGTATGCTTTCTAAATACACAAGCTATACATAATGTGTATATTTCCTATATATATATATATATAATGTAGGTACAAAAAGAATAAAATTTTTCCCACGTTTCACTAATCGTTCATTATAAGACTATATGAAGCTTAACCTTTATAGATATACCAAAAAGTCATGAATTCAATAATAAAAAAAAAAAAAAAGTATCAACTTCAAAAAAAAAAGAAAGAAAGGAATCTGATATAGGAAGAGAAAATGTTTTTTTTTTTTTTAGTTTCCCTTTATCTTTTTATTATCACTTGAAATAGTGTATTAGATAAAAATCATAAATTACTCAAATAGATAAAATATGATTTCTTTTAAGAATTTGGTAAAACACTATTTCGAATTAATCTTGCAATCAAATTGTCACCATAGCTGCAAATTTCTGTCTTCCATTCAAAGAAAGAGTGAATTAGGCTTGTTTACAATCTAAATTCATACTTTATTAAATTTCAAGGATCTAGGAACTCTTTCGAGAAAAACATTTTGAAAAAAAATAATTGTAAGAATAGAAATTGCCAAACTTTTTTTTTGTGAAAAACCGCAAACGACTCTGCCATGAGATGCGCTCACCTCCTAGAATTTTTCGTGCTCATCTTTTTGCGATTTTTTTGAGAAAAAATTAAATATTTGAATATTAATTTTTTTTTTAATTATATTAAGAACATTTATATAACAGACAAATATTTCAAATAACCTTGTCTGAAAGCAAAGTGCACAAAATATATTTCGATTTTCTATTCTGGGAATTGTTTTTCTGGGAATTTTTTTTTCTGGGAATCGATCTTTGGGGTTTTTTCTGGGAATTGTTTTTCTGATGGGAATTGTTTTCCTAATTATTTTTCTAATTATTATTTTTCTTTGTTTTTTTTTTTTTTTGGAAACCAAATTATACCAAATTATATTAAAATTATATTGAATTTACGACATAGAGACAATCAATGACCCCAAAGATATTATATTAACCATAAAGTATTTAAAATTAAAACCTCACTCATCGCTTTTTCTATGAGTCAGGTACCCAATTCCTTACCGTATCTATGTAACTTTGTTTTAAACTTAATTTGAAAAAAAATTAACGAAAAGTATTTTTTGAATATATATGAATTTTATTTTCTAAATATACATTTATAACAAAAATTTCTACAATTATAACAGAAAGAAAATATTATTTTCAATACTACTATAAAATATCATGATTTTGCAACAAAGACATCCGGTGTAAGGGTTGGTTAAAAATAATTTACAAATTTTTAATTAAAAAACATTTTCTAAAAGGAACTGAAAAAATACATAAATAAATAAATAAATAAACGAGGCCAGTTAACTAATATTGTAAACTTGCACGACTTTATATTTTTTTTCAATTTTTTTTTGTTTCTCAAAAAGTAATTGAAAACAAGAAGAAAAAATATTGCTGGCATATATATGAAAAAATTGTGCACATTAAAAAAAAAAGGAGACGAATATGTAACAAACAATTTTCCACAAAATTAAATTTTTTCGTATTTGTTTGCCAAAAAAATAAAATTACATTATAAATCGGACAAGCAGTAATTGAATAATTTGAGAAATAAAAATGAAACTAAATATTATTTGCTTCTTATCCTTAGCTCTCTAAATTCACATTAGACTAAAACTACCATAACAATATATTATGTTGTTCAGGTGCATAGGCACTTTCGAAGTACAAATTTATATCGAAGAAAAAGTTTTAATTAACTTTCTTGACTAATAAAGAAGGCCTTAGAAAAAGTGTGTCTTCAACTTTCATAACTCATTTTCAATTACTGTACTTGTAATTTTATTTTCAAGATGATACCATTGATCAGACACTCTCTTTTCTATAATAAATCATGTTCAGAGACAAAAAGATAACAATAAAAAGTTTGTTTTTTTTTTTTTTGTACATTTTTATGCATTAATATGAAAGCTTGATATTTTTATTTTTTTTTTTGTCGATTACAATATTAGAATAAAATTTATCGACCGTGTTCAAAATATATCCTTTTTATATAAAAATTAAAAAAAGGTAGAAGAAGGTACTAAAAAAAAAAAGAAGAAAATGCCTAAAAAATAATTTTCTGCATTACAACAACATTATATTTTTTTCAGCGTTTTATATTTGTTTGTCACTTATTTATATACTATTATATTTGTTTTAATTTTGTTTTTCTCAATTTAGTATATTTGGTATAAATTTGAAACGAAAGCAATTTGGATATTTTGTAGAGTGTATAAAAAGAAAATAATAAACATAATTGTTAATAAATATACTCTCTAAATAAATTTTGGCTAGATTGTGGGTAAAAAAACTAGATTGAGCAACTAAATTGTGAGCAACGAGGATCTAGTTGGAAATCTAGCTTCCAAAATTTACCTAGATTCTAATTAAAATGGGAAATGGGAAAATGGGAAATGGGAATAGTTTGCCTATAGACCTAAGTTCAACGTCACATCCATATTTCGTTAAAATTCCCAGATGTGATAGAACGAGCTTCGGTGATTCGTTTCGAAATTCAATTCGCACCTCGAGAACGTGGAATGCTCTCCCATCAAAGTTGTTTCCTACAGCTGGAGGTCGGTTACGACTTAAGAAGAGTGTAAATGATTACCTCCTAACTGTCCCATTTTTTAACCCCGTCTAAAATTCCTGTACCCATTACCAAATCCATACTTCTTTAAGAATAAAAGGCATCCCACCTAGTGATTTGGTAACTTTATTAACTTTATTAAAAAAAAAAGGATAGAATCTAAAAATTATAGATTTATTCATTTATTTGGTTGGAATCGGAAACAAGATCTAAGATTTTTTGTTTTTTTTCATCAAAAAATTTGTTTTTAAGTATTTATGATTTAAGGGTTTTGGGAACTATTTTTCCCTTGTATTCACTGTTCATATTAGGGAAGCAGTAATGAATTAACGAATAAATGAAAAATTTTGACTTTTCTTATATCCAAATATAATTAAATATCTGCTTAAATAAAATAATGAAAATATGGAGCTTATACTAAGTAGATTTTAAATGTTAGTTATATGATTTCACGTAAAATTTATTATATGCAAGAATATGTATTTATTTTATATATATAAATTTAATTTACAATTGTATATAGACAAATATAAATTCAGAAAAAAAAAAAAGAAGCAATTTTGTACGTATAAAATGTTGACTTTATAGGGCGGAGTCCTTACTTTTTTATAACTTTTCGTTTTCGATATTCTTATAATTTTTTTTTTTTATTTTTTTTATTGTAACTTTTTTTCCGTATACGTATATAATTTTCGTTTTCTTTTTTCATATATAGAAAAATGATACTTTATTTCATTTACTAGAGGGACTTGTATATACATTTCTGTTACATATTGAAATTTATCCCGAAGGACTCATATTGACAAATAAATGACTAAGAAAAGGAATTTCCCATTATCTGTTTTATATATTTTATATGAATTTTTATTTTTTTTCTCAATTACTTGTAAATTTTCTTTTTGCAGTTTTTGAAAAAGAAATTAATGGCGAAAAAATGTTGGTTCAAAAAATCTCGGCTCTTGCGAAAAATTTAAATAAATATTTTTTTCAATTTTGAGAGAATAGTGTCACACAACTAGTGTAGTATATAACATAGGATCCAAATGTAAATTCTTTTTGATTTTGTTGAATAAAAAAGGTTGTTAGATTGAATGTTCTAGTTGAAGAAATTTTCAAGTTACATTAGGCGCCCCCAAACAAAATTAAAAATACATACATTTTTATGTCAATTTTATTCTGAAAAAGTTAAATGTTCAACAAAAAGTTCGCCTTTCAGCTGAATTTTTATTTTAATAAACATAGTGTCAAAAATTAAATATTTAATATACTCTTCTTTCTTTTGGAAAATATACACATATTATGAAGTACAAAAAATCAAGAAGAAAAATTAGGAATATCATTTTGAGCACCAATTTGGGAAATTTCAAAAGACACTAGAAAAAAGGATAAATATTTTTTTTTTTTTGGTTTTTCTTTTGCAAACATTTTTTTTTAAATGAGTAAAAATTAATTAAAAAGGTTTTTGGGTAATTTTTGTTTTTTTTTTATTTTTATTTTGATGATTCATCGTTTGAATTATGAATATATATATATATATATGTATATATATATATATATAGAATATAATGAAATGTGCTTGAGTAACGTGTATGTAATTTCTTTTGATAGGAAAATTTATTTTTGTATATATAGGGAAAAATTTATTTTTATTTTAAAATGTGACTTATAAATATTTTCTTAAAAAAAAAAAATTCAAAAATCTCAATAAAATTTTGTTTTTTTGCTTTATTTTAAAAACACTGTAGAAAGAACCGTGGGATGTTCTGCTTAATATACTTAATATAACTCTCCAAAATAAATTTTTATGTTTTTTCATAATAATGTGTTATGCTGTTTAAATTTTTAATGGTTTTTTATTTTTTTTTTTATTTTTTAAATTCAATTATTATAATTGATTTATTTTTATTTTGTTTTTATAAAGTCCACCATCGACAAAAAATGAAAAAAAAAAGAAAAAACAAAAGAAAATCCTACGATTTTGTCCCACAAATGAATAATAATGTTAAGAGGAGACGAAATTTTCCAAAAAAAAAAAAAATTAAAAGAAAAATGCTAATAAATTCCTAATAAAAAAGATTTATACAATTTAAATTTGTATCATAAATTTTGTCTATAAAAATATAAATTTCAACATTTTTTATTTTTTTTTTTTGTATTTATGCTTATATTCTTATGTTTAATGTTTAGTATAGGGGATATATGTGGGTTAAAGGATAAGACATAAATTTTGTATTTTGAATGTGGTGAGAGATTTTTGGGTTGATTTTTCGCTTTTTTTTTTTTTTTTTTTAAGGGTATAATTTATTCAAAAATTATTTAGATAAAGTGAGAGTTATATCGTATGAAATAAAATTCGATTAATATAAGATTTTTATTTTTTTTTTGCGGCTTTTAAGTTAAATAATATTGGGTTAAGGAAGTTATTAGAAGCCATAATAGAGTATAAAATTACTTTAATTTATTGAAATTCTATAAGTTCAAAGTTTAAGGAATTAATTTTTTCGTATTTTTATTTTTGTTTTTATGTCTATAAATTTCTCAAAGAAAAAAAAATGTCTTTATAGGTTCTTGTGTGGTTTTATAATGCCAAAATATTTTATGGATTATGTGTTTTTTTTGTTTTATGTGAATATAAATTCTATTTACATAGAATATATGGAATTTATATATATAAAAAAAAAAAAAATAGAAACCATAGGGATGAAAAAGTAATTTTTCGCATTGCACAAAATAGAAATAATAAAAAAAAATAAAAAAAAAACTTGAGAAAATGAATAAAGTTTGTAGAGTAAAATATGTCTTTTAAGAATTTTTGGGTCTTTAGATAGATATTACATTTAATATTACTTTCAGAGAAAACAATATAAATTTTAAGTTTTTTTAACTTATAATTTTATTTATATACAAACATTGTATATATGTTATATGTAAGTTATATAAATTTTATCCAATAAATATAAAAATTTTGCTTATTCTTTAAGAATTTTTGTTGGAATGCTTTTGCTTTATTACTTAAAAAAAAAATTATTTTATAATATGAAGAAATGTAAGCTATGTCGTATGTGAATACAAAAAATCTATCAGTTCACTATAAATTATGTACTGAACATACTGAATTGATATCATTGGTTTTTCAATTCATAATTTTCGACTCTGTTAAGGAAGTTTAGATGTCAAGATCTATATAGTATTAGTCAGATTATATACTTGACTGTACATCACCAAATACCCGAAAATCAATACTGGTCTAGTAAAAATATTACTTGTTCCTTTACTAACCAAATATATTTGTTCTTTTATGTATTCAAAACATGTATAGATATTTTTAACTATATTTATAGGTACACTCTTTATGAGAAGCAGTTTAAAATAAAATCTAAAAAAAAAAAAAAAAAAAAAATAAAAAATGATTATTTTATCTCTACTTAAGCAGAAGCTTTTAATCTTTGATGAAAAATATTATATATTTCAGTGATTCCACTGATGGAAAAATATATATATATATATGTACTATGTACATTATTTTCTAAATGATTAAATATATTCATTATTTCTGTAATTGAAAGGATGTTAATTTCCGGCACTAGAGGACATATTATATAATTTTAATATAAATTTTGTTATACATATAATAGTAGGAAAATATAAATTTGAAAAAAATAATACGTTTTCAATTTTATCATCGTCGGAAACTTAAAAAATTACAACTTCAAGGGCGAATGTTAAGAGGTTTTTGAAATTTGTTTTTTTTTTTTTATTTATTTTTATCATGATGGTATAATGATGGCTATATTACATTGTTTTCTAAATTATATATAAATTATTGATTCTGCAGATCTATTCTACTTATCGGATTTGCTAAAATTATAAGTATAAGGTAAAAATAGATATTTGAACAGTTTTTTTACAATTTAATTTCTGATTTAATATTTAAAGTTTTATTTTTAGAAGATAGTCGTCGAAATAACTAAACGTTTGATTACCTAAGTCTTCCAGAGCTCAATACTTATCAAGATTTCGATCTAACTTTATTCCCGATTCATTCTGAAAAAGTATTACCACAATCATGAACTATAAACCTAAATATTAAAATCAAAATTTGTTTTATACTCTTATTTCTTAATTATTTATAATATTTTTTATTTTTTTTTATTTTATTATTCTATATAATATGTATTATTATAATATAACAAAAAAAATCAAATAAATTTAAAAACTATTTTCTAACGATTTGCATGACGGCTTTTTCTTCAAATTGGGTTGACCGATCCTTAGAAAAATCTAGAAAAACCATACATTTATATATCTATTTATGTTCTTATACTATATCCTTATATTGTATATATATTTTTATTAACATTAAAATTATAATGACTTACCTTGAGAAAAAGATATTTTATGTAATTTCATGCCAAAAATATAAGGAATAAAAAGAAAAAAAGAAGAAACTAATCAAAATCTTTGATCCAAATCTGTTCAAATTTTATGTAATATTTTTTTTTCTTATTTCTCATACATGACCAAAAATTAACTTTTAGATCCTTTAAATTAGAAAATTGGTTTTTTCAATATTTATATTTAAAATATTTAATGTACAATCATATACATACAATATATACAATACATATTTATGTTTTCATATACATGTAAATATCTAAATATATTTTTTGTAACATTTATTGTAGATATAATTCAATTCAAGTATATCTAATATTTTATTTTAAGACTTTTAGGAAAAATATCGACTTTGAATTGAATTTTGAAGGTAAGAGCTAAAGAATATTGAAGAGTCTGTAAGAGATTGAAATATAATACATTCTTGTTTAACTTGATTTGAATATTAATAATAATGAAACTCCTATAAATAGAAAAAAACACAAAACATAAATTAAACGCTAATAAAGAAAATAGATATATCAAGTATTTCCAATTTTCAGATAGATTCGATTGATTTAATTTTTTATAAATTAGGGTTAAGTTAAGATTCAAGTAGATCTCTTTGCACATAGGCCAATGGTCTGTTGAACTACCCTGTCCTTTTATACTTCATCGAACCCCCAACTTGTGAATTAAGTATTTTAGTAAAAAAAAGATATAGTATTCATGCCTATTTATTTACCTTTACCTAATACCATTTCACAGATTTTATTCAATTACAATATAATAAAAAAAAAAAAATCAAAATAAGGATATGAATTTTTGTATTATTTATTTCTTGGACACATTTTCTATTAAAATTTTATGTGTACATGTTTTTAAGATATAAATAATATCTTTTTATGGTAAGGGAAGAAACTGAAACTTAATATTATAAATTTGAGAAAATGTCTATTTTACGCTTCAGAAAATTACATTATCAACAATAACAACAACAACAACAATAACATTAAAAGAGTCAATATAATAAATACTAATATAATACATATTATTATATATATATAATATTTATTATTATTTTTTTTCTAAATAAATATGTTATGTATATACAATGTTTATATATATATATAGCCATGTGGGTATAATACAATTTAACAAAATCAAGTACTAAAATTAATATAAAATGTGAGAAAAACATATTTTTATATTTAGACATTTAATGTCAGGAACAAAAAAAAAAATAAAATAAAAAATTGTGTAATTTTATTTAAATTTTTTGGGCCTGTTTCAATTTTCATTTGATGGGAAATTACATAATTTTTTTTTTGTTTCGTTTTTATTTAGTTTATTTTTTTTTGTTGAGGATATATTTAAAAAATTTTATATGACATAATGTATGTAGAATATAATATTAATTTACTATATATATATTATATAATGATTCTATATATGTGAAATTGTTTATGCGAATTTAGATTATTACGGATTTCGATATCTGAAACAAGTATAAAATTATATGGTAAACATGTATAAAATTATTATATCTGAAACAAGTATAAAATTAGAATTCTGAGCATAGATTTATATATAGTATATCATCAAGACTGTTATGAGCCCTGATTTTCTAAATTAATTTTTATTATAAGTATCTTATTGATCTGATGGATTCGACTCAGAAATAAATATGCGAATTACAAAATTAATAAATGGAACTAAAAAATAATAAAAAAATTATAGGTTTATTTATATTTACGACGGTTATACTTCCTTAATTTTTTTTTTAACTTTGTCAGGATAGAGTCTTGAGTTTAGATAAATATTCTTGATATAATATTTTTGAAGAAAATAATTAATTAAATTAATTTATAATCGTTAAATTTTCAAACATATGACTTTTCATATATTACTCATTAAAATTACAAAAAAAAATAAAAATAAAAATAAAAAATAAAATTTATAAAAACAATTCCACATCTGAGTTGTTAAAAGTTTAAAGAAACTTTTTGTAATTAGAAAAAAAATAAATAAATAGATATATACACCACATTACTTTATTTTATTTTTTAAAACAAAAGCATTTAATATCAAAAAAAAAATAAAAAAGATAAACCGAACTTTATCTTCTTAATTTGAACATCACAAATATTTCCCATTTAAATTAAAAATATTGTCATAAAAAATATTATATGCATTATATATTTTTGTATATATATTATACTTATCTAAGTATATTATATTCGACAAAAAATATATACATATATATAATTAATGCTAGAACAGAAAATAGAGAAAGTAAATATCTGTTCTCCTAAATAATATCCTGTTTCAAAGTAGGACATACACAATTTTATATTTATATATATTTTAAATGAAAATATTTTTCATCAATTTTTTTTTTTATTTTATAATACCCTTTTTTCTGTCTATATGTACAGCCATATAGAGTGCTTAAAACATGTTCATTACCATCTTCTAAATTCAATTTTAACTCTTTTCCTTCAATTTTCCTTTCTTTTTTATTTTTTTTTTGTATTTTAATGGGTAAAAAGTAAAATATAAATTATATAAAAATCAGAGAGAAAAAAAAAATAAAGTCCTTGTTTTGAAGAGGATGATCCTTTGGAACATCCTTATTTTTATTTTATATTGAAGTAAAAAATAAACAAAAAATATATTTTATTTGAAATTAAATACAAAAAAAAAAATAAAATGAAAATAAAATAAGAGTTTTACTGAAAGAGTTTATAATTTTTAAATTATTATGTTCCAATCCAGCAATAGTGTGTGAGAGCAGAATGAAATATTTAAACTAAATTTTTCTTAAAGTGTCTGAGATAGTTTCAAAACATATCACAAAAAAGTAGTTCCAGCGAACAATTGAATTATTTATTACAACCCAGTATAAAATTTAATCCACCACTGAACAAACTGCCGAACAAACGACACCACACCATAACGATGGACAATCCATTTTGCATAACACTTTAAGAATAAAGTGATATAATTTATACTTTATATCAAGGTTTTCACACATTTATTAATATTCCTTTTAAAAATGGAATATTTATTTAGTTTTTTTATATGAAAATAATATTTCTTTGAAGAAATGTCCTATTTGTTTTTTAGATAAATTTAATTTTTATGGTTTTTCCTGAAACTATATAGAAATTTCTTATTGATGGAACTTTTTGAGGCAAGATTGTAGTTAGATTTTAGGTTCCTACATATAAATCTGATTGAGTTAAATTTTCTAACAAGTTTTAAAAAATTTTAAATAAACATTACAAAATAATTTTTACTTTAAATAAATTTTAAGTGTTTCTCAAAAGCGTTCCATATAGACTAATGAAATTTAAGTAATTAATGGAAACTAATTATTGAAAACTAGAATAAAAGGGATTTTGACCACTAAATAAGTTTTAAAAATTGACTATAATGAAAGAAATATTTAATTTTTAAATTATTACCATTTAATAGAATCAGTTTTAGATAAGTATTAAAAATATTAAAAACATTTTTCCATAACTGAACTGTCAACCTATAAGAACTGTTAATAAATAAATTAGATCCTTTATAACGTAATTGAATTTATATCAAAATCTAAGGGATAATTAATATGATGGATATGAGAATTCGTGTAACAAACAGAACGATATGTTATTTATATATTTACTTATGTACATATGAATATTTTAAATTGAAATTCAATGAAAGATGATGATGACATTCAAAGAGAGAAAACCCAAGTCATGTCTTTATTTTAATTTGAATATGTGTACATACGTTCATAGTTTAATAGATTTTGTAATGAAATTTTCGAATTTAAAAATATACATTTCACATATAAATTTATAAGATTAAAGTTATGTATAATATTTGTATGCTATAATAGTGGGAAATTAATCTAAATTACTTAAAATTATAATATTCAATTTGCTTCTATAGTAAACTTCATGAAGTCTGCCATACGAGGATAACAACAGTATCGTTAATGATAGAAGCCACTTAAATCGAAATAACTTTAGAAAAAATACGTAATATTAAACAATGAACAGCAATAGTCAAAAACATTATGGCAAATATGACATTTTGAAGTTTTAGAAAGAAACCGAAAATATGCCAAAAGGTTTATTGAAAATTATAGACATTCTAATTTTGCTATCATTGTATTCAGAAAATAATTGATGATTTTTAGAATATAATAGTGACGATTAATCGATAAACTTCAAAAAGAAATAATATTTACTTAAATCTTAAAAAGCAATAGAAATAGTTCTTAATGTTTTATGTTTTCATCTCATCTTAACATTAAAGCAAATATTGAAATTAGTTTTTTTTTTGGCATGAAGACGTTATAAATAGAACGAAAATGTTTATTCTGGAAATATTATAGATTTAATTTGAATGATTAATTTTCTTGAAATTAATTATCTATAGTTTGACAGATTAATAAACATACTTACATTTTATTGCAATAGAATATAATATTTTAAGATGATAATCAAATTATATTAATTACTTTAATAATAATAATAAGATCAAAATGTTAAGTAAATTCTTTAATCAATTATATCAATCATGCTGCTGATTATCTTCATAATAATAATAACAATAATAATAATAATAATAATATTGTTCATATGTTATAATTTATAACATATTTATATACATATCTAATTATAAATATTAAATGAAAGAATTTTATTATTTTCTTCAAAATTAAATTTATGAGAATATTTCTGAAAGATCGATGGCTTTGTTCAGATGTTATCATAAATATTAATAATTAATAATAAACTAAAACAAATATGAGTATGCTTAATAATAACCATTTTATTTTAAAAATAAAATGTATGTCAGGAATTCCATTTGTGAAGAAAATGAAATCCTTACATTATTATATTTTAATTATATAGATATAAATTTGAATGATAAATATTTGAAATTAATAACCAAAAATTTTAGACACTTAAATTTTTCAATTTATTGACACAAAAGAAACTTATAATCTTTTACTAATTTTTACATAGTTTTGAAAACTAGCAGTGTGAACATTCATAAGACACATGCAGTTATAAAATTAAATTCAGTGAACTCTGAAAATATTTTTCGTAATTTATTGGAAGTCACTTAAAATGTTGATTAAATTAAGGTACTTATTATATTAAGAGCTACGTTTTTCGTCAAACAAAATTAAATTTAAAATTGATATGTAATATTACTTGGCTTTTGTATACGAATTAAATGTTTTCAAGAAATTGAATATTACTCTTATTGATATAAAAAACATTACAATCAATAAAATTACCTAATCAAAAAAAAATCCAATTAGTTTTCGTCAATGAGTGAAGTGAATTTAAAGGAAAAATAATATACGAGTATACATTTTAATCAAAATCACTTTTAATTTTATGATCCAGGAAATAGCAATTAAATAATTTTTTTTTGTGTTAAAAATGAAAAAATAATTAAATTTTTGATGCATATACATATAAGCTTCCTAAAATTGTGTTTAATTAAAAATTACGAAAATAGAAATCATATTATTTACGAGTACAAATAAATTAGTTCGTAGTGTATGAAGTATGAATAAATAAATTCCGAGCTTAATGTTTGATTTGATATAGACGTTCTTTTGTGATATTAGGTAATAATTTGGCTCAGTTGATAAGCTCAGTTGTTAAGCAAATCTTAACAAATAATCAAATCAAATTTATTAATATTGTTTCTTTTGACATATAATTTTTGCAAGCTTAGATTTAAGAGATTAGATTTACTATTATATCTTTTCAACTTTAACATTTTAATAATTTATAAGTGGGTGGATAAGTGAACAACATAGAAGGTTAAGGCAAATTTTCAAAAACCCTTATCTAAGTTTAGCTAAACTAAAATCTTAACAAATAAGATTTATTCTAGATATTCGAACTTCACGAAAATCTTATGTACAGTACATAAATTTAGAATTTTTTTCGTTAAAATAAGTATACAACGAGGCGATTTGATGAATCTATTGCAATAATCAATAATTTTTTTTCAATAAAAATCTTAATTCTGATAATAATGGATGTGGCCTGGCAATTTTAAAAGTTCTCGTGTATAGAATTATCTCTTAAAGCATTATCATGAATAGGTATTGTGTAAAGAATTCTTGGAAAATTTTATACTTAATATATTCGTTATTAATATCGAAATTTAATACTTTTATTTTAAAAATAAGGACATAGAATTTTGGGTAAATTAATAAAGTATTGTCAACTAATATTAATTTTGAGAATATACAAATTTTTATTTAGATGAATTTAATGAACAATACACCCTATTTGCAGTGTACTTGTAATAAAATTAATTTTAATGGAAATTCAATATTAAATTCCCATTTCATTATAAGTGTTCAATTTACATGCCGTATTCTTTTTGCCATACACAGAGTGGCATATATTGGGGGTTTTTCTTTTTTTTTTTGAAAATAAAAAACAAAATGTTTCAAAGTTAATTAAACAACACTAGAAAGTTGTTGAAACCAACACAAGCAGCATACTCAAAAGAGATAAATGAATATTTCTGGAAATAAAATACTTTATTACATACATATATATATATTTTTTTTAATTATAATAATAGAATTTTATAATATTAAAATGATTCCGCATACATGATGCATTATTTTACACCACAATAATGCATTTTCTGTACTTTGTGTGCATAATTTGATATCTGTTTTTCTAGATACAGTTTAATTGCTATATTTATGTATCTTATATTCAAAAAAAAAAAAATGACTGGAAAATTTGGCGGTTTTTCCTTAACAATAATTCTATAATTTTTGGCCAAAATCACAATGCTCTTTTCTTTTTTTTTTGGAAAATAAATCTGTGTTCCTTAACAATAATAAAATATATGTATATATATAAATTTAAAAAAGATTTTGAATAGAGATAAAAAGCGCATAATATTCTTAATTAGGCTAATTGCACTAATCTGTAGTTGTATTATACTATAATAATAATTTTATTTCTTTATTATCTCTATAAGTACCTTAAATTAGATAAAAAAACAAAAAGTGGAAAATTTGTTAATTTTCCAAAAATAATAAAAAAAATATTTGGATTTGGAATCTTTATTTATTTTTTTTTTTTTTTAAATAAATTACTCTCAAACATAAAGTTGGCATAATTTTAATTTTTTTTATTAAATTTGTCTCAACATTTTCTTCTTCTTATTTTTTTTTTTTCAAAGAACAATTTGTTGACTTATAAAATTGAGTTTGTGAAATAAAATTAACGCTGACATTAATAATGAAAAATGGAATTTTCATAACACATTTATTTAGTGGTTCGTTTCTATGCCATTTTAAAAACCATTCATATTCCAAGTATTCTGAAACTATAACAATTATGTTCATATCCTTAGCAACATAAATACGACATATCTTTTTTTTGAGAGACATATTAAATCAATAAATTTTTTAAATTAAAATAAACAACTTTTTGAAACTTTAGTTTAATTTGAAATTTCAATATAAAAAAAATAAAATATTATGGCATCTGCATCAAATTTATATGCTTGTGATTTTGAGATATTTGGAAAAGTCCAGAAAGTTTATTTTAGAAAACATACCGAAAAAGAAGCAAATAATTTGAAATTGAAAGGATGGTGCATGAACACTGACGACAAATCAGTTAGAGGAAAACTAGAAGGGCCGAGAGATAAAATAATGATAATGCAAGACTGGTTGAAAACTGTAGGAAGTCCATCATCCCGCATTGATAAAGCAGTATTTTCGCCACTAGAAGAAATTTCAAGTTATAGTTTTAATAATTTTTCGATTAAAAGTTAAACTAGAAAAATATGAAGAATTGTATTGAAGTGATTGGAAATGGAAATTTGAATAAATTATAAAAGAAACCAAATATGCTTTTGATTTTTTTTGCAAATTTTATAATAAAGTTCAATTAATAAATAAATATTTTTAAAAGAGATACTGAAATAATTTATTAATTTTGCAGATAGTGTAAAATCTCATAAAAGTGTGACTTTTATTCAAAGAATATCAAACCAATCATTTTTTTTTATACTAATTTACAAAAGTATGTAATCTTATGTAATATATCTTTAGTTTGCAGCCGGTCCGTAACACAAACTGACTCGTAAACTTTGTCAGAATAATTTGACAGATTAAGTTTGATTTAACTATAAAATACAAAAATCAAAAATAATTTTAATGTTTTAATAAGTTTACAAAATGTAAAAGGTAATTTTAAGAATATTACAATTATTTATTTTCTTTTACAACTTATACTATATATACAATGTTAAGATACATAAATAATTTATGTACATATATAGGTATTCCAAGGTTGTGGAAAATGATATTAATTTTCTTAAAAAATATTTTTTAATAACTGGTGTAGCTCATTTGATGAATTCTTGAAATTGAAAAACATAAAAAATTATGTGTGTATATGCTTTCATTTATTCATCATTTAATTTATGCTGAAACTTTGAAATTTTAATAGCATTATTAATGTATAAGTGAAGATGAATTTGATTAGAATTAAATTAATTATTTTTACATAAAGAACTTTTCCATTACAGTACATGAAAAAGAAACCTAATTAGATATTATATACACTTTTTGTGATAGTTCCTTTATCAAAATGTAAATTACAATAATATTTTGTTATAATTTTTGTATATGTTGTATACACATATACATAGTTCATTTTATAGTTAAAGAAGGCTGGAAAATTTAATTAATGTAATAGAGATATATTAGGTAGTTTTCATTTCAAAAAAAAAAAATAAATCTTTGAAATGTAAATTATCACTTTTGAAGATTTCATAGTGATGATTACTGATTATAAATTCTTATATATTCTTAAAATTAAATAATTGTACAAGCAATGATTTTGGCAATTAAAATTGATAAGATGATTAAGTGAAATATAAGAAAAGAAAGTTTAAAATTTTCCTTAGATTTCTGAAAAAGTAAAAATTGTATTTAAAGATTACTTAATGATTGTTGAAATTACAAGATTCAATTTACATATATACATATAATACTTATTATGTATTTATTATTCACATTAAAAAAAGAATAAAAAGTTAAATAAATATGTTTATACATATTCTAATATTTAATTTAAATATTTATCAGCTTAATATTGATTTTATTTTATTTTTTTTAATATTATTTTTCATGAAAGCTGCTATCCAATTTACTTTTAAAACCTTAAATCAAAGTAACGAAAAAAAAAAAGAAAAAAGCTGAAAAACATATTTTAGGATTATGTTTAAAAGCTTCTTCTTAGAAATTCTTAGAAAGTATATTTTAATTTATGTCACATCAAAAAGTCAAGAAGACATATATCCTTTTTCTTATAGCGTTATATTTAACAAAACACGTCTTTTTATTTACTATTTCAGTTATATAAAAATGAGAATTAAATTCATTGTCAAAACAGAATAAGTTCAATATTTATAAATGTTTTTTTTAAATAAATTTAATAACAAAACTTAACCATACTTCGAAATCAAAACATTTTTAACTTTATGCAGAACCGGAAATGGAAACAGAATTTCTGTGTAGAAATATATATAAAGTCTCAATAAGTATTCATAATCTGGAGAGCCATTATGTATTCGCTTGGAATTTCAATACAAATCAAAAATAAAATTTTGATTCTACTTACTTAGTGAGGTGTCTTTTTTTTGTTCAAAAACTCGAATGGGAAAAAATTTAATAGAACTTTGGGAGCTCTATAAACACTTTTGAGATCTTGATTGATTTTTAACTAATTGCGGAAATCTAAACATTGTTTTTATGTATAACTAAAGCTTTCGCAATCCTCATTCCATTGCCTAAACTCATGTCGCAGAAAAAATTCTGCCGTTTTTAACAATCATAATCATTGAATGAAATTTTTTGTATTTATTACAAACAAAAAGTACGCATCTTAAATGTATGTTATTCTCAGATATTAATGGAAATGTCTATTTAAATGACAAATTTATTATTCGCCTTAGGTTTTCATTTTTCTTTCTATGCTTTTATAGACTTTTTTTTTTCATGTTATTTTAATGTAGAATATTTTTTAAAAGCTTATATTATCCATCAGGAATAATTTCCTTTGAGAGTAAATTTTAATAAAAAACAATCTAACCGATTCAAAATTAAAAGTGATGACTTATATAATATATATAATATAGTTAATGCTTAGTAATATAATCATATTTGTGGCCATGACCATATTAGAACATAATGTATGTATTTAAATGGTATATCTTAGATTGATCAATAAAATTTGTTTATTGAGGTTAAGGATAAATTTTAGTTAAAGAAATTGAATCAGATTTAAATTATTTATCAATATCTTTCATTTATATTCAGATTTTCCTCAAGAAATGATTTATTACTAGAATAGATTATTTAATAAAGGAATTATTTGAAAATTGTAATTCAGCAGTGTTATGTCAAAGACAGATGTCGTTCCGACTTTGTTCACTTTTTTTATTTATAATCAACATAATATTGTAATATTCATATTAACAATATATTTTAAAATTTTGAATATACTTTAATTGGAATTTTGTATTTAATTTGAAAAATATTAAATCTAATATAAAACTTTATTTGATTTCGAATAAAAAATTTCTGACCAAAATTATAAAATACCTACATAGTATTTTTAAAAATATACAATTGAGAAATATTAAAAGATTAAATTTTATTTTGCTTAATTAATCAAATACCATCGATAAATAAATAAATTCGTAGACATAGTAATATTGATAAGTTTGAACAGGGGTGGGCTAAAAGAAAAATTTTTAATTGGCGCGCCTAGGCAAAAAAAATTTACCTACCTACATGGAACTGTTCTTAAAGTTATAATAGTGCATTTATAATAAAATATACATACATTTAATATTTTATAATAAAAAAAAAGGTTCAATAATTGAAAAAATAAAATTCATCGCAATAAAGAACCTAAAAAAAAAGATAAATTATTTAAAAAGATTTTAGATTTTATACCATGAAAAAAATAACATAAAAAAAAGTCATATTTTTTTTGAACGCCTACCTGGCAGAACCACCCCTGAGTTTGATAAAATTTTATTATTTTTAAAATAAACAGATCAATTTTAATGTTTTTCAAATATTAATATAGTCAATGAGTAAACATATAATAATAATAATAATACAGCTTTGTAAACAAATATTTTTATCAAAAATAATTCAGTTTTTAACAAATAAGTTTTAATTGATTTTATTTCACATTCTTTTTATGTGACATTTATTAATATTTATATTTTTTGAATTAGTTTTAAATTACATTTTCGATTTTAATATTAAAAATAATACAATATACATAACATAACAAACAATTTCAATATGATTCGCATTATTTATCGGGTATCGTTCTAAACGATATATTTTTTTATTTCTACAATAAAAAAAAAAATAAAATAAAATAAAATAGATATATTATATATGTACCTACTTTTAGGAGATTTATATATTTTTTTTATGATACACTATTTATGAAAAATGTAATGTAAATGAATATTGAATATCTTAGTTTCGACTTTTTGACTTTTTGGAAACATTTTTAGCCAATAATATTTATTTTTATTTCGAGAAATATAAAACGAACAATTTTATGGGAAAACGCAAAAAAAAATCAATGTCCTTAAAAATCCTTACTCATTTTTATTTTTTCGTATTTTATGCTGGTATGTACAATGTACATATATATAATATAATAAATATAAAGACAAAAATCAAATATATTATGAAGGAATATTAAATTATAATACACAGAGAGAGAACAAAAAAAAAAAACCTGTCATTTTGTTAATGATATAAAAAATGTATTCATTTTGAAATAATTCCAACATTTTACTCGTTTTTAACCTTAAAAATGATAAATTAAGTTCAATTTCTTGGAAAAGTCATTTAAAAAAAAATAAAATAAAAAAAATAAATAAAATTCACATAAAGAAAATTTCAACTAACAGCAGTAGCATTAACACACAATAGAAAATATATAAATAAATAAATAAATATATAAATATATGTATATATTTTTCAGGACATTTGAAATATTATTTTCCAATAAAATTATATCACAAAAAAATAAGTAAAAAAAAAAGGAAAAAATGAAATGCCATTAAAAAGATAAATAAAACATTCTTGATTAATTTGTGTTAAGCTTTTCAAAATATATATGTTAAATGTATACACTCAATCGTTTTATTTTTATCTTTTTGTTCAGGCAAAACAGAATAGGCAGTTTTACCTATATCTAGGTATTATTTTCCATTTTTCAAATTGAGCCAAAAACAATATTATGCGCTGTATAAACTCAATATATAATCCATATATTTTCTATTTATATTATTGGACTTAAGAAAAACGGTTTCTCAAGCCAAATTAAAATTCAATTCAAAAGTTTTCCAACAAGTGTTAAAGCTAAGGTCGGCATTATTAAACTAAGTTTTAATTTCTAAGGCAATCTGCTTAAACTTAACTTTAACTTATAGTAGATTATTGTATATGTAAATTAAATTTGTTATTAATTAAGAGTTCTGTATACACAAAAATACATTGACACGAGTCAAGTGATATAAATTGACAAGTGTCAATGTATTTTTGTGTAAACACAGAACGAGTTGTATAACAAATTTTGTTTACATATCCAATATACTGTTTTAATGCGTAGGGGAGAGGTAGTTGCAAAGAGAGACTATTTTTTCTTCTCATTTTTTCTCATTTTTTTTCTGTATTGAAATATTGTGAGAGATATTATGTTTGTTTCGGTATTACGTAATATTCAATACGACACATCTAAATTATTTCTTTATTTTCGCTGATGCATCTAAATTTTTTCATTATATACGCTGATGCATCTAAATTTTTTCATTATTTACGCAGATGCATCTAAATGATTGCATGTGTATTGACGCATATAATACTCCATTTAGTGATCTAAATTCTATAGCACTAAATACAACATAACGATCCCCAACGCATTAAAAATTATTTTTCACAAATTATATATAAAGAATAATCATAATCATAAGACACTCGTCTAATGTTGTCACAATATAATTTTTCCCTTTTCATTCAAAATGTATAAAATAAAATGTTAAAATAAAAAAGTAATTGAAAATAAATTATTGAAAAAATTTGTTAAATTCTCTGATAAATTAAGATTTTCAAGGTTGAAATCTGCTGCAAATGTATTTAACGCTTAAATTCATTTAACGCATATAGATAGTTAAAAATTTTTCTCTTCTTAACTGATTCAGATATTTATGATGAAAATCATACGTTGGTTAATGCATACATTATTTTTAATTTTCTATATAATTTTGTGAAGGTTTTTCTTCATTAAAATTATATGCAGATTAATGTGTGTATTTTCAGTTGATGAGATATTGTGGAAAATGGAATAAATTGATTTTTTTTTGTGCAACTGAGATGGGAATAAAAAAGTTTGAAATTTTATTGTCGTTTGAACAAAAAAAATTAATTTCGAGCAATTTGAATATAGTTTTAATTGCCTTCTATTGTTCTTATCTTAATTTTTTATTTTTTGCTATTATATTTTCATACATTTTATGTGCTAAAAATAATTTATTTTAATCTGATGCTAAAAATAAAAATAAATTTGAAAACTGTTTACCTAGGTGTAAAATTTTTTGTTTTATTTAGTTTTTAGATTTATATGAAAGAATTGATCTTAGTTTTAAGTAAATTTTGTAACTTTTTTTAACACATATTATAAAACCAAAATAAAAATTTGATGTCAGTATAATTATTTACAAATCTTAGAGCCGAAAAAATGACAAAAAACAAAGTTAGGGTACGGTTTTGGGAAACTACGATTCAAGTGAAATTTTTTTTGAACTGTTTAGGGTTTTTGGACCGAGCCGGCTCGATCCAAAAATCTCGAGCTAGCTCGTCTGTTTTTGCTTGAATGAAGATCGAGTTTTTATCTGCTAGTGGCTCGAGCTCAGCATTTTTAATGTTTTACATTTTACTTTTGTTTTTTTTTATTTTATTGAACAGAAAAGTTTATATAAGGAAATATTTCACTTCAATCTTATAAGTCACAGTCAATTTTAACAGAAAATGATACACTGAAATGGATTTTTTATGTTTTTATTTTTTATGATGTTTTATTTTTTTATATTTTATAACGTTTCATTCAATAATTTTGCAATATTTATTGTTATTTTTATTTTTGTAATGAGTAAATTATGTTTAAATTAGAAGAGTAAAGTTAAAATTTTATGCCCTGAAATTGGTTTCTTTATGCCATTGTTTTTTCCTATATATTTTATTTTTAAGAAGGCTCGGGTGGCTCGAGCTACCCGATCCCCCTTATAGAAAAAGCTTGAAGGCTCGAGCTTACGAAAATGGTCGAGTTTCAAAAACCCTAGAACTGTTGCTTTTTTAGTTATTCCGGTAGTTTATTGCCTAAAAATAAGCCCTGTTTTCCCAGCTTTCAAAGATCATTTTTAATACTTTTCTTTATAGCAGCGTTAAAATTCAAAGTCCTAAAGTTATATACATTCAAAGCCTTTCAAATGGCATTAATTAAATTTCTCTCACGAAACAGCATTAAAAGAGTGGCCAGGTCACTTGAATGGGATCATTTTAACACATTTCAAACATCCAAATTGAAATCAAAAAAAATTTTTATATACCCAAAAAGTTTTATCAGGGGTTCCTTTAAATGAGAAAAATTTAAAACTTTTAGAAAAACAATATTGATTTTATTGTATTAAAAATATGAAAATAAAATTGTGATATTTAAATTTTGTTCGTATTAACTTTTTTAATTTTTCTGTTCGTTCCAAAAAGTTCATTATTATTATTATTATTATTATTGTATGTATATGATTGAATTTATAATTTCAATTTTCAATTTTTCTTTCTGCTCTAATTTATCTTAAATTTAAATATTGATGAATGACTTAAAATGAAAGTTAAACAAAAAATAAAAATTAATTTTATTGTTATGAATATTTACAAAATTATTTTATTTTTTTTTTATTTGTTTTATTTGTTTTACTTTGTAAAAACATGTTTTTCTTTTATTTCCAGATAAAAATATATATATATATATTACGATATTTATATTTAATTTATAACACATATGTACATGAACATAAATTCTTATATACATATATGTATATACAGATAACGATGACGACGTACATACATATATATAATATGTTTATTTTTGGTATAAATTTCATTAATATAAAGGTTTTAATTCATTTTCTTTACCACTCTCAAGATATTATTCGCTATTATTATACATACATTATAAAAACGTACATATGTTGAAATTGAATATTCGAAAATGAAAAAAAAATTTCATGAAAAATTGAAAATACATTTTTTTTTTTGTTAACATATTGGTTTTCTTAATTTCTTTTTTGCATTTAATATATGAAAAGTAAGTCAAATTTAAGTAAGTGAATAAAAAATCAAAAAAATTAAATGAAGGAAAATTAATTAATATACCTACATACCTACATTTATATTTATATTTATTATTTACAAATTGTGTGTTTATTCATGAATTTTGTTTTTATACCTTTCTTCATTAAAACATAATAATTTATTCTTATGATTGCAATTTGTACTTACTTTCTTGCTCAAATACTTATCTTTAAATTTATTAAATTAAAATTTCTTTTATAATTATTTACATACAGGATTTTGTTTATTCTGACTTTATTCTGAGAATGCAATATGAAATGTTGTTTTTTTTGGTTTCTTATATATTTACATTAAGATTCTGATAAGATTTCGTTTTTCATTAGACAAGTTCAGGTTGATACGGATATAATTTTATACATATTATGTGTTTTAGTTGCTATGGCTATAAAAGGTTTGTTAATTATGCAAAATGACAAACAACATGTCATAAAATATTCTGAATGTTGCTAAATATGAAAAGTTGTCTTCATTTGCATACGATTTTGTAAACTAACTATGTATTATGTCTGAGTTTTAAATTTATATTTTAGTTTTTCACAAATTTTCTATATATTATGTTTAAGCCTTTATTTTAATTTTTGTTGAAATCATTAATTTAATATGAATTATATAAACTAGAAAAACAAAATATTGTAAATTAAAGCTTCATATCGCTCGAGGGTTAAAAATCTATATGTTAAGCATATGAAAATAATAATTCAATTTATTAAAATTGATTATGGGGTTGGTTTTTTCTTTTCCATCACTTTCTCTATCAATTTTATTTTAAAATCAAATTTGCTGCTTCATTTATCACATACATTACAGAGCAAGAAAGTAGAGTATATTCTCTTTAACTACACTATTATATGATTTTTATTCTAAGATATTATATTATAATAATGAAAATGTATGTGTGTTATTTATTATGATGAGAACTTTTATTTTTTTAATATAATGTGTACATCACTTGAAAAATCGATTATATTATTTTCTAAGGTTATTTTTTTTTTATTCGAAATATTCTATATACGTTTTTATTAAATGTCCGTCCGTCCGGCACTAAAATATTTAAAACTTATAAACCATCCAATCGATTTTTATTCTTTACTTTCACTTCGAGATTCTAACAGTTCGCTTTTCGGAATTAGAAGCCCTCAACCAGCGTAGGGTCTAAATAATTTTGATGTAAAATTTTTTTTTTTTTGAATTAATGTAATTTTCGATAATTGGCTGAAGATTCTTTAAATATGGAAAGTGTTCATATGATTATAATAAATATAGTATATAATTTATAGAATTCATAATACGAAAGGACAAAGTATAAAATATTTTTTTAATTAGTTTCTTATTTTGTGTCAAATTACACCTTTTGGTGGTAAATGGAATCATGGTCGTACTATTTTTAAAGTTTAAGTATATATTCTTCTCATTTATAGAAGTGCGATACATTATTATAGCTTCTATTTTGGAATTATTTTATCTCAGAATATTTTATGTTATTATATTTTTCATTTAAAATTTTTAAACTGAGAGTATGAAGAAAGTTTTTTTAAGAATTACGGAAAAAGATTCAGAAGTGATTGAAAGTATTAAGATTGGAGTTCATAAGATAACATTTCGATATTTCTATTAGAAACTATACAGAATATTTTCCTAATATTTTGTGTTATTTAATTTTTCATAATTACTATATTATTATCCTTTTTCTTACATACAACGAAAATTTTATTAAATTTGCATGATATCCGGATAACAAATCAAAAACAAAGAAAAAAAAACCGATTCGCACATCATTAAACATTAACCTTTGTTTTTTTTTTTTGATTTAATCTTAATCCTTAACCTGTCAATCAATTTAAATTATTGATTTATTCTTTTTACAATGTTTTTGCCATAGGTACCAACCTACATTTAAGTGTGACTGTATATAATGGTGAAATTTTCACAAGGATAATGAAAAATATTTTTTTTTGAAAAGAATAGGTATATATAAAATAATTTTTCTACTTTAGCACGAATTTGTTAAGTAATGATTTTATTTTTAAATAATTTTTCTTTGTATGTCCTTTAAAAATAAAATAAAATAAAAAATAAAAACTATATATATATATAAAATATACATTATATTACATAATGTACGTACCTACAATTCTAACAAATAATAATAAAAACGTGTTGAATTTTTAATATCAAAATTGCGTAGTTAATATGTTAGAAAAAAATAAAATAAAAAGTGTTAAGAAAGTAATATAATGAAATTGAAAAGGACATAAATTTTAGTTAATTTATTACAACATTCATAATGTATGTACATAAGTTTCAAAGCATATAATATAATAAAAATAAAGCTATTTAGTAAATTAAATTGTGACAAAATTATATATATACCTTTAAATTAAGAGAGCTTCAATGATGTAGAGAATATGTGATTTGTTGTAGTATTATATCAAGTTGGTTGAAATTTCCCAAATGAATTTATTATTCGTATAAAAAGTATACCAAAATTTGTAGCAAAATGGACTTGAATAAGGGCGGACTCTAAGCTAGCTAACAAGCTTTATACAAATAAAGATTTTAATATCAATTAATGCATGACAATTTGAATCCACACTTACACTTATATAAGCTAGTAGTTGGAAGTTGGAATGAAAAAATGATGACCAACATAAAATTATTAAAATTTAATAATTTATGAGAGTATATGTGTTTTCTATTTTGTAAAAATGTTAATATAATTATCCAAAAAAAAAAAAAAAACCCAAATGTAAACAAATCAAGGTACAATAAGTACTCAATTAACAAAATATTTGAAAATTGTTATAAATATTTTATTAAAACAATTTTAATTATATATTGATCCAATTTTTGGATGGCTGTTATTAACCCTTGAAGGATTTTTTTTGTTGATTATTTGATGGGTGAATCAAAAATCAATTTATTTTGAAAGGTGTAGCTATAAGGTATAAGGGTTTTTTTAAATTTGAATGATTAGAAATTTTACGTTCAAAAAAAGTTTCAATCAAAAAAGAAAGGTTGTCTAATAACAATGAACTTCTTTTTTTTAATGATATTACATTGATATTACATTTCAATGAAAATATTTTCCACTATTTCGAACCAGTTTAAATTTATTCTTATCAGAACTGATGGCTAAAATTTAATAATAAAAAAAAAAAAATTCTAAACTTTATATGTTTGACCATTTTTAGCTATAAATAAAAATTAAATAAACAACTAAAAATATATGTACACATACAATACACGTATCTACATATTTAATGATTGCCATAATAAAAACAGATGATCAGACATAATGCCAACCATGATACATTTAATATATATTAATATTAAAAAACAAAAAAAAAAAAAGAGCTTTTCTTTCTAGCCATTAATATTCTGACATGTGGGAATATTATCTCAGTACATAAGAAAATTCAACAGGGACCATTAATAAATTTTAGAAAATAACATTTAAAAAAGGATAAATGATCCTATAAATTAAATATACACATATGTATGTATTGTATATACATATATGCTATATTTTTACATACAAGGGCCATACTCATCCCTTCATCAAAATCTTACACGATAATGCAAAACTCATTGGTAATTTATATGAAAGCGAAATTAAAGTAATATGTATAAACTTCTTTTTTTCCCATTATAAAAAAAAAATAATAATAATAATAATTTAAGAAGAAAATATAAATTGAATTAAATAGGAATCCTTTTTCGTTAACCTAAATACATACATAATTTTGTTAGGATAAATAAAGTCTTGTGCATAATTCTCAGCCCAAAAATTTTACTGAAATTTATCTTAATAATGTATGTAGTATATAGGGCAATCAGTAATAACGATATGAACACAGAAATCTTTCAATATTAAATTTTAATCCGTAACAAAATCTTAAGTTGATGAAATGAAAAAATTAAAAATACAATTTTTTTTTTATTAGAGACATTATGGTTTTGAAAAAGGTATACCAGTTACAAGGATTAAATATATATATAATGTATTTTTCTTTTTCCCATCTTGATTTGAAAAATCAAATATTAAATTTTATTTATTAAAAAAAAAGATGTGAGATAAAAATTACTTCTAATTCCATTTCTTTCATTTTAATCAACTTCTAATGAAAATTATTTATTATTTAGAATTTATTTGTTATATCCTTTTATTTGATAGAAATGATGAGAAATTTTGCTTTCACCAATTACCACAGACTGGATTATCCATATAAAAATGTCAATAATTGTCATAATTTTAGAAATTTCCAAAACGAAAAAGTTAGATAATATGTTAAATTGTTAAAATGTTGAAAATGGGCTTCGTACTTTAGTTATGAGGTACTGTTCGATATATTTTTCAAGTGTGAACATTTAGTTGTAGTTAGGAAATATTTTATGTAAATTCGCTGGAACATAAAAAAATTAAATTTATTACAAATCATTAGAACTTGATTCATTTTCGGTAACTAATACATTTAAAAAATTATCTTTCATTACTATATTATAATAATAAATTTTGACAGACTTCCTATAAAGGAAAATAACAAAATATATAATGTAGGTACATAATATTATATTACATTTATATAACATATACGACCCAATGTGCAAAGAGTATTAAGTTTCAAATGATACTATGAAATTTGATAAAATAAATATTTGTGAAATTATAATTGGTTTTAGATTATTATTTTCTTTTTGATATAATATAGGAATGTTAGGTCTGGTTTAGATACAGTCTAGGTTGCAGTAAACATAAAAAAAAAATTAATTAGATACATGGACCCAATTAATTATCTACTATTGTAATAAAATAATCTTTAAATCTGTTAAATAAATCGCAGTTGAATTTTCATAGTTTTATGATTTTTTCAAAGACAACGAAAACACTAATGGTAAAAGGATTTTAAATTTATTTTTCTACGAGCAATTTTTTTTATATTTAACAATAAAAGTTAAAATATCTTAAAATTATTTAAGTAGTTATTAAAAAAAATATTATAATTTGCTATTTCCACTTAAAGTTCAATCCTATGTATATATGCTCCAAAAACAATTATTTAAGTATAACGTTATGTAAAAAAAAAAAATGTTTCGAATATTCATTTATACAATTTGAAAGCTTTTAAAGTAAAATATTTTTATTGTGAAAATTTTCCATATTGCAACAGCTTAAAGTTATTTATTATAAGTATAGTTGTCAAAAATATTATTAAACTATTCGTATATGAACTTAAAATTAGCACTTAATAAACCAAATGCACGGAAAAAGATACACCCTAATAATAACTGTTTGTATATTTACATAATGTTCTTCTAAATAAACATACAAAAAAAAAAATTTGATGGATTTATGTTTTCCACATTTTTTTCAATGTCAACATAATATTTTCTAAATAAATAAGTTTGTAAAATTAAAATTTTAATTTTTTTTCTTGTTTGCTTCAAAGGAATGAAGAAGAATATAAATAGAGGCACAAAAAACTGATGAATGAAAATTAAAGAAAATGTTTTTAAAGAGATATGACTTCGTATATACTTAGCATAAAATATATATATGTACATATGATGTTAGGATATTCTAAATATTTAAGGTTTTATTAAACTTTATTATTTTATTTATTATTTTTTTAAATTATTAGATTAATTGAATATAAATTTAAACTCAATAATATTAACCACACATATAATTTAAATATCATTTCTAAGCGCTATCATCCCAATCAATTAACTCATTTTGATTATATTTTATATTAACTATCAAATATCTAAAATTATTCATATTCAAATCTAATTTTTTAAACTGAAAATTTATTTTCATATTTTTCCCAAAGGTTTGTTTAAAAAATATATATATATTGCAAATTAAAATATGTATATATTTAATGTAAATAAGTATAATATTAATGTTTATTATGTGTAAATTTCAAATTATATATAATATTCTCAAAAATAACGAAATTATTGGATTGAAAAAATTTATATTAAATAATTTTAGACAGCTTTAAATTGGAATTAAAATTTACAAAATAATGCATATAAAAATATTTTATTTATTTATTGTTTAAAAGCAAAAAAAAAAAAAAATTCTATTTATATAAAATTTCAATTATTATTACATATATTTACGAAATATATTATGTTAATATGTCACTAAAATTAATAATTAAACATATGTTTCGCACCAGGTTCATAGTATATGAATACATAAAATACATAAATATTCTATGTAAATGTGTTTTTATTTTTTCTTCTTCTCATTTTCGGAAAATTAATTAAAATTTTCTAAAACACCTTATATTAACGTAATTAAATAATTAATCTTTATAATATGCGCGTTATACGCAATCATAAAAAAACAAAAAAAAAAATAATAATAATATAATATAATTAAAAATTTATGTTGCGAAAATTTATATTAAAATGTTATACGGTATATAAAACTCTCTGAAATAAAAAAAGAAAAAAAACAAAACAGAAAGAAAGAAAAAACTAAACTAAAAATAAAATGAAAATTTAATTATGATATTAAGCTCTTGGGGAAATTTATATAATTTCAGCATAATTTAATGCACCACACATATATTTATGATTTAATGAATTTATTTTTTTTTTCTATATCATTGTAAACTTATTTTAGTTAGTTTCATAGAAATTAAAAAATGAAAAAAAAAATTAATTAATTAAGTGGGGGTAGTTAAATATAGATAAGAATTATTATTATTACTGGAAAATTTAATTTAAGCGAAATAAAATTAAAAATTAATTTTATTTTTGTGGTAAATTGTATTTTAAAAAACGAAAGAGTTGGAAAAATAAATGCTCTTTTCGTAATCTAAGATGATTGAAATAAAAGTTGAAATGTTGTCTGAACCGAATTCCGAAAATTTTGTCTCTCAAATAACATTCTTTATTTCTTTTAGTAGACTTACTATACAATTTATATAAGTAGCTTCAATCATCATATTTATACTTTATACAAGCAAAAATATTCACAATGTCACAATGTAAGATATTGATATGACAACAATAATATCATTTATATTGCAAACATTTGACTTATCATTATAGAAAACTGTATCAGATAAAAAATTTAAACTTAAATAAAATTCAATAAAAAATAATTTTTAATGATTTTTGTTCTTAAACTTACAAAATGTATAATATTACAATATATGCATATATCTTTATAATTTATATGCTAAAATATTTATTTATATTTTATTTTATCCTTCAAAACATAAATTTTTTTTTTTACTTTAGAAGAAAATCTCTGGTGGATTTATTTTTCATTATTTCAAAAAAAAAAAAAAAAACATAGAACTGAATGCATAAGTTTCTGATTTCAATAATGAATTTTTAATGCAATAGAATCTTTTATGTTATTCTGATGGTTTTGTAATATAAATTTTACTTACTCAATATCGAATATATATAATCTAAATATAAGAATTTTCCTCTAACTTCACGTACAATGCAAAATTTCTGAAGTTTTTATTCTATTTATACAAATTATGTATAGTTAAAGAAAATTTTCACTTTACAATAAACTTTGCATATAATTTCCAGTTTACCATTGAAATTATAAAAATAATTTCATATATTTAAAGGAAAATGATTGATCGAATTTTACACTTTATATATTATTATACTGTTTGAAAAATTATATTTGTTCCAGTTTAAGGTTGATCAATTTCCAGCTGTTTTCCGTAGCAGTTTATTAATTTTTTCTATAACGCATTGGGCGTTTCCAATATTCAATATTTATATTATTAAATTAGAAAAAAAAGAGAAGAAAAACTAGAAAATGTTGTAAAAATGTCCTTAAAAACTAAATTTTCTTTTTACTGTAGATTTTAAAATAGAATAAACGCTGCTGTCAACATTATTGTTCTATGTATAGTTTTTTTTTTTATTCTAACTATAATAATGGTAAACATAAATGCAAAATGAAAAAAAAAAAATCAATATTAAAATCCTATTATGTCAAGAAGAAAAAAAAAAAAGAAAATATTATAGTTTTTCTTATTATTTATTTATAAAACAAAATAAATCTTTTTGTTATCATGATGAATAATATCTGATTCTGATGGTGCATCACAACAACTTTAATTCATTTTATTTCTATAGAAAAATAAAATAAAAAAAGATAATAATAATAATAATATCAGAAAACAATATCAAAACTATATCTTGTAAAAGGAAAAAAGATACATAATTTGTTTTTCTTTCATTTTTCTTTTTTTTCATATAAAAATATGTTATAAAAAGATACACAGATAGGATATATATATATATAAAGAAAGCTAGCAATAAAGATAGAAAGAAAAAAAATAATACAATTAAAAACAAAAGATAGAAGTGGGTCAGTACGCCCACCATAGCTAAACCTCTGTAGAAGTGGGTGAAGAATATAAATGAAGTACATATTGTTTTTTATTTAATATATACATAATTATGACATAATTGTAGATGCTTGCTATAAAATTAATAAGAATATTAGAATTATTTAAAGATTTTATTGTATGATGTGGCGAAATCCAAGAACATATACCTTGAATCCCACTATCACTAATTATATGCCTTAATAAAACTGAAATACAATTGCATTATCTGATAAATTCTTTAAAGGAGATTACTAAATGTTTGATTTAAATTGAAAAATCATTCCACCAACCGAATGCTATATAGAAGACTTTATAATGGAACGAAATAAATTTTAAATATTTTCATACATATATTATTTTAAAATATCCCAAAAGCCAGCCTGAAATATCATAACAGGCTGAGATAATGTGTTGCCAAAATACATTTCTATTACATAAACATAAATACCAATCAACACTACGACTAGCTTTATAATAAGATTAAAAAGAGATAAAAAAAAAACATTTTTGTATTTCAAATTTATTGTTAGGGATTTTATAACTCAAAATTTTTTACTGGAAGTACATTATTATATTGTCAAAATTTAATTTCTATTCTATAATAAATTTTATTGTACATAATCATCATAGTCATTTATAAACTGTATTTATATATCGGACTAGCTAGCTATCTACATTGCTGTGATATTATTATTATATTAATAAAATATCTCTTCAATCGCTTTTGAAAATAATAAGATAACATAATTCAATACAAAAAAAAAGCTTTATATAATTTTGCACAGTAGTTTAATACTAAATACATACAATAAATACTCTTATATTATATATGATTCTACATTATACTATCTATTTTATTAATGTTGTAAAAAAAATTATTATTTTTTTTAGTTAGTGCATTAGAGAGAAATTGTGAATCACATATGCACAACACATAAAATATTTCAAATTATAACGTCAATATGGTTTCGAAAAATAATTTATAGGGGATGTTTTATAGGTATTTTTGGGAGAAGAAAAATTATTTATATATATGTAATATTATTTATTGTTAGAAAAAAATAAAAAAAGTATAAAAAAAGTTGTAAAGTATAAAAAAAAAAAAAAATTGAATGGATTTAAATTGCTATATATTAAATAAAAAATAAAAAACCCTTTTTTATTGTCTGACAATATCAAAAAATATTCATTTTTTTTCCCGGAACAATTTTGTAATCATGATTTCATGTTCGGAACTTCATTCTGGTATTGATTTTTGTTATAATATAAATTTGTATTATACGGGTGTTAGTTATGAATTTAGCAAGTTCACATTTATCATGCATTCATAGTTCTTAGTTTCTAATTATAGATAGCGAAATGTTTGTAAAGCAAAGTTAATTTTTGTAGGTTCCGCTATCAATCCAATCAGTATATTTCTAACTCTTATGTAGGTACTGATATGATTGTTTTTCTAATAAGTTCTTCTACACTTTTTGTTGTATGAATCAGTAACTCAATATGAGCGATGTGAAAATTGGAGCATTTTCTTCGTGTCAAAATTTTAATTAACATTAAATCGAATAGAAATACTGAAATAATTGCATATAAAAGACATTAAAAAACGTATACAGTTGTTAATGGTTATAAAAAAATGCATGCATTTTCTAATCTCTATATATTGTACCGCTATTTAAATCTTAATTATTTAACCAAAAAAAAATCTATATAAATTTCTATTACTCTTAATTTAAAATGCAAATTAAAAAAACTTCAATGTTGCAAAAAAATTATAGTTATCAAAGATAAGCGGCAATTAACGCACAATTCAATAATCATAATCCTTTTTGCCCGCATTAACAAAATAAAAAAACTCAAACCTGTCTTGGTTTATTAATTTCCATACGAGGAAAAAAGATATAAAAAAAAAAAATTAAAAAAAAAAAACAAGATATCGAAGAACGTGATTATAAATGAGAAATGTTTTTTATATGTACATATATGACAAAAAAAAAATTGTAGACATATTAAAATGTCATCATAATCTTTCAACGCTTTTTTTCCCCTGTGCTATACGTGATTGCACAGCACAGTGTTTAACTAATTATATTCTGTTTTTATGTTGGGATGGTTTCTATAAAATCAAAATCAAAAAAAAAAAAAGAAAAGAC
This sequence comes from Hybos culiciformis, assembly GCA_964007475.1. Classification (NCBI taxonomy): domain Eukaryota; kingdom Metazoa; phylum Arthropoda; class Insecta; order Diptera; family Hybotidae; genus Hybos; species Hybos culiciformis. The sequence continues at coordinate 41,474,960 of OZ023275.1, read as the reverse complement.
GAAGCAATTTTGACATGTTTTAGAAATTTTGGGAAATAAAATAATGAATATTAGTTAGATATTATGATTTACAATAATATGAATGTTGTATAGTTAAGTGATAATAGTTATTTAAGTTTCAAATAAGGTTTTCTTCCTGGAATTTTGTTATTTAAATATTAATTTCTTTCATCTTCTGGGATTAATGTGTAAGAAATTAATATCAGAAGACTTTACTTCAATTATTATTTCTTATAGTGACGACTAGTTGAAATGAAATTATACAATTTCCAGATGACGCATAACTAAATTTTATGATGACTATTTACCTATATTAGATTTACATACTCATAGTTTATGGAAACATGAAAAAATATAGATATCTACGATATTTCCTATAGTTTTAATATATTGCGTATTTATAATAACTGATTCACAAGAATTGTAATGCGAGCAATCAATGGTACACGCCGCTAGATGAGCAACCGGTGGTACACGTCAAAGTGTTAATGAAGGAGATTTTGTGTGTACATTTAATTTTAAGGATTTTATTTTATATACAACATATAGTTTGAATAAAATAATGTTCATTAAAATATTTCTTTTACGAAGAATTACCCCAATTATGAATTGCAAGCTAAGCTATGCATAAAATTTCCGCAGTGATTAAGATGTAGCAGTTGATTTTTTTTATTTTTTTTTTATTTTGAATATAAAGATAAATTCTTAATTGAATCTTCTTTTAAATAAATTAAAAGAAAAAAAATGTGATTATTTTTATAAGAAAGAAGTAAAAAAAAATTACTTACATTTTATTTTCTTTCGTCTGTACAAACAGTAATATACATATAAAATCATTGAAGATTAACATATTTAAATGATTCCGGTTAATAATAATTTTTTTATTTTGCATCTTTATTTGAATATAAAAAAAAAGTTAAAGATGAAAATAACTAAATGATTGTAATAATTGCCATAGCCATAATAAAATAAATAACTACCTATGTTTGCTTTGTAAATTTTTTTGTTGTTGTTGCGTTTCCTGATTGTAAATAATAATAATAATGATAATGACGAGTTGAATATTATTTTCTATTCCGCATAATAATTAAAAATAATGATCGCATTGGAATTCAAAATAGAAGAAATTAAAAATTATTTTATAAAAAAAAATTAATTTTTATTAAATTTTTGAACCTATTTCTATATAACAACAACTATAACTACCTATACATATTTCTTGTACTATACAATAGTCCATAATTTTAGCATTAAATATATTTAACTTATACATGAGTGTACATTATTAAGATTAATTTATTTATTTCAATTAAATCACCAACTGTTAAGAAAAATTAATTCCAGGTTTATTATTTAAATTTTTTTTTATATTATTTATGGATTTTGAAAGTTATAAACTTGTATAGAATCGAATTCCAACATGAGTTGGACACGTCTCATCGTACGATATAATGAGAAAACCCTCCACTAAGAAACGATCGACATTATTTCAGCTTTTACGTTTCAAACTCAAAACCTCCATATTATAGATTTCAGTGTGAAGTGATATTTTTTCGATTTTTATTATATTACTGAATTCAAGTGATTGAATTCAATCAAGAATGTTTTAATATAAAGAAAAATTTGTAATAATTTGTTTAATATTTATTTACTTTGTTTATACACAAATTATATAAAACATAATACCATAATAATAATTTTCTATTTTCAAATGCGTCTCTTTTCATAAAAATCTAAGCTTAATAATATTAACCTGTCATTTTATATCAATAGAATAGTGTAAAGGACAATTCATGTCAATAGTCCGCATGAATTTATTTGCAATTAAAATGAAATCTTTTTCAACTTCTAACCTAACAGTTTTGACGCAAACAATTTTTTACTCAAAATAAATTATGAAAAACTTCCAAAACTTTATTAGATACTAAAAAAAATTAATTAATATCATATTTAAATAATAAATGTCACTTTTTTTTTTATCCTTATAAAAATTTATATAGCTTGTTTTATGTAAATTTTTAAAGTGTTAAATGGTAATAAAAAATAATTTATGTTATTTATCTAGTTATTTGTTTTACATATTAAAAAAAAAATATATATGTATATTTTCTGCATTGCCAATTCCAATCGCCATAAAATTAATTTCTATCACAAAAATATCTAATCAATTTAATTTTTTATATACTAGCTTAATGAAATAAAATAATAATAATCATTAAAATAAATTGATTTCAAACTTGATTGCATGTTTTTTATATTCCCTGCGCCTATAATAACTATGCAACCAATAAAATAAAATAATAATAAAAATTCTTGTAGCTTTCGCAGATATTAATTCATTAAAAAGGTTTTTCTCAAAAAAATTATTTAAAACTAGCCAATCTGACTCATTTTTCTCGATGGGTGAACTTCATTCGACAATTTTTCATATTACTGACAGCAACATTATATCCAAACAAAGTTTCTCCGCCTGAAATGACTTCCTAATACTTAAAATTCTTACATTGTATTTATTGTGTTACTGCTTTTCCCATAAATAAATAAATTTTCTTTTTTTTTTTTAGTGTGCATCGCCAAGATGGGAGCCACAAATAGCTGTTTTATGTGAAGCTGGACAAATTTATCAGCCACAATATTCAACAGAAGAAGGACGTTGGAATACAGATTTGGATATTAAAACACCATCCACATGTTTAAGGGATAAAATGGACTTGCTGGACTACTGCAAAAAGGTAAGTTACTATACTTACCATATAATATAATGTTATATAAAATTTCTAATTTAATTTTAATAAAATAAATATTACTCAAATTGCCCTATAGTGAAAATTTACGAAAATTTTAGAAAAAAAAACCAACATTATGATAAATTATTAGTTTTTCAGTCTGTCTTTTTTATTGTTTTCTTTTTTTTGACATTACAAAAAGTCTCTTAGCAAAGAGTTGGACTTACTTATACCATTGTCATTATTACTTTAAACTTTATAGAAAATATACATATTCATAAAATAATAAAATTTTTCATTATTATCCTATGCCGAAACAGCCAACCAAAAAGTTTGACTTTCTTCAAATTCTTATTACCTTGTCACATTATTATATTTCTTGTTAACTTTTATTATCTACCAGAAACTCATTCAAAAAAATTTTTTATTATGTACATAATAAATATTTTAATATGTTCGTTTTATTTTTCATTTTTGTGAATATAAAAAAAAAAAAAATAGAATAATATTTTGCCCATAATTCAAGAATGAACATAAATTTTACTCTCTATGACGTCGAGGTCTATAAGTTTGCAATAAAATATAAAGATCAAAATTCAAAATTATTGTATTCTGTGTGGTAAAAAATTATTACTTCATTTCTCAATGAGTTTTATTTTTATTTGTAAAATAGTATAGTAAATATAGTAAAATGATAGTGTACACATTTAAGTTTCATTCAATTAAGGGAAAAGCATAACTATAAACAAATTTAACGAGCTATAATTAAGAAAAGATTAAGATAAAATGCGTTAAATTCATATGTTAGAGAATTGAACCCACAATCTTAAAAGTAGTTTAAATGTAGAATATCTCTGTTACGAATTCGATTTTAAATTATATTCGGGCGCCAAAGCATAATTTTTTTTTTTTAATTTAATTTGTCTGAAATCTCAATTTCATTATTTGACAAATTTAAAATGAAAAATAAATAAAATTTGCATAAAACGAATATCAAATCCACACAAATATTATAGCCAACTAATTTTGCAGAAGTTTTTTAACTATCAAAAATATAAAAAAAAGAAGAAATATATGTATACATTCATGATATATGAATTCACACTTATGGAGTTTTCTATATGGTAATGACAACCAATCTCATTTACTTAAAAAACTATTTATTGCTATGAATTTATGTTATAGACATTTTATGTATATCATTGTGCAAAAATTTTCTAATTCAGAAAATTATTTTCATTTATTTTTATTTATTCAGTTTTTTTTTTTTTTTTTCAAATGAATGATATTTGAAGTACGTACTTTTTATTTAACCATAAATTCAAAGTGTTGAGTGCAAACATGGTTTAACTTATAATTTATTTTTATTACAGTTTGTTAGCAATATTTTTCAGTTTTTTTTTTTTATGTTTTTTTTTTTTTATTTTCATAATGCAAAAGTTTAAATAAACTCTACCTTCGTTGAAATGTATGTTGATTAAACAAAAAAAAAAAAAAAAATAGAAACTCATTAGCTTAATTCCCTTAAGTATATTTAAGAAGGCATAGAAAAATATGCAGAATTTTTTTTCTTTATTTCTACGACTTCTTCAATAATGCTTAATTCTTGGGAATATTTCTATTTCCTAAAATCTAAAAATATGTTTTTGTTTATTTATATTTCTAGTTAACTATTAAGATTCCGAGGTATGTTATCAATGGTACTTTAATCCTTTTCACTCCCTTGATAGATCCGCTAGATAAATTTGAGTTAATAAAGAAGAAATAACTTCATTTGAAGTAAATGTTTATTCAAATTATATTAACTTCAATAGGTTGAATAAAACGTTCAAATCCTATATAAATTGCCAAAATAATGAATATCTTCCGTTGAGTTCTCGTGCACAAATAAGAGAACTTATGTCTGATGACGATGATGATGATGATCTATCAATAATATATGAACCTACTTATTTATTCTCTTGTTTGTATTTAAGTTATTGACTGCGAGTTTAGCGTACAAATTACATTAGTATCCTTTGATTAGCCTTCCTTCTAACTACCTAAAAACTGGCTACAAACCTTTATAGAAATTTATTCCACAAAAATTAAATCTAAAAATCAAAAAAAAAAGATGAATTAAACTTTTTCCCCCAAATGGAAATGAAGAAGTAAAAAATTTTTTTAACACCAACTTTATATATGAAAATAAATTGGTTGCAAAGAAAACAGAAACAACATATATACAAAAATAAAACTTGTAAATTAATTACACTTTTTGCACCAAATAATGTTCATTTTTTCTTGACCTGACAGTTGTAATAAATTTTAATATTGATATGAATTGCTATAATATGTTTCATTTTTTTTTTTTTTTACTCAACGAATTTTATTCAAAGTTATACTTATTTTTTGTTGTTTTTATTTTGTTTTTGCTTTCAAAGTAAGTGTAAAAGGAGAATTTGCCAAACAATTTTCAATTACTGCCATTCATCCTAATTTTTTTTTTTCCAAAAGAAAAAAATCCTAAATAAGATGACTCCATTCATTAAAGATATAAAACAAATTGAATATGAATACTATAACATTATGATTAAATGATTTTAACTGGAAGATTCTTGAAGTGAAATGTGGTTTTTAAGGTATAGAAAATTGCGATGAATTAATTAAATGGGTATTATGGGTTTGAATTCTTTTGGTTCAAATTATTATGTTAATTTTTAGTTTTCTTCGTTAGGGTTTTTTTTTTTAATTTATTTACTTTAATTTTTCAATCACTTCTAAAGTAAATAACAACGTTCCAAATTAATGCATTTTAAGTTTCACAGAAATTAAATCATTATACCTGCAGAATGTAACTACATATAATGTCAACCAACATAATTTAAACAATTTAAAATTTATTACCCATGTCAGCCAGCAAGATTTAAAGAAACCTAGACTAATAATTTTCTTTCTTCATTTAACAAAAAATAAAAAAATAAAATTTAATAAAACATTTTTCGACGTTCTCAGTTTATTATTTTACTTTATACGTATACCTGGTATAAGCTACCCAAAAATTTAATGAAACCAATAACATTTTTTTTTTTTTTTTAATATTCAAAATACTCATAATATGTCTGTAAGGTGAACCCAGGCATTTTCGTTTTTTTTTTTTTCTTTTTTAATTAAAAAAAATAAAAATAAAAATATGTTTCGAATGGTTTGAAATTATTGAACCCATTCGAGCATAAAATATAATTACCTACAACTTACAACATCATATCATACACAACAATAGTTACAAAAGGAAAATAATACAGTTTTTATTTGCTTTGTTCTAGAGAGATTTAGACTTATACATGTATAGTAAATGTGTATAATACTTATGTACAATGTATATATGTTGTAAATTATATACAAAAATGGTAAACCCCTGACTAACAACAATTATTTATAACACTATTATGTATGTATATAGAAAAGAAGATACTTTGATGGATTGATTCTTCGGAAATTGAGATAATAAATTTTAAAAGGAAAAAAGCTAAATGTTGTATATTTCCATTATCAAACAAAACATAATAATACTGTAGTAAAATATATATATATATATATATATATATATATATATATACAGATGTACATATTATCTACCAGTAAAAACATATATTATAAATTATTTCAGGGTGATTAGAAAATTAATTGTTTTGGAAGCTGCTTGAAGACATATTGATATTAATTTTGAATAAATTTTCAAAATAAAGGAATATAATATCTGTAGGTGTATATAATAATAGTGCTATAATGTAATAAGAATATTGAAAATTGATACATATGAAAAATTAGATTAACTCAACTACTAACTATGTAGTTATTATAATCTTAATAAATTTCTAAATTAAGAAATTTAAGGAGAAGAAAAAATTATTTCAATTGAGTGGGAATAAATAAATTTTATGTATATACTGAACTGACGGTGATGATGCTTACACCTAAAAAGTGAATGAATGACTGTGAATGAACCCAAATAAGTATAAAAAGTAATATAAGATATTTAACAGATTACGAAATGAATTTGATAAAATCGATCACTGTGCAATAAGAATTTTTATAATGCGGATTCGATAAATTGTATGTGTTATTATATGCTCATAATTTTGATTAATCACAGATATATAATATTATTTTATATTAAGCTTATACTTGTAAATATGATTGAATAGATAAAAGGGGTTTCTTTAAATAAATTCTATTTTTTATATCTATAATTCAAGTAATATTAGAATTTGATTCGCTGTATCAATAATTTAAATTTAAGTGTTTAAGTCCTGAAGGGAATTTTCAACAAATTTCATCAATTTGAATCTTTGTGTATATGTATTTGGAAAAATCGTTATTTTATTATTAATACACTAATTGACTTCAAATTTAGTGTGATAATAACATTAAATAAAGTTATAAAATTTAATTTAAATTATCCTTTTATGTGGTTTTTAGGGAAAAATTTAACCACAAATGTTGTGTTATATATGGCGGAATAGAAGTGTATTATGATGCCTAGGAAGTATTAAATTCACATTGAAAATTGATTACCAGTCATATAAATGATATTGTAATTTAGTATCAATAAATCTGTTATAAAATCTTATCCATTATTTATGAATTTATATTTATTACGCTGGCTGGTAATTATTTTATAATCAGCTCTAAATATATTAAAATTTTAAGATGATTTGAGTCACAAAATGCCACTTAATATTTAATTTCATAAAAAAAAACAAAAATATTAAAATACTATCATTTTGTTAAGTGTACAAAGAAAATTTATAGAATATCCTTTTATTATGGTGAAATAAAAATATATAGTACTTAATATCATGAAAATATAGACTTTTAATAGGATTTTAGTGAATAAATTTCTTTTTCAAAGATCATTCAATCATTCAAATAATATTTTTGCGTTTATTTTGTAATAAAAAATAATAATTATTAGAATTCACGTTTTTATCGGAAATAAAATACCTTAGTCGCATTTTATTTTTACTTTTGATTAGTTTATGTAGTTATTTTTTTGTATTCATTTTATTTTTACATATTTTGAAAATTTTTTAATTTATTTATTTAAACTTGAGACAGTGATGCTAGGTAAGATGACTAACATAGTATGAATTCCATAAATGCTTTATAATTTAGGTAGTTCATAATAGTAGGTATAGTATGTTAGGTACATGCGATGATCAATAAACTTTAACTGAATATATTGATCTAAAACAGTAAGATGTTTATCATGGGAACACTTAAATAAATTTATCTGGAACATTATTAGAGTCTATTTCTTAAATATTTATTACCCGTTGAACAGGATAATAATGTTGCTTCGTTCAAATTGTATATTATGTTGAGGAAAAAAGTTATTTTTAACATATTAAGAAGATGAATAAATAAACTTAAAAGTATTAGTTTTTTAGGAAATTTTCGCTGATTTCTTTAAAAATTTATTTAATAAACAATAATTCTATATAATTTGAATAATAAATTAAAATGTATATACCGTATAAAATTTTCTTTTATTTCAATGAAAATTCTATTATAAAGTGTTATTTTATATTTTTAAATTGAAAATAATTTAATAATAATATAATATATCATCTACATAAGATTAAAACATTTTTTTTCCTTTCTGTTTTTTTTTTTTTTTGTTTTTGATAATAAAGAAATTCTTTTTATCTTTTTCCATGAATAAATTCTAGGTAAATTTATTTTTAGTTTTTAATTAATTATTCATCTAGAAAATTATTCCTATAAAAATAGACCGAAAATAAATTTATTTTGTTGGTATTATGATGCTTAGATAAATATATATTATATTATATTGTGCTGTGAAAAAGATTTTAATAGTGTAGTTATATTGCGTATACTGTGTTCATATTAAATTTTCATAGAATAATCGGTTAATCTTCAATATAGTATACGTACTACCACCCACTTTGTAAATAAATCGTAATTGAAATAGAAAAGTTATGTAACTATTGATCACAGTACAGTTTATAAATTATATAAAAAGTGATAGCATTATTTAAATTTAAATTTTTGCACCACCAAAATTAATAAACCCATAGCAGGACATATTTCATTTGTGGCTGCAATCTGACTGAAATCCGTCTTTCATTTTTTTACATTACTGTATTGAAATTGAATAAATGTTCAAAAAAGGTAAAATGATGATAGTATTATGGTAAAAGAACATTATTTTTCCTATATACATGGCCTTAGCATAATTTCATATTAATTAGATAATTTTGAAAGGAAATTATATGTCAATCAAATATTCATTTTAAATTCTGAAATAGATTTAAACTTGAAATCGCGGCAATAACCTTTAAATGTTTTCTTTGTACATACTATATTATTTTTAACAAGTAATCATGTTGGAACTATACCAGTATGCGCTGTATAAGAAAGAAATTGATTTATATAAAAAAAAATTTTTTATTTAAGAAATATGAAAATTTTTGGAAGTTTTCTTTCCTGTATGTACATAAAGTTAATGTTTGTTTTTCCCCGAGAGTTTATATTTATTTTTCATCATAAAAATTTTCTTTTAAGTCCCTTAATAAAGCTAAGAGGAGAGAAAAAAAAAAAGAAACCCATCAAAAAAGAAAACAATTATTATGACTGACTGAAATCTTAAGTAGCTATACATAAGGAAGAAGCAAACAAAATAAACAAATTTCTTTAGTAATAATTACGTTAGACCCCAAGTACTTCAAATCTAATTAAATTTCTCTTAATTTTAGCATTAAATACATATAGTTATATATTGTTTATATAAATTTATTTTTATATATTATGTGTGTATAATATGAGTATATAAATATATGTATACATAAATATTTCAAGTAAAATAATATGAAAATAATTACAAGAGGTTTTTATCTCTAAATAGAATCGTATCCTTTTATCTTAATTAATTAAAAATCCTAAATCCGACATTCAAAAATTGTATTTTTGTATATATTTTTTTTTGATCTTAACATTAATTTAATAACCTTCTTTAATTCGATGAATGGAAAGGTATAGCTAATTACAAAATATTTTTATTTCTGCTTACCATTATTTTTATACATACCTATTGATAGGCGTAATTAAATTCTGTCTAAATATGATCATTATAAATAATAAACAAGCAATTAAATTAAGGTTTTTCGTGGAATTCTAGTTATGCGAATATTTTTATCAAAATATCAAAATGAAAATTATTTTATATTTGACATTTTTTTTTTTAATTAAAAACTTTTCAAATCTCTCTAAATTGCAAAAAAAAATTTATTCTTAAAAGATATTTTAACGTTTATAACAAATGTTACAAAAACTATTATGTCGGTCTGGCATATATATATATATATGTACATAATACATAAATATTGAGTGCATAAATGAAAATCTGTTCTGGAATACTTTAATTGAACTACGTTATTTTGTTCTTAATATAAAAATAATTTATATAGAAAATATAGTTCTTATTTCTCTTTTAAATTCAATCAACAGATTTTATTTGTGTTATCAGAGATCCTGTTTTAGTCATTTTATCCAAAATGGATCAAAAATGGAAACATTTTTAATGCACATGTTTAAATATCTAAAAAATATTATATTTTAATATTTGCTGTCTGTTGGCCTTGTTTTATATTATTCATTTTTTATAATGTCGACAAATTCAATATAATTCTATTTTTATCTAGTTAGATTTTATGAAAATTTCTTGAAAAAGGATTTAATAATAATAATAAAAACACGAAGCAGTCATAGGAACTGCCGAAAGAAGTTTATACTTAAAGCTTTAAACTATGAAATAACAGTGGCTATAAATGATGGTCTGCTCAGTACAAAATGTAAATTAAAATAAAAATCAGTCCAGCAGTCCAAAAGCAGTCCATTATTTGTAGTCATTGTTATTTCATAGTTTAAAGCTTTAAGTATAAACTTCTTTCGGCAGTTCCTATGACTGCTTCGTGTTTTTTTTTATATTTTGAGCCAGGACGACTCTAAAAGTAGCTAGCTACCCAAAACTTTTGGGCAGGTAATCTTTATTTCACCGGCGCTACCTATTTAAAAAACATTTTTTTTTTGCATATTTTAAGCAGGGAAGACCCTAACCATAGCTCCCTATCCCAAATTTTTGGTCAGGTAATTCCACCCTCACTTCCGCCGCACTTCCAATCTCACTTCCGCCCTCACTTCCGCCCTCACTTCCGCCCTCACTTCCGCCCTCACTTCCGCCCTCACTTCTGCCCTCACTTCCGCCCTCACTTCTGCCCTAACTACCAACCTCCCTTCCGCCCTCACTTCCGCCCTCACTTCTGCCCTCACTTCCGCCCTCACTTCTGCCCTAACCACCAACCTCCCTTCCGCCCTCACTTCCTCCCTCACTTCCACCCTATTTTCCGCCCTCACTTCCGCCCTCACTTCCGCCCTCACTTCCGCCCTCACTTCCGCCCTCACTTCCGCCCTCACTTCCGCCCTCACTTCCGCCCTCACTTCCGCCCTCACTTCCGCCCTCACTTCCGCTCTCACTTCCGCCCTCACTTCCGCCCTCACTTCTGCCCTAACCACCAACCTCCCTTCCGCCCTCACTTCCTCCCTCACTTCCACCCTATTTTCCGCCCTCACTTCCGCCCTCACTTCCGCCCTCACTTCCGCCCTCACTTCCGCCCTCACTTCCGCCCTCACTTCCGCCCTCACTTCCGCCCTCACTTCCGCCCTCACTTCCGCCCTCACTTCCGCCCTCACTTCCGCCCTCACTTCCGCCCTCACTTCCGCCCTCACTTCCGCCCTCACTTCTGCCCTCACTTCCGCCCTCACTTCCGCCCTCACTTCCGGCCTCACTTCCGCCCTCACTTCTGCCCTCACTTCCGCCCTCACTTCCGCCCTCACTTCCGCCCTCACTTCCGCCCTCACTTCCGCCCTCACTTCCGCCCTCACTTCCGCCCTCACTTCCGCCCTCACTTCCGCACTTCCTTCCGCTCTCACTTCCGCCCTCACTTCCGCCCTCACTTCCTCCCTCACTTCCGCCCTCACTTCCGCCCTCACTTCCGCCCTCACTTCCTCCCTCACTTCCGCCCTCACTTCCGCCCTAACTTCCGCCCTAACTTCCGCCCTAACTTCCGTCCTAACTTCCGTCCTCCCTTCCGCCCTCCCTTCCGCCCTCCCTTCCGCCCTCCCTTCCGCCCTCCCTTCCGCCCTCCCTTCCGCCCTCCCTTCCGACCTCTCTTTAGCCCTTACTGCCGCCCTCTCTTCAGCCTTTACTGCCGCCCTCTCTTCAGCCCTTACTGCCGCCCTCACTTCCTTCCTTTTTTTTGGGCAGGCAATCTTTATTTCTCACCCGAGCTACCTATTTTGAAAAAAAATTATTTTGGTATATTTTGAGGCGGGAAGACTCTAACTGTAGCTCCGCTACCAAAATTTTTGGTCAGGTAATCTAATTATTTCACCGGAGGAAAAATTTTTTTTTAACATATTTTGAGCCGGCATGACCTAACCGTAGGTCCCTGCCCAAAAAATTTTCGGCAGGTAATCTTTATTTCGCCGGACCTACCTATTTTGAAAAATAAATTTTAGTTGTTAAATAATTTGTAAACGAAAGATTTTTAAAAAATAATTTGAATTTAAATTATCCGCGATAAATTATTTTGTTTTTATAAATGACAAATGATTATTGAACTGCCTAATTTGAAAAAAAATTTAAATTTTAAAAAATTTGTAAACGAAAGATTTTTAAAAATAATTTGAATTTAAATTTTTCACGCCAAATTATTTTGTTTTTATAAATAACAAATGATTATTGAGTGGGCTCATTTTTTTTTGAGTATTCAAACGGTACAGCATGTCGTTTTTTTTTTTAACTCGAAATTCGAATGAGTAAAATAATTTTTACCCCCTACAGAATTACTCATTTATATCATACACCGCGCCTAAAGAAGTATAAACTTCAAAAATGAAACTTGATTTAAAAATTTAAATTTATACAAATATATATCCTATATTTTTATTTAATATGCAGTACAAGTAATTTCTCAAATGAAAAAATTTTGGGAATTAGGACCATCAAATATTCATAATTCTGAACTTTCTAAACAAAAAAAAAAAAATACAAATTTCTGGATTTATTGGTTAAAGACAGACTTACTTCAAGAATCAAATACTATTTTAACTTTCACACCTGCACATAAGTACAAGTAAAAAGATATTTTTAAAACCATACTCTAAAAATTTCATTAAGTATTTAAGAGCAGTTCAAACAGTGATAGTACTGCCTAGTCTCACTATTCAAGAAAAACATTAGAAATAGAAAAAACCGAAAAGTATTGATCCTATATTATCCATTGAATTTAGCTTTGATTCCCTATGCAATAAAATTACAAATCCTGCAATTTTTTAATGTTGGAATTGGAAGAAAAATTATGCTGCCCTGGGGATAATCACAAATAGGAAATATGTATATTACTATCCAAAAGAAAAATAAACTTTTCTGACACTCTAATTTACATATAGTATGATAGTGTTTTTGGAAATAAAAAAATGTAATATATATATTTTAGGTTTAGTTAGAGAATTTATAACTATTATAATATACAGCCGAGATACAGATACTTATATCTAAGATAGAAATAAATTGTTAAAATATATACTCAATTTTTAGTATAGTTGATCCTGATTTCAATTTATTTTTCAATAAGAAGGTATTTGTGTGTGTGTGTATAGTGTGTGAGTATATGGTTTATTTTTAATGCAAAATATAATTATGGATTTTTTTAAATATCGATAAATTTCTGAACCAGACATGCAATTTCCATATTTTTTCATAGATAGGATTATATAAAATGCTTTTTCATTTAGATAACATCATATAATGCTTTTATGCACGCCCAGGTAAACTTTTATAAAATAAACGAAATATCTATGTAGTATGTTTTTATATATATATATAATGAAAGCAGAAGTAGATATTAATGTTGTACATGAATGGTTTTTTAACTTATATGCATATTTATGTAGGGTTATTATAAACATATAAAAGAATAATATGTTATGTATTATAGAGTTAACGTAATGATGCTAGTAATAGTTATATAATTTTTACAAAATATCAAAATTATCAAGCCGCTAGAATTATTATCATTTTGATAAAAGAAAAACGAAAAACCCTATTTTTTATATTATTAAATAACTTTTAGGAATAATGTATCTAATAATTTCATAAAGGAAGTATATGTGTTTAATTATGAATTATTCACATGCACTAGGGCCAGTTACCTCAAATCATTTCATATTGAAAAGTTTTCAAAAAAAAAAACTTTAAACCAATGTATTTTGATTAGGCTTTAACTTTAAACTAAGAAAATTGAAATCAAACTTCAAATTTATCAAAATTTTTGAAATTTTCGAACCATGCATTGAAAATCCATTCGTTTTAATTAAAAATAAGGTCATTGAATATTTAAACATTTTGTTAAAATAAAAAAAAAAAAAAAAAAATTAAAAATATGAAATCCATTTATGCAAACTTAAATATCCTACAAAATACATAATAATATTAAAATTTTATATTAAGCATACATTTCGGTTGCAGTCTTCTGCAAAATTATCAAAAATTAAAAAAAAAAAAAACAAAAATATTTTTTTTTTTTCACTCGTACAAACGAATTTATGTATCTTTGCATATTTAAATGTGGACCAAAAAATAGTTCTACATATATATAACGCTACAATACTATGTGTTTTTAAATTATGATGATGATATTATGAGGATGCAAAAAAAAAAAAAAAGAAAAAAGAGAGGAAAACTTGTTAATTGGATTTATTCCTTATTTAATAAAATTTATATTAAATTTATAGTTAGTAGACTTTTAAAAAGGATTTATATGTTATGTACATTATGTGTATATGTAAGTATTAAAAGAAAAAAAACTGTTTTTTTGATAAGTCATTGACATGGTGTTTGTAAGTAAATTAGATTTTGCATATTATAGCAAAAACAATTGATATATTTGAATTTATATATATGATTAACATTTAATGTAAATTATTTTTTGGGAGAAAATGATTTTCTATACGATTTTTATTATAAAGACCCAAAAGATTAAAATTATATGTTAAAATTAGGGGATAAAGTTTTCACGTTTCCATTTTAATTTTAATTATGATTGGACTCTCACTTTTTAAGTTAAATTTATAAAAATCGTTTCTATCTCAATATAGAATTGTTCATTTATTTATGCACATGATATAGATGGTTTGCAAATAATACAAAGTTAGTTCTATTTTTGTAATTAACTTCAATTTCCTACTAATACTTTAGTTGCACCGATAAAAAAGATATTCACTTCAATTGCAAGTTACGAATATTAGTTTGCCGAATGAATAAATGGAATTTATTTGAAAGGTTACGAAAAAATAATTTATTCAAGAAAAATATGACTTTTTATTCAATTGCCAAAATATTCCAAAATTGGGCATATTTTACAAATATATTCTTCCAAGGCGAACACAATATATGAAGTTAAAACTCTGAGATTTATAAAAATTTGGTTAATTTTCAATTCTCTTTGATTTAGATAGATCAAAGTTTCAGTGAATGAAAACGAATAAAACTTTGTCAAAATTATTTGGCATTTTGTTGAAACTAAGCCAATTTATGTTTCCAACAAAACATGATTACATTTAAATATTATATATACAGTACATATAATATACTTTTGTACACATACAAGATACAGATAGTGTATATCTGCGTTGATATAAGTGTATATAATATATACAACATATATTTAGGATGTTTGTACTGCATAACTAAAATACATCAAATAAATTTATTCAGATCCTTTCAAGCGTATTATTTGGAAACGATTTTTTTTTCTCCCAAAAAAATTTTAAGAATTTTGTAGAATCAAAAAAAAAAAAAAGAAGAAAATATACAGAGAAAAAAAAATGACAAAAGTTTTTCATTTGAAATATAATTTTTGAAAATTTTTTTTTTTTATTTGCAGCTCATAAATTCATAAACTAACTAAAAGAATAAAATATGAAAGAAAATATAAAAAAAAAAGAAAAATAAAACTTAAAAATTATTATTTTTTTCTTTGTAAATTTTAATTTAATTTTTCCTCTAGAAATCGAATTAAATTGAATTTATTGGTAGTTGAGAACATTGTATATAAAACATACATGTAGCTATATACCTATTCTTTATTATTCTAAAAACATTTTCCTTGTATATTTGTTGTGATTTTCCTATTTCGAGTATAGGAAAAATATGTATGTTAAATTTTTTTCTAGATATACTCAATAACTAGCACTGACACTGTGTGTAATTGCAGCCTTGGTTATAAAATAAAACTTTTAAAATATTTTTGCTAAAAATTGTTCAAAATAGTTTGCAAATTATGACTAAAGCTGAAAATTTTTCTCCGTCAAAATGAAAAAAAAAAATAAAAATAAATATATATTAATTATAAAACAAAAATATTTTTTGTCAAAGTCAAAATGAAAAAGTTTTTAAGTGAAAACTTAAAAATTCGAGGTATTTGGATTTTTAAAAAAAATAGAATTGTTTACAATGTGCAATGGATAAATGAATGTAAACTATATAATATACTTCTATTAGAAATATACGTCTAAAACATTCATAAATTAAGAGACACTCACAACTACACTACAGAATAGACTACACTATCTGTAAGTATCATTATCATCTGTCTATCTGGTTTAAGAACACCTAATTGAACTAACTAATTTGAACCCTTATTTATATCCCTAGTACTGACATATTTTGGGAATTCATTAATTTCTAAATTTTTGTCTATCTATGAAATCTTTACTTTACAGAGATAATGTACACATCATTGGAGTAAAACAACGGAATTATAAAACCATAGTATGATGCTACAAATTATTAAAAACAAACTTCAACGAATTTAAATTTTTGCTCCTTAATTTCTAATCGAAATTGATTAGAATTACTATTAGAAAGCAAAAAGTTAAACAAATTATTGAAAGAGCTTCAATATATTTTCAACATAAATCCTTAATTTTACATTTTAACAATTTTATAAATTTTGGCGTTTTTTTTTTGCATAAAATTTATATTCATTTTCTGCACTATAGAGATGGTCAAATTATTATTAACTGTAATGTTTACCATTCGTGAAGAGTAATTAAATATATATATATATATTTTTTTTAAATAAATTAATTTTTAATAAAAACATATTAATGTTTTTTTTTTACTATTTCTCTGTTTGTTGATTTACTTTAAATATTATATTTGATGATTTTTTTTGAGATTTTTTTTTTTTTTTTTTTGCTGTCATACTGTTACGATAAAATTTCATTCTCTCTATGGGTAAACCTGATGTTGTTTGTTCATCCTGT